>OY744521.1:116710930-116978430 GCA_963556195.1 Sepiola atlantica
TTTGAAAAATAACAACTTACTAAATGATATTTAAAAATATACGGATAGAGTTTCTAATTTTGTGTATATATCAAGATGGTACAAGTAAGACCGGTTGGTTATCCGTTGGTAAGGATGTCGTAATGTTCTTCTCCAATCAATCACGTATGGGAGAGATAGCGAGAATATTTCCATGAATGTGGTGCTCACGAACCGACTGGATTAAGACTTGAAACGGCCCGATCGTCAGTCTACTTCGGCATCCGCTTAACAACTGGCTGTACCTTTAATACCTGTTATGAACTCATTAATAAATTATGTTCATTTAAAATTGTTATTGAATACAACATTTATTTAATAACTACAGTTCTTATCTGAATGACGCAGTACTACTTTTAACAAAGGGATGCACACACAGGTCCACATCATTATATCAGTAAAACAGTAGCTTCCGTTCAAAAAATCGCATACGATAAATCGTTACTGAAAATGTTGTCTATATAAATAACACAAAATGGAAAGATATAGCGTGAACTAGACAAACTGAATCAATCAATCTAGCTGTAGCAAAAAGACATACTTATTTCCATCTCTAAATACATTATTTCGATTATTTTTCTTGTAAAAATAAAAAAATAAAAATTTAGACCCAGGTACACTGAAAACACAAACTATAAAAAGCGATTTATTCAAGTTCCTACTCTTTGAACTTTTCAATTTTTATGTTTGTTTCTTCTAACTTGAAACATACGTTTTTATTAGAGATTTTTCACGCTCAAAGAAAAACGAGACAGCGCTATGAAATAAGACAAATAAACATCATAGGATGAGCTATTGCTGGAAACAGGGAACTGATATATTTTTTTGATTCTAGAAACGAGTTACCATATATTATAGTAATTTAAAACCAGTAATTTAAAACCCAAGAATCTCTCTCTCTCTCTCTCTCTCTCTCTCTCTCTATATATATATATATATATATATATATATATATATATATATATATATATATATATATATTAACATAATTATGTATACATAATTATGTATACATATATATATATATATATATATATATATATATATATATATATTTATGTATATATATATATATATATATGTATATATTTCACATAGTTCACCCCTAACAAGGAAAGACGAAACTGTAGACGAAAGGGGCTACTGAGCAAAAGGTTGAACTTTTTTTTTAGGGGGGGGGGGGGTAAATTTAATTGGGTGCGCCGCATCAAAATGTCTGTATACATTAGTTTTAAATTTCTGCATGTCAGCACTGTCAGGAAACCAGGCAGCATGGAGGGAGTTCTAGAGTCCAGCAGCATAAGTAAATAAACTATTAGAGTATGAATCTCTACGGTATCTGGGGACGTCCACAGTAAATGGATAGGATTTGGGCAGGTTGTCGGGTTGGCCTAGTGAATTTACGTCGTGAGGACACCAGAGCAGCAAGTTCATCAGAGCACAATCCATTGAAGTACTTGTAATATAGGTACAGGGAAGAAACATTGCGACGATGAGACAGGGGCAATAGCTTGGTGGATAGTGAGGGACCTATTAAGTTGGCGACTCTTTTTTGGACTTTCTCTAAGAGGGAGAGGCTAGTCGGGGATGCCCCAGCCCAGATATTGAAACAATACTCCATGCATTGGCGGTAGCCCTGGCAATGCCTTCAATATATTTATTCCAATTCATGTTATCTGTCAAAGTGAGGCCGAGGAGGTTGAATGATGAACTTTCAGGTAGCGTGGTATTTGCCATGACAATCGGTGGTTAAAGAGTTTTTTTTGTAATTATTGAAGGAAAGTAGCTTTATCTTTGCGGCATTAAAAGTAACCATCGAGTGTTAACTCCAATTCACTGCAGGCATGAGCTTATTTTCAAAGGATTCTGCTATTGCTTCAAATATGTGCGCGTCGGTTTTGCCCACATGATAAGAGTCGAGCGTTGTGTCGTCAGCAAATATTCTTATCTCAGCCTCAATGATATCAGGAAGGTCATTTCTGAAAATCAAAAACAGTAGAGGTCAAAGGATAGATCCCTGGAGTACACCAGCATTTATGTAATGCTGCTTAGATGAACAGCCATCGAGAACATTATATTAAATCATAAATTATGTTAAATATGTTTCCATTAATACGATATGAGTGAAGTTTTAGGAGAAGCCGTTCATGCAGCCATTGTCAAAGGCCTTGGATATATCAAGCACTAGCGCCTAAGCTTCCCCTGCCTTGTTGAGTGTATAACATATGCGTTATGAGATGACTGTTAGGATATCTGCGGTAGATCGTGTTTGTCTAAATCCGTATTAATGATCAGAAAGAAGTTTAGCCTTAACTAGGTGCAGGATTATTAATAGATAAATTAATGATTCAAAGATTTGTTTAATGATCGGGAGTAGACTGATTGGGCGGTAGTTTAGAGGATCAGTTCTATCTCCAAAATTCTGTAAGATTGGTACAACAGAGGCAATTATAACACTATCCGGAAAACAAGATTCAGCAAGGCATTTGTCGTATAGTTTGGAGAGGGCAGAGGCCAGCTCAGCAGATCATTTCTTTATTACTATTATTGGTATAATATAAGGTTCACAAACTTTGGAGATGTCAAGTTTTTTTTACGATGTCTCTGACTTGATATGGGGTAATGATCAAGTGTGGCCCTAGTCGGCAATGGGAATTCAGGGAGGAGGTGGTTTGCTGAGTACAAAGTGGAGTTTAAAGCAAAACATTGTGCCAGTAGTTCAGTATTATCAGTTGCCGTGCAAACAACATCGTTGTGATTTGATAGCGGGGGAATTGCCCATTGTCCATTGTTCATTATACTATTGTAGATTTATACCATATCACGAGAACCTAGTTTATGTGAATGAATGAGTTTTTTGTTAACTCATTATACATACTCATTGTTTCATCTATCACTATTTTGCAATCATTTCTTGCTTCTATAAATTTCTGTCATTCTCAGTTGACTTAGAGTGGCCGAAATCGGAATGTTTTCTGCCTCTCAGCAATAGCAGCTGCACATTCTGGGGTAAACCATTGAGGAGAATGGGGTTTGATGAAGCATTTTTGCGTGAGGACATAAGCATCAGCGCCTGTTTTGACCCATTCGGGTAGTTTATTTGCACACTTATCCGCAATGAGAAAATACTGGTGCGTATGTTAAAAAAGTACCGTTACTGTTTCTTTTCTATAATTGATTTAATGTCTGTCTTTTGTTTTTGAATACATCCTTACTGCTTTCATCGGTAACATTCTTGCAGACTTGTAGATGTTTACTGATTAAATGCTTACAAGCTTTCTCTACTTACCACTACACAACCATTCAAATAATGTCACAAGTTTATTAGTTCTGTACGTATCAATCTTACCTTTGCATTTTATTTTATTTTCAGGCTCTAATTTTGATCTTTTCGATGACTTTATATTCGAACTAACAACAAAAAGGTGAAAAATTGTTTCACTTATCGCCTGATTATTTCCAAAGAAAAAACACGTGAAGCACGCCTCCTAAACAGAATAAGAGAACTTCGTTCTTAAAACAGAAGTAGATAAGCAGAAACTAATAAGTAATCCCAAGAAAAACATTTGATTGCTTGTTTAAGCGAAACTTCGAAGTCACATGTAATCGAACTTCGGAGTCACATGAACGAGATAAGTGGCTACAGGTACAATATTTTCGGCTGCATAATAACCATAGTATATGTGAAAATAATAAAGCAATAATATGTAACAGCAATACAAAAGTACAAACTATTCTATGGATCTGCTTTAAAAATTGTGGGGTCCGTGTTCGAGCTAGATAATCATAAGCCGCAGAAAATTTAATAGTTCATGGCTGTGATGCCATTTCTTGAGTCCATACACGTTCCGGGCAACGCCGAGACACGGGTAAGCAAGTATATATATATATATATATATATATATATATATATATATATATATATATATATATATATATATATATATAAAACTTCACATTATCTGATTCTAAGTGTACTTGATCTCTGTGTTTATGCATTAATACATCCTTTTGCGCGAGCATTGATAAGGCCATATGGAGTTGCTTCCAATTGGAGCATCATGTTAAAATCTGCGATAACGTCCCTTCACACTCGACTGAGTAAAATGAACGACTTGTTGACATTCATACAGTGTGAGATCCGCTTATGTAGTCAAACTGCCTTAAACACTTACGCATATCGTGTTTGTTATCAAGAATTACAAGCACTTCCGAAGATCAAGTGTGTGTTCTCACGCGAGCATACATATATATATATATATATATATATATATATATATATATATACATACATATATATATATATATATATGTAGTCATAAAAAACGACTGTTCCGCTGTATAATAATTATTCATTATTGCTACACAGAAAAGTGCTTAAAGCTGAGATTGAACCCCGTCTATTCTTTAACACACAAGGCTTTTTTTCCACTGTGCCATCAGCACAAGTCACGAGGAATGGAAATGTTATTATCTCATATACAGGTGTTTATTAAGTTAATATTAACTACTGCCAAAGTATGCTCTATTCGATGGCCGTTGTTTTTTTTCTCTAATAAGTCACAACTTATCAAAACCAAAATTTTCTTGAGGATAAGAGCTACTTATGGAGATAGATTGTCAATTGAATTATGAAAAATATTATAAGAGGATTAAAACTGATTAATCGAATGACCAAAATGTGATTATTGCTGATATAGTTTGTTGACATTGGATTTGAAGACATGCAATGTGTAGTCTACAGTGAACTGTCCCGTGGTAATGTGTTCCACAGAAAATTAAGTCGCGGAAAAAACTCTGTTCATGGAAATTCCGCCTGCTGCAAGACACATTGAGTAAGAAAAGGAATCGTGTTTCGTTGTGATAGTTCCATAAAATTGTTTGTTCATTCGCTTGAATTCTATTTTTAATATTTACTTAATAATTTTTAGTAAGATCGTGGATAAAGATTACGAACACGGAATATCAGTTACAGGGGAACGCCAACATGATCACCGCCTGATTCAAAGAGTGATTTATACTTACTATTATTTTTTATGGCCTCGGAATATTTTATCCAGTATATTATTCATAATAATTATTGAGTCAAAGTAAACAATTAAAACACATTAATGCTGGTGATTTATTAATAAAAATCAGTTTTATAAAAACTATATTTTTATTAGCCTCACCATTCCGTCTATGAGCGACGATTTTGTTCAATTGGGTATCAAAGTGAAGTAGAAAGATTATGGACTTTTGGCTACGAGTAAAGTGTAGTGTATGTTCTGATGCTGCACTGAATCGTTTCTGTCCTCGGTCAGTGAAAAAAAATTAATTCTGGAAAGAGGCAATTTGGGTCTAACTCTTCCGTCGCGTGGAGGCAAGTAAATACTATACAATATAAGTCATCGTAACTCTGGTCATATACAATTGTTGCATACAAGTTTTCCCACTTGTTATCACTCGTTGGTGTATGTGTTGCTATCTTCGAAGTTCAGTGTAAATCGTAAAAGTAAAGGCTAATTAAAAATATACATTTACCGTTATAAGAATAACAAATATAGCATAATGGACATTGCGACAAATTTATAGGACGAACGGTCTAAGGCGCTTCACAAAATTCTGACCAGGGTGTTTCTTTCAATAACGAATATTGTTGCAACATATTTGCTAGCAGCACGTTCTAAATAACAATCTTTGGATATCTCCAGTAGTTCTTAGGAAACTATTGTTCCTGCTGCCTTAGTTAATTTATGCCGCTGATGCATTAATGTATTGCGCAATATTTCCCCATTCATTTTCGATAGTTATATTGTCCTCGTCTGCTAGAAACAATCGTGTGTTTATTTCTCAATGAATTTTGCAAAAAAATAGTAATTTTTGCCAGCGTATTCTAGACTAATGTCTTATAACACACACATACTGCGTTCTCAGAAAAAATACAAAAATTCGAAATGGTTTATCGACGATGCACTAATTGTTAGTCAACAGAGAAAATATATGACAGTATTGATTATTAATAATTCAAAAATAGAACCATCTGAAATAGTAGTTTAAGAACATTTACAGGAATTATGACGTATGAATATATGTACATCTGACAAATATTCTCGATTAGTTTATATATTTGTGCTTGATATTGATTAATATCGTCTACTCTGGACCTTCCCAGTTAAGAGGCGAAAGATTTAGATGTATAAACCATTACTTAAAAGGCGCTGCTTTTGTAAGATTAATGGTGTGTCTGTACACGGCATATGAACGTTTAAAAACCAGGAGTGCATACATATATATATATATATATATATATATATATATATATATATATATATATATATAAGATATGTAACAAGATCATCATCAAAATATGCCCATATTCGCATTGCTAGGAAAATAAGCAATTTCTTCTTTTACTTCTTATTATTATATTTATTCACTACTATAAACCGTATTCTCGGAGTTCACCTTACGCTTTTATTATGATTATGACAATAAGAATGGTAATTAAATAAAAATTATTTTAACTAAGTTTTTTTCCATAAGTTTGTGTTTTTCATAACTATTTAAAAACGTTCCTCTGTGTGATGATTTTAAAATGGTAATCTGATTGGAATTCAGTCATCCTATTGGCGCGGGAGAGGCCCATTGCAAATGATATTTGTGATTATTATTTACGTACAAAATACTCGCCAGATATATGTTAAACACGCAACGGGCGCAACTACTTAAACCCCGTTTACCCTGATACAACCTAGTCCTAACCACACATAAAACATTCATCATCATGAAAGGGTGTTTTTTCCCCACCCTTCCACCACAAATAATCACATCATCCATACTAAAACTAAACCCATCCACTGTGGCTTATACACTTATCAGCAGATACCCCATCTTCAGGTGACCCTCCTATCACGGTAAATACATGAACCCCCATTAAACTCCCAGGAATATAGATACATAACAGAACGAAAGAATCTTGGACCCCTTAGAACCCCCCCCCCGCTTCATACAGTCCATATAATAGATTCTCAAATCACCCGCCCAACCCTTATATAAATGAAGATGAGTGTACACGCGTGTGTATACGTCCGTGTGTATGTACAAGCACGTGTGTATGTATAAGAGCGTATTATTAATAAATATAAAATATAAAATAATATTAATAAAATAAATAAAAGATTTAATTAATAACATAACAAAAACACACAAAAAAAATTTTAATTAAAAATAAAATTAATAACCCCCCGTACATGTGAGTGTAGATGTGTGTACGTGCGTGCATACGCATATGCGTGCAGATGGTGTATATAGACATGCGTGTTGTTCCATGCACGTATGTGTATATAAGTTTATTTGCCGGTGCGCATTGAGGGAAGTACGCGTACGAGTGGAATACAATAAAATAATAAGATAAAGAATTTAATAAATTTTCTAAAATACACTAAATTTTAATATTATTAACACACCATCTATAAAATAGAAGTTAACAACCCCCACCCAGACACTAAACTTATACCCCTCAAACGGAAATAACAGATAGCATACATAATTTCGTTTACAACCTATTTTTGTTTTCAACACTACTGGTTATAAACGGGACATATCAACGAAACACCGTTATTTTTAATATACAGCTTCCATCCCATTAAGATCAAGAAAATACGAAAACACCAATCCAATAAACAAAAATAAACAAACACGTTAAGTCCATTAAAATATTATTGCATCATCCTTTTTAGCACTATATCGAACAATTACTCCGATACATAAATTTATTCACAAAAACGACAACAAATAAGCACCCTAATTTGACAAACCCAAACGGCAAACTTAATAGCCGCCCCTTTCGTATTTTTTCAGACTAGGTAAAACAACAACATTACACATCCAAAATAGAACAGATAAATAAATAAACAACACTTGCTGACAGATAAATAAATAAATAAAACTTGCTAGGGAATAAACTGAAAGCCTTTCCTACATAAACTAACATCGATCTCCCTTAATACCTAGTTAATCAATATCCCACACCTGATTTTTTCTGGTACCCTTTCAAAGATACACCGTTTTCTGTCATTGTTGACGCCATTCAGTATCGGGACGTGACTACAATCATTTCAGCTTGCTGATTATTCCATTGGGCACAGAGATTTACTAAAGATGTCTAAATCTGCCCTTTTGGATGAAACCGTGGTACATTGCTGAAATATGTAATATACAGTATCTAAATAAATTATATGAGCTCTCTTATATGATCGAGCACTTTATTTGATTTCTTTTCATATACAACCTGACACACACACTATATATATATATATATATATATACATATATATATATACATATATATATACATATATATATACATTTATATATATATATATATATATATAAATATATATATGTATGTTTATATATATAGTCATACATAAATACATATATTTAATTTGGTATAAATGTGAAGTAGGTTGAATGGGCTTATATAATATAATGCACTAATCTTAATAATAAAAATAATAAAAAATAAAATAATAAGAAAGTGGAGAATTTTAACGTAAACAATGACGTAGACGCAGTTACAGAGTGAATCGTAAGCCGGAAGTGTTTTTACTTGCAATTTGTTTGGGTATATTTTGAAAAACAATGTAGTTTTATGGTGGAAAAAATGTGTTGTTATCAATAAAGAGAAATAACTCTGCTTGGACTAATACACATTTAGGTTCGGTTAAATATGACGTTTGAATGAAAATAATTCCGACCCTGCAAACATATTTCTTGAAGTAAATGTAATTACATAGTATTGTTGGTAACAACATTGCCCGACAATCCACTAAAAGAACTGACTAACCAGAAGCAATTATTGATTATATAGAAAGAAACCTGGAGAAAAATACTAATTTTACTTTACATATTAAAATATATACTATTTTGTTTAGAATTTGGGCGTCATACCAGGGAGTAAATCGAGTAAATTGTGAGCAAAATAATAATAAAATAACAGTGTATAACAGTGTTCGATACTAAAGTTACTTAGTTACGACAAGCATATTTTGAAATTAGACATAGTTTGTGATTCACCGTTTACTTCCATGGTGTTCTTGTTAATTACATTCTGCCATGTTGTATGTGTATTAAAGTTTACAGAATTATTTCAAGAAATGATTAATGACGACTTTATTTAAGCCTGAATTCTTCAATTTTGTACATACTTGAATAACATAGTCGACTATATTAACTTTTTCTAGTTATTATTATAAGATTATTTCGGTTATTATTACTAGCAAATATATGCTCCCTCCGGTCGCATATTTTTGCTAGGCTGCCGCATAAGAAATGAACGCTCACGCGTAAACCGATGGAGCCCCAGTCATATTTCTGTGGTGGTTAGACATTGATTTTCTGTGTTTATGACCAAGAATATTTTTAGTTGAAAATAAAGAAGAAAAAAAATTCGACCCTACCCCGATTTTTGTTGTACCCTCGCCCATAAATAGAAAGACCTTTAGTTTAAAAAGAAAGAAAAAATGTTTTGTACCCCCCTTTTTTTTTATATTACCATTCATAGAAATATCTTTTAGTTAAAAAAGAAAAAAAGAAATTTTTTTGACAGCTTACCCCCATTTTTTTTAATCATCCCCATACATATAAATAGTTAGCGTGGGTCCTAAAATGTGGAAGCACCAAAAAATCAAATACAGTGAACACAGTGGGTGTGTGTGTGTGTGGGGGGTATTTGTTTAATGACCTTTTTTAAATTAAACAATTTGATTCTACAATCAGTTGTATAGTTTTCCAGTACAATGTGTTAGTTTATTTTGTTGACATTAAAGAAAAAAAATCATATCTTTTTTTTTAATAAATAAAACATGGAATCATAAATTCAGTTGAGGTCGTGTAAAAATGATAATATTGGATATGAAAGTATTAAGAAATCAAATACAGTAAACACGAATAGGTTTTTAATTCTCGGAAAGAAAAAGGTTACCTGAACAGAATTCATTATAGTGTGTGTGTGTGTGTGTATCTGTGTGTGTGTGCGTGTGCGCGCGCGCGCGTGTTTTTATATAGTAATTTTTAAGTCAATTATTATTTTAAATAAACAATTTGATTTAATAAATTTGTGTTTTAAAACAATAAGATTAAGAAAATAAACAAAGTTAGGACGGTTTTTAAAATGGGAAACTGACACGCTGAATGACAGCGTTGTTGTTTACATATATAACGTGCCGACAGCTGTTTAATCAGATCGCCATTTTACCGGAGGGAGGGAGGACACCACTGATTAAACCGCCAATGACTTTGCAATTTTAACGGAACTTGCCATTGAAAAGGTTTAGAAAACACGCCGGTTATGACGAAAATGGCTTTAATTAATTGTATGAATAATTTTTATTAATATACCCTTATCGGATAATATTGTAAATACATATGTAAATTTGATAATAGCAGTTATAAGTGTATATTTGTAAATATTAATTTAATTGAAGGTTTAAAGGAATGACTTATGTAAATAGGAAAATCCATCTGGTGTCTGTACAACTTTTAATGACAGTATATAATGAATTTCAAAAAGATTAGTTTCAGTAAAATAGTCATACTGGAGTTTCGGCTTCAGACAGACAGACAGATGCATAAACTCCATTATTAATAGATTATTATTATTATTATTATTATTATTATTATTATTATTATTATTTATTAGTAAATAATAATAATTTATTTACTAACTAGAAGTTCTCAGGAAGGTCACCAGTGATTGCCCACCGAACACCGATAGTATTCCCTAGAGTTTGAGTGACAATCAGTCTCCCCAGATTTTCAGTATTCTCCAATTCTTTTCGATAGTCACCGCAAATAACCTTGCAGTATCACAACAGCCGTTTACCATTGATTTCTTGCTGGAAAGTACCCTTGGTATTCTGTAGGAGTTGGGCGGTTATAAGCCTCCAAAGGTCCCAGCAGTCTATGCACTTCAAGTGAAGGGCTGGTTTGTGCTGTCCCTCTAGGGTCTTCTCATCCTCCTTGACCCTACGCAAATATTTTGTGTGGTGTCAGCCTAAGCTGGTACCATATTTTTTAAATTTTATTTTTTATTTATTTATTTATTTTTTATTACTTTTTTGGTGGGAAGGGCGAGGAGCTGATTGTGTTTCTTGCAATTTCTGTTTATGGGTTCATTTTTGTCTCGTGTCAGTTGAGACCGGTGTAATGTTTTTGAGGGGGGGGGGATTATAAAGTTATGTTCCTTGCATTTTCTGTTTCGTTGGTTGTTATGTGTTCTTTCTGTGCTTTTGTTTTCTTCCTGTTGTAGAATCCGTGTAACCCTTCGTAGCTTATGCTGGTTGGTTTCCGCATTCAATGATTTTTCTTAAGATTGTAGCTGTTTTTGATCATTGCCGCTCTTTGCATAGTTCCAATGTTTATTCCAATTTCTCCCAGTCTTTTTTCCAGATTGTTGGGGAATGTTCCTAGTGCTCTTAAGGTTATTGGTATTATACTGACTTTCTTCATGCTCTATATTCCTTTCAGTTCTCTGGCTAGTTCCGTTTATTCGCTTCGTTTTTCCGTTTCTTTGATTTTCACTCTATATTCTGCTGGAAGAGCGAAGTCTAACATTTTGCCAGATTTTTCCTTCTTGTTGATTATTATAACATCTGGTCTCTTTGCGTGTATGAGTATATCTGTTTGTGTATCCATATCCCAGAGATTTCGTGCTTTTCGTTTTCCAGTACTGTTTCTGGTTTATATTTTTAACATTTGTCTGCGTATTCGAACTTCAATTGTTTGCACAGTTCCCGGTGTACTGCTTTCCCCACACAGGCATGTCTGATTTTCTATTATTTTGGGGCTAGTTTGCTACATTCACTTATATGATTTACTGGTTCGTCTCTTTATCCACACAGTTTTTATTTACTGTTTTCCTGGGTTTTATCTATTTTAGCTCTAATTTAGCGTGTCCTAAATGCATTGTTCTGTGCAGCCATCATTAAAGATTCCGTTTCTCTGTTCAAGTGTCGGTTTCTGAACTCTTTTTTTTTAGTCTTCTACACAATCTTCTATACTTATCAGTTCTCTCCCCCCCCCATCGTTTCTTTTTATTTAGAGTCTGTCCATATCGTCTTTTAGATATAGTGCGTTGTGCATTAATTTTCTAGTCCCCTGGTCAAGGTGGCGTAGTTTCTCTTTGGTCCAGCCTATTAATGGTCCAGAGTATCTTATTAGTGCTACTGCCCGGGTGTTTATTCTTGTTACTAGGTTCATGCTATATAATTTCGTTTCTAAGAGTTTTCTTATCATTCGTAAATATTATTTTCCAATCTCTTCTTTCATTTCGGTTCATTTGATGGGGTCTGCTTCCAGAACTCCAGGATATTTGCAGCTATCCTGTTCGCCTAGCACCCTACTTCTCTCTTGGTTAGGGAGTTCCATGCCCTCTGATGTCTCCAGGTTTCCTTTTTCATTTCTAGTAGTGCACACTTTTCAATTCTGAATTCCATTTCGATGCCCTAATTGAGGATTCTGGTCGTATTTATCAGCTTTTCCAGTTCCTTTTTACTTTTTGCAAATCGTTTCAGGTAATCCATGTACATCATGTGGTTTACACTTAGTTCTGAGTCTGTAAACTTGTATTCGGCATCACATTTTCTGAGTATGTAGTTAAGTGGCATCATAGCTATTATTAACAGTATTGGTGATAGGGAGTCTCTTTGGAAGATGCCTCTCTGTATCTTTATCTCAGTCAGGTGTTGTCTTCCGGCTGCCAGATCCAGTCTCCATGTTCCCATTGTTTTCTTAATACGATTAATCATTCTCTCGGGTATTTTGTATATTTTCAAACATTCAATTATCCATTCTTGAGGTATTCTGTCGTAAGCTTTTTTGTAGTCAATCAATTCCATGTATATGTTCTTTTTTCTGTTTTTTTACCTACTTTAGGATATGTTAATCGATGTATAGGAAGTCATGCGTCTCTCTTTTCCGTTTACGGCATCCTTTTTGTTCTTCGCGGAGTAGTCCACGTTCGTTTAGGGACTGGTAGATTTGTTCTCTCAGTAGTGCCGTCAGGTCTTTCCACATTATTGGTAAACAGGTTATTGGTCTGCAGTTGCTTGGGGTCGTCACTTTTGGCGTACTTTTTGTATAAGCGTTGTCCTTCCTTTGGTCATCCACACTGGTATGTCTGTTTTTTGGATACATTCTCTCTGTTTCTGCGCCAGTCTTTCATGTAGGGTCGTCAATTTTTTTTAATTAATATGAATGTATTGCATCAGGGCCTGGTGCTTTCCAGTTTGCTATTTTCATTAGGGTGTCGTATATGGTTTCTTTAGTAATCTCCCTTTCTGTTCCTTCTTCTATTTCCTGTAGTTCATTTTTCATGTTTTTCAACCACTTGGCATTTTTGTTGTGTGTTTTCCCATATCTTGCTCCAGAAGTGTTTTGTCTCTGTCGGGTCAGGTTGTTCTGATGTTATTCGTTGTCCGTTTACGTTTTTGGTAAAACTGGCTTTCATTGTTTTCAAAGGTCCTGTTCTGGTTTTGTTGTTCTGATTTGTATCTATATCGTCTCTACTTCCCTCTACTGATGCTATAGTTTGTTTTAATTCTTCATGTTTCTTATTCAATCTTTCCTTGTGAACCGGATATCTGCTCTTCCATCCTTTCCTGTTCTCTTGTATCCTTTTTACGGTATTAGCTTCTTTCTGGGGTGTGGTTATCTTGGTTTCCAGTCTGAATTCCCATGCAGGTTTTGTCGGTCCATTCTTTTGGCCATAATTCTTTTTTGCTCTTTTTTAGTTTCATACTTACTGATTTTGCCCCCGCATATATCAAGTTGTTTAGGTATGTGATAGCGTATGTAGGGATGTACGCGAGTACATTGTTTACTGTCTCTGTTTCGACTTTTAACTTCTTCCAATCTTCCTTCCTTAGAGGTGGAACATTTGTTTTGTTCTCAGACATGTATCGTTTGATGTTTTCCACTTCTCTTGCTTCTTTTTCGGTGAGTTATACTTCGGTGAGTTCTGTGATTTCGTAGTCTTCAACCTGTTCCGTTACTTAGTTTATTTCTTTTTCTGTCTTCTTCCTGCGGGGTTTCGTCAGGTGGTGTTTCTTGTTCTGTTCGGCTCTTTTGTTGGATTTCCGCCAGTTCCATCTCCGAGAACCATCCTCTCTTGATGATCTGTTTTGCTTTATCTGCTATCCTTTGTTCCGTTGTATAGTAGTCAGTAGCAGTGTTCCAAAGATGTTTCAATCGCTTCCGGTAGCCTTTTTCTGTGGGGTGACGAATTTTATTGTAGAATTCCATTACTAGTCTGTTTTCCTTTGTGGTCTATTTCTTTCTATATTTTTTTAGTTTTTTTAATTCCTGCTTTTTTGTGTTTGGTATGTGTTCTTGTTATACCTGGAATTGGAGAGGTAACTTACCTGTTTTTTTGTCCGTGGTTTTGTACCTGAAATCAAAGGAACCCCATGTTGGCCATCGAGGGAGAACCTGTCTATCATAGCACTCATATCTTTCTTCTGAGTTCCACGGGTTTCATTGTTATTATTGTGCATTACTCATATGTTGGTGTATGTGGCTACACCTGGCCCAGGTTTAGTTGGCCTGTGATCCTGTCACAGGGATAGTGTTTATCACCTTTTAATAAGGTGAAATGTGCACTATCACACGAATATATCTATATATAAGTTGTATAAGTTCATCTTAGACAGCCGGGGGAGGGATAATAGATTCCACTCCGGTTTTTATCTGAGGAATTTACGCCGGAGTATAAAACACATGCAAGTATTTATGTTTTGGACAAACATTTTCAAAAATTCCATAAGTAAAAATGATTTTTTGTCAGACTTTGAGCAATAAATCATATCTGACTAGTTTTAGATATTAAAAGCAAGGAGTCGCATGTTAGTTTTGTTTTTTGTTTAAACATGAGAAACAAAAAGATATGTAACTAATTTCTGTCACTTCTTATCTTTGTTTGGAGGGGGTTAAAACCGCGGGGAGAGTTACGTGTCAACAAATTCCAGTCTTTTTATCGTATTTTGGACAATAATTTTCAAAAATTCCCGAAGTAAAAATGATTTTTTTGTCAGACATTGGGTAATAAATCATATTTGACTAATTTTAAATATTAAAAGCAAGGAGTTATTATTATTATTATTATTATTATTATTATTATTATTATTATTATTATTATTATTATTATTATTATTATTTCTCAGTAGCAATTACCATATGAGTTGTAACAAGCAAAGTATCGCTGACAAAAAGCAATGGAGACTAAGTGAGTGCATATCTCCCCAGATGACCAGTAGTCTCCGTTCGATTCTTTTATATATGTAATTCGCCTTACATTCTCGCATCAGCTGTTTACCGCTAATTTTTCACTGATAACTGCCAGTAGTTTTTTTCTGAAATCTGAGTAACAATAATCATACTTCTAGTATTCTCTGTATCCTTCAAGTAAATGTATTAATGCTACTATACACCTTCAGTATTTCTCTCTTCTCAGACAACAAATGACATGTCTAATATATATATATATATATATATATATATATATATATATATATATATATATATATATATATATGTATATATATTTATAACCGTGTTCTAATCTATTATTTGTAATCTCCCTTTCTCGGGTTAAGTACTGTCGTTAGTAATATCGCCTGCTACTACTTTAGCGTAATCGAAAGATATTTGTAAATAAACAAATAGAGCATGTATAAGTGGTGATTAATGTTTGTATAATTAGCATTGTAGATATCATTTACTGGTCGGCATTGTTCTCATTAGCATGGTGGTAATGGCTATCGATTCGATTGTTGTTGGTTTAATCCAGGGCTCTGAATGGGTGCATCTCTAGCCACACTAAAGATCCCGTGAACCACTCTGGCTTTTGATAACTATGTATATATATATATATATATATATATATATATATATATATATATATATATATATATATATATATATATATATATATGTATGTATTAATTATTTATTACCTACATACATCGATGTTTCATGCTAACGCAATCTTCAGTGCAGGAAGTTAATTCTCTACGGTACGCGGGCTCGAACTCCGATAACAAATCGCCACTAGTCAAGAGCGTAACCGTCGGCCACAGCGCATTAGCTAATAATTAATGAGTAATTAACTTTGTAAATACCGAGTCGGCGGGTATTTTACACGAGCAGTTGAAAGTGATCAATAAACTGTGTTTGGATCTTGCATAGAGCTATTTGTACTGCTTGTTATTAAACTCACTTAGAGTGCCCGTCTTTTTTAGTAAAGGAGGCTTGTAATAATATTTATAAAGAAATATTAATTATTTATTACCTACAGACATCGATGTTTCATGCTAACGCAATCTTCAGTGCAGGAAATTAATTTTCTACGGTCAGCGGGCTCGAACTCCGATCACTAATCGCTACTGATTCGTACAATGGGCGTAACCCCGTCGGCCATATATATATATATATATATATATATATATATATATATATATATATATATATATATATATATATATATATATATATATATATATATATACTTGTTTTCATCTACATACGCATACGTTTCCTCCTTACGGGAATCGTTATTGTAGAGAAGAATTATTCAGACCGGCTACCGGACTTAAACCCCGGAATACTAGTTATATTTATAAACTCAAACTCTAACGTGTTTGTCCAAAATAACTCGGTAAATAAGCGAGAGATGAATCCTATGTATAGGCCGCAGTCGTAAAGTGTTCGACCTTTGAAAGGAACATCGTATTTAAACCACGATGACGGCGTTGTTAATGCTACTCGCTACAGAACCCAGCCTAGTTTGGAGGGCGACAAATAATTAATCATAATTGTTTTTATATATATATATATATATATATATATATATATATATATATATATATATATTTATATATATATATATTTATATATATATATATATATATATATATTTATATATATATTTATATATATATATTTGTATATATATATATTTATATATATATATACACATAAATATATATATTTATAAATATATAAATATATATATATATACATATATTTATATATATATATTTATATATATATATAAATATATATATATATAAATATATATATTTATATATATATGTATATTTATATATGTATATATATATATATATTTATATAAAATGTGTATATAGTAATAATTAGTAAGGCTGTACATTAAGATTCCTATAATTTCTACTAGATTTGCCTTAAGGGCCCGTGGCACAATTGATATAATTACTAAGTAAAATCCGTTGCATGTGGTAGTCTTCTTCAGGTTGAACTTTCACTCCTCATTACGGGCGATACTAGGAATAAAATTACAAATAATGTAAGACTTCTGCACGGTCCACGCTGGTTGAGTAAAAATAAAATAAACCTGTGGAATAAATAAAGGGTTCTGTTAGAAATTCTAAGTTCGACATAAATATACGCGACGCATGTGAAGAAAGTCACCAGCGACTGAAACGTTGTAAGTATAACATGCAAGATGAGAACATTAGTCTAAATAATACAAATTTCTTACCCTCTTATTGACTAATATATGTCTGCATTGGCAATACTCAAACAACTTAGATTTAATTATTTCTTTTTTAAAAAACTTTTATTAAATTTAGTTTCATTGGCTCAAATCCTGAAATAATTACAATAAAAACTAAATTCGCGTGAATAAAACATTTTCGATCGGTCTTATTCTGCTCTTGGCATCGAGGGGGAACGCCGTGAAGATTACTAACATTTCTATGTGAAATTGGTACTATGGAACGCACTGGATTCGAAATTGGTTGTGAGTCTTTGTCGTTATCTACTTAACTACTGGCACCTTCCGACAATGATTATAACATTATAGTATTAACTCATCTAGCATTTTTTTTAGTATGATGACATAACCTATGCAGGTTCGTCGATAACCATTAATATATTACTCGCTGATGTATTGACAACAGTATTCAGGTGAAAACGATGTTTATATTTCGGACGATTATCTGTATTTTGATACTGTGGTCACTACCTTTTCTACATAGCTATATATTCGCATCGAACCCGTCCTACTTGAAAGCCATTGAAGAAAAGTTATAGTCTGTGATCTTTAGTTCGGATTTATTATTCGTAATCTGGCCTTTGTCAGTTGTCATGATGTCAGACTCTTCTGTTATTTACTCCCTATTAAACTGCCTTATCTTATTGTTGTTGTGTGTCCCTTCTTTTAAAGCATTCCTCTGTTTATCTTTTGTTAATGGACCAACATTACTCTTCGCTGTCACATCTGTCTGTTCTGTTTACGCAATGTTACAGACAGCGTATCTCTGCTTTATGTTCTATGTCTAATCTATATGGATACGTTATCTATTCGAGCTGGCAACCATTTCTTGGTGATTTACCCATAAAATAGAATACATATGCATTAACATTGTCGGGTATATATTCTGGTGTTTCGTTTGTAGGGGATTATTCGTATCACACTGTAACATAGGTAGGTTCTTGGGAAACGCTAAATATATTTATTTATATTTATATTATATTTATATAGGTGGAAACTTGGTTAACGATTAATAAACACGTGCTATGTTCGATTGGGTGAAAAGGTGTTAGTCAGTCGCTGTTTTTGTCCGAGCTTGATTCGTACTCAGCTACTGCAGCAGCACCACCACCACGACAATCATCATTATCAGCAGCAGCGGCGGCAGCAGCAGCAGCAGCAGAAGCAGCAGCAGCAGATGCAGCAGCAAAATTGTGTCACTGTAAGATCATACATTTTCATGTTTTCTCATCCTTTTAGCTAGCAGCAAAGTGTGCATGTGTCATAATGCTACACTACATCTTTTCTGTCCTGTCAGAGAATAGATCGTTCTAGACTGAGGCAATGTCTATTTTCTTCGCAATCCAAGGTACCTAATTGTGGTATGCTGTATATTTTCCACATCAAAAACTGACCTTGTGCCTCATGGGGATGAGTAGGAAAGTATTCTCGGAGATGAGAACAATTGACCAATAATGCAAATAATAAAATCTACACATTGCTAATTATCAATCCTCATAGAAAAGAATCGAACAAAAAAACTATGTAATTTATTTGACAATTGTTTTATCGGAAGAGGTATTATTATATAGTTGAAGCATAGGTAACTAAAAATGTTGTTACTCACAAACAAATGCTTGTAAAGTATTGCCCTAAACTATTTGACCTCTACAACACTATTAAGTGTATGTCACCTTGTAGTTTAAAGTGACAAATTATGAAATGTATTTATCCAAAAAATATAGCAAAGTGCAACAAGCCATGTAAAAAACAGGTAGAATCTATTTACATCCACATACAGTTTTTTTAAGGCCGCTTAAAGCCTGGGTATGGTAGTCATCGTCACGACCTCCTCCCGTAGATTGTTCAAATGAGCAAAAACAAAGATAGCGAACATTGCCTTTTTCTATTGATCCAAAATCGACTGTAGTGCATCTTTACGGGCGTTTCCAGAGATGACGCCGAGGCGCTGGGATAAAATTACTCATCGAAAGGTAGATTTACAAGTACTACCTAGGCTCGGCGTTGCTTGGCTTCGCTAATTGAACGGAAACTGGTATTTTAATCTGTATGTCACCGTAAGCAATGCGTATGTCTAGACTTGACTAATCATTTACATATTTAACAGCCGCTGAGGGAAATTTTGATTTTCATGCGGAACACTACCTTAAAAACTTTTGGAAAATGTATTCCTTTCACAGTCTACGTTGAGATAGTACAATTGCAGTATATTTATCGAAGCACATTTCTGAAAGTACTTGTAAAACAAGCATAGGGATGCAACCTTGCGGCAATGTGACATAGGTCTGAGATGAGTAGACAGTGCGGGATTTTAAAGTTTAAAACACTTTTTTTTTGCAACCAGTCCGAGAACGAGGGACTAGTGGTTGGTGCACCAGTCCATATTCGGCAACGATAGTGTATGCCTACTTTAACTAAATCAGGTGGTTAATTATCAGTTTAGAACATCGTTGATTCAAGAATGATATCTTTGTTATAGTAATCCCCAGACCCACAGTAACGCGGAGTTGCAGTGCTAGCGAGGGACCCATCTTAAGGTAAAATAAAATGCATCGTTGGCAGACTATTTACATAAAAAAAATTATACTAACAAAACAAATTAACCTGTAGATATCTCAAGATATTAAAACCATGAAACATAAAACATACCAACATTACAGAATTCGGTATTAAATCACCTTAAAAGGGGTAATGTGTCATTCAATAATGTAACTAATCTATTAATGTGGGAAAGCAACGTCTTTCGCCGAATATTCTGATCCCTTCAGAATTCCCTGCTATTTAAGAAGGTCCAATCGAGACAGAGTCAAAAAACGTAAACAATGAATACACTAATAAAGTGGAGATTATGTGTGTGCTTCTTATTCTGTAACATAAACTACGTTAATACTTCGGTCATGATTCCCTGTAATAGTGTACTTCTTATTTCGCGTTGTTTTTCTTTTTAATTCGAATCATGAGGAAATGTCTGTTATGTTTTACAACGTAAACCTTATTTATCTACTTTTATTTAATACGGATATTACGCTAAAAGGTTTAATGAAAATGTAATATATATATATATATATATATATATATATATATATATAGTAATAAGTAGTAATACATAGTAATAAGTAGTAATACATAGTAATAAGTAGTAATACATAGCAATAAGTAGTAAGATTACGCATCTAAACCAACAATATGTTTAAGACTCTTAACATTCATTATATGATTATCAATAAAGAACCATGTCGCAACGGATAAAAGTGCTAATAATGAGATATAAGTGGCAGTCTTCTGTAGTTTTAAGGCTCAATTCTACGTAAGGCGAATACAAATAATACTATTACGAGTTACTTAACACTCTTACCACAGTATGCCTGGTTTAACAGAAGAAAACTACCTACGTGGATCAAATAAATAGTCCGTAAAAATTTCGGTACATATTCCCAAGTTTTACATAAAGATGACAAATTTTGACAAGAGACACTTTAATAGGCTAAGAGGTTACATCTGTCGAAACGTTGTAAATAACAGTCAAGAAGAGAAAAATAGTCTTAATAATACAAATATTACAAAAGAATTTGAACGCAAGGAAAATACAACTAACAAATATCAAACACATTATATCAGTTTACGTATAACTTATATAACCAACATTAGTTCTACTAAAAATGAATGACTAATTTAAACAAAAATGTGTCATAATGTTACTTATTTGTGTTACTTTATAACATTTCGAACGATAATTTAAAAAAAGGAATAGGCATTTGCCAAGTGTTCTATTCTTCAGAAGGCCAGGCGATACGAATAATGCAATAACGAATAATATTTAAATATATAACAGATATTATCATGAATAATATTTTAATATATAACGGATTTCATCATAAATGATATTTAAATATATAATAGATATTACCATTAATAATAGTTTAATATATAACTGGTATTATCATAAATAATGTTTTAATATATAATGGATATTATCATAAAATATTTTAATATAAAACGGATATTATAATTTATAATATTGTAATAAACAACCGATATTATCATAAATGTCATTCAAATATATAATGGATATTATCCTAAAACATTTTAATATAAAACAGATATTATCATAAATAATATTGTAATATACAAGATACATTATCATAAATTACATTTTAGTACATAACAGATATGATAAATAATATTGTAATATAAAACCGATATTATCATAAATAATATTTTAATATATAACGGATATTATCATAAATAATATTTTAATATATAACGGATATTATCATAAATTATATTTTAATATATAACGGATATTATCATGAATAATATTTTAATATATAACGGATATTATACCAAATAGTATTTTAATATATAACGGATATTATCATAAATAATATTTTATTATACAACGTATATAATCATAAATAATATTTTAATATAAAATGAGTATTATCATAAATAATCAAAATTAATAAACATGAAAGTCGTACATATTTCTCGCACTATCGGTAAAGTCAAAATGCCCTATTGTAAGTAAATTCAACTTAACACAATATATGTATCATTTGTTGTATATACTGCTTATGTATATGTCATATCAGTCGCAACGTTTACTAATTTGTATATTGGTCTTCAAAAACGACATTTTTATTGGTTTATTTTAATATGACGAATAGTTATGTCATGCAATATGGTTTAATTTCCTAGGCAGTATTCGTGTTGAAATGATTATTTCGTTATAGGGAGTGACTACATTTTTAAAAAGTTGTGATCTATTTCTAAATAAATAGTGAATAGGCAAACTGATTTCCTCTCTTTGTTATCTTTTCTTTACAGTCATATATAATAAATCAATACATTTGAACAAAAAGTACCAAAATGTAAACGTTTATCAATCGATACGAATAAATGAGACAGATTTTCTTTCGTGTTTACAACAAAGTTATACACGAAAATCTTTGTTATATATATATTAATACGATAGCGTGTGTCCGTGTGTCACGTTTCCATCAAAAGCTCTGCATAGCTTTGGAAAAGCATTTAATCACTTAATTTTCATAATTTTTTGAAGTATTACCTTTGGCGCAACGTCGTAGAATTTTGACGTCGGCCCGACTGGTTTATAGTTCGATCCTATCCAACCTTTAAGATGTGTTTCTACATCGGAGGAGGGATGAAAGTATGGAAAGTACGACCGGGAAAACACATATTAATACAATAGCGTAGTGTGTTGTATTGTGTGTCACGCTTACATCAAAACAACGAATTTCCGAATCTTTGTATGCTACTTATAAATTAGAGCTAACTTTAATATAATCTTAAGCATTTACAAAGTAAGGTTTAGTCGTCGAAATATTATCTTCACTAGAAATATTGTATATAAAGAAGTTTTGTGAATTGTTTCATGTATTGCTCACTTTTTAAATAAACATACAAGTCAAATCTTATTATTAATGTTATTAAAACATGTATACGTTACGAACAAGATAATTCGTATTGAAAACATCATTTCATGTAATTTACACGAGTCCCGCTAGTTTTAAATAAATGTTAAATATTTCTAGGAGCGAGCTTTTCGAAGCGATGGTGCGCCATGAAAAACAGCTAGGATTTTAATATATAGAAGTTATCTTAATTATTTGTCATATATAACGGACAGCATCATGAATATTTTAATACATAACAGATAATAACATCAGTAGTTTTTAAAAATATATTTACAAGGAACAAAACACGAAAATACTTTCGAAAGAACAAATTCGCAACAACGTTGACTTTAGAAAATACAATTTACATACTTGATATCTGTTCATGAGAACACAATGAACGAATGAAGAACCTTGCAAACGTAATCAGCAATATAAAGAAATGTAAATTTATTCCAGACACACAAAGTTTTCCACACTTCCTTTCATTCTAGTTTTTTTTTAGTTGTCTTCCTTTTCGGAATCGTCCGTAATTGGTAGGCACGTAGAAAAGCCATTAGTCATAATTCTGTCTGTAATTTTTATAAGTAACATCACTATAATTCTTTATGAAGACGAGGATTGGAGTTGATGGTATACCTCTGCTTTCTTTTTAAGATGTTTTTTCTTTCTGTTTAACTTTCATGTCAGTCGTGAAGAACAATCGTGGTAAGACGGCAAAGTAGTACCGTCTATTTCAAATGAATTAGAAGGTAACAGAGTAACTTTGTTTGGTTTATATATATACACGATCCAAGTACCCGTCAACGTCAGGTTTTAGTTCAAATCAAAAAAGTTGTTTTTACTTTCAATCGCAATCGAGTAATTAACAAATGATAAATGAGGCATTATTCAGGTTTATGATTATTATCGATATATACAGGAAATAACTGGAACACTATAGCAAAAAATGGTCTAGTGTGATATTCGACCTCTGAATGATGACATAAAATACTGAGACATCAGGAGAATGCTTATCTACACGGTCACCGATCAAACACAAATAATTACTCTTGTAACCTACTTACACGATTTATGAGTACAGCGTATGAATACACATTCCGCATGGATCTAAATAGTCCGATTGTCTACACTAAAATAAAGCAACACAACGACAAGTTCGTTTTTTATCAAAAAGGGAGTTCAAATACGTACGATGATTTGTCTAAAAATAAATATTTTTACGGTTTTGGGTTTTTTTTTAAGGAAGTTCACCCCAAACAAGGCAGGCCGCCACTGTAGACGGAAGGGGCTAATGAGAAGAAGGAAAAGGGGAGAAGGATGAGAGGGGTCAACCTAAACTGGGATCTGCGCAGCGAGATGTACGTTTACATTAATTTAGAATTCTTGCATGTCAGTACTGTCGGGGAAACAGGGGGCAGAGAGGGGGTTTCAGAGGCCAGCAGCACGAGAAAAGAAGCTATTTGAGTAGAAAGCGCTCCGGCATCTGATGGGATTTATTTGATTGTTGAGTTGATCTAGAGAATTTACGTCGAGGGGGCACCAGAGTAGCCAACTCATCGGAGCATAATCCATTGAAGTATTTCTAAAACAAGCACAAGGATGCTACATTGCGGCGATTGGACAGAGACTGGAGCTTGGTTGACAGTGAGGGACCTATTAGATTGCCGATACTTTTTTGGACCTTGTCAAGGAGGGAGAGCGTAGTAGATGATGCACCAGCTTCGGAATCTGGGGACCTCCACAGTGAATGGATTGGATTTGGGAGATTGTCGGGTTTGTCTAGTGAATTTACATCGAGGGAGCACCAGAGCAGCAAGTTTATAAGAGCACAATCCATTGAAGTACTTGTAAAACAGGCACAAGGAAGTAACATTTCGGCGATGAGACAGGGGCTAGATCCTGGTGGATTGTGAGGGACCTATTAAGTTGGCGACTCCTTTTTTGACCTTGTCTTAGAGGGAGAGACTAGTGGATGATGCACCAGCCCAGATGTGGCAACAATACTCCAACATCGGCGGATGGTGGATTTGTAGAGATACAGGATAATGTCAGGTGTGAGGAGTTTACTAGCACGGTAGAGGGAGCCAACCTTCTTTCCGGCAGCCTTGGCAATGGCTTCAATGTATTTGTTCCAACTCATGTTACCTGTGAAGGTTAGGCCGAGGAGTTTGAATGATGAACTCTCAGGTAAGGTGTTATTTGCAATGACAATCGGTGGTTTGAGATGTTTCTTGTAGTTATTGAAGGAAATGAGCTTTGACTTTGCAGCATTAAAAGTTACCAGCCATTTATGACCCCAATTCACTACAGCCTGGAGGTCATTTTCTAAGGATTCAGCCATTGCCTCGAAAATGATCTTGTCTGTTTTTCCAACATGGCGAGAGTAAAGTGTAGTGTCGTCAGCAAATAAACCAATCTCAGACTCATCAGGGAGATCGTTTATATAGATCAGGAACAACAAAGATGCAAGGATAGATCCCTGGGGTACACCAGCATTTGTGTCATGTTGCTTAGATGAACGGCCATCGAGGACAACCTGGAGTTTTCTTTTGGTTAGGAAGGATCTAATCATATTGAGTAATTGCCCAGTAATACCGTATGAGCGTATTTTCAGGAGTAGCCCTTCATGCCATATATTGCTAAACCCCTTGGATATATCAAGCGCTACCGCCCTACCTTCTCCTACCTTGTCGAGTGTATGATACATGCGTTCTGAGATGACCGTTAGGATGTCTGCAGTAGATCGTGCTCGTCTAAATCCATACTGGCGATCAGAAAGAGGTTTACCATCAACTAAGTGCCGTACTATAGCTAGATTGATTTAAGATTCAAAGATTTTAGCAAAGTGCGGCAGGAGACGATTGAGCGGTAGTTCTGAGGGTCAGTTCTATTCTCAGAATTATTGTAGACTGGTACCGCAGAGCAATTTTCCAGCTATCGTTGAAACAAGATTCAGCTAGACATTTTTGTAAAGTTAGGAGAGGACAGGGGCCAGTACAGTAGAGCATTTCTGTATTACTATTACAGGTATAAGATCAGGCCCACCAGCTTTGGAAGTGTCAAGGTTTATTATGATGTCTCTGACCTGGGATGGGGTGATGACCAGGTTATCAAGTATGGCTTCTATCCGCAATGGGAATGTAGGGAGGGCGTGTTTTTTGGGGTCCAAGTTGGAGTTAGAAGCAAAACGCTGAGGTGGTAGTTCAGCCCAATCAGTTGCCGTGCAAACGACATCATTGTGGTTTGATAGTTGGGGAATCGTAGATTGACCATTATTCACTACACTATTATAGATTTTCCAGAAATCACGAGTACCTAGTGTATGTGACTGGATGCGTTTTTTTGTTAACTCATGTTACCTTCTTTTTGCTTCGCCTATCACGGCCTTGCAATTATTTCTTGACTCTATAAACTTATGTCTACTAGTAGTCACTTATGGCGGCCAAATTTACGGAATGCTTGTCGCCTCTCAACAATGACAGCTGCACATTCCGAGGTAAGCCATTGGGGAGAGTGGGGCTTGTTAAAGAATTTTCGAATGGGAGCATAGGCTGCAATGCCTTTTTTTACCCATTCAGTTAATTCATTTGCACACTGGTCAGCAGGGAGTGAGAAGGTTTCGCTCCATGGGGCGTCACTGATCTGATCTTTGATTGACTCAAAATCAACCTGCTTGTAGTATCTCGTTGTTTTGAGCAACAGTTCATCAGCTTTTGGACGGCTTTTTAGTGTGATATGTATCATTAGCACAATGTGATCAGCATTCCCGAGTGGGCTATGAGCTTTCGTCACATATGCCTCGGGCATTGAGGTTAAGAAAAGGTCTAGAAGTGAGGCTTGTTAGTCTACTCGATCGGGAATGCGGGTCGGAACATGGACAGTCTGAGAGAGGGAGTGTGCTAAGGAGAAATTATACGTAGAGTTGCCGGCTGCGTCAGACAGGCTGGAAAATCCCACCCAGTCGCGGTGGTGGGCATGTTTATCTATTTACATTTTCATACTGATAGTGAAAAAGGTCAGAAGTGTGTCATTCGGTAGGCTTGAAAAAAGACACGCTAAAACAGTCGGGACATTTATTTTTAATCTTATTTTACGTACTTTTAATTTTGAATAATTAGTTTTTAAAAAGGTGTTTTTAAATCCTGACATCGGATCGAAAGTAATGATTTGAAATTTGCGGGTGGTTTCCTCTTAGACAAAACGTTTAAATGTGATGCAGCGACCCAGGCAACTTTGATTGCTTTATAGATTGTAAACGGTATATTGTGTGTGTCTGTTTTTAACTCTTTGTGGAAGCAGAACCTTTTATTTAAAAGAATAAAGCAGTCAGGTATTGCTCAATCGTTAATGAGCACCCATGTATTTGTATACGCGTCAGACATGCATAACACGGATACATGTCACAAACTCCTACAAGTGTTTTGGAGATAGACACCATTACAGTATATATTCTGTTACTACATTAACCACAGTACTAAGATAATTATGGTTCAATTTGGACAAAGATGTTGTAATAATATCTTCGGGTCTGTGTTCGCAGCAGACGTGCATAGTATAGACATATTCTCAAGTACGCCAACAATGTACAACTATGGAATGTCCATTAGTATATTATTAATATTTACGATGAACAAACACGACAACTAAAATACAGGTGAAGGTGATATGTTCTCATGTGTAATTTACACAAGTGTTTTTACTGTGTATAAAGGAAATGAAGTAAATAAAGTAAAAACATATTTTGTGTGTAGGAATCACTATAATACGACTGTGAATTGGCTCGGTTCCGTTGTTTGCCTTCGTTTTCTCTTCATGTTTTTAGAATCAAAGGTTATTTGTAACTTTTCAGCTTTAAAATGGATACGATTACAACAGCACTATCGTAATCAAATTATTAATAGTTTTGTAACAATTTAGTTCAATTACAAGAGGTACCATGTGAAGGTTGCCAACATCCGTGGTGCTACGGAATCTGCAGATTCTTAACATGACACGTCCATTTTATCAGTCAGCTTCGGTATCTCCTTCACTACAACCACCTCTCAGTCAGACACAAGAAAAGGCGATTTCCAAAACGCAGCGCCTTGTTATGCAATATGTGTTGTTATTTGAAGAAAAAGCAGAAAGGATGATTCAAAGCAGAAAGAAAAATGGGTAAACGAATTACGTTTCGGAATTTTTTTAGATGAAGGTTGATAATGTGTATTTGGAATACTGTCCTCAATTTAAATTTTATTCTCCCAATGTTTCGATTGATATAACCGCCGACGTTCTTCCGGTGCATCTTGTCGAGTTCGGGAATCTGTACGAGATTTTAAACGGAAACCTTTATTTAATAGTCGGGGACAACTTGTTCTCGTTACGTCAGCCACGAGCAGGTGTCAGGCTTATATAATTCCCAAGTGTAATAATAAGTTGTAAAAGTAAACATAGAAAACAAGAATATAGTGTTTACAAGGACCCCTGGCGCAAGGGATAAAAGTGTTAATTAATAATCAGTTATAAGTGAAAGTCTTCTGAATGTTGAAGCTTCAATCAGCTGTACATCAATTCTAAGAATACAAAATATTATATTTAGTATAATGATGGCTTGTAAATTAATGCTTTTTGTGGGCTATTATTTTCTAAATAGATAGCCCGTAATTGATCGCTTTAACGCAGAGATAGCACCTGCCTAATCTAGTGAGAGCGTTAACCTGGGAATAATGACAACTAAAGAGAGACTTACGACTATTCAAAGCTCCTAAATTTCGGAGTCGAAACCGGATGTAGTTTTGTGTGATACTCACGAGTGTATTGATTGGAGAGAGTGTAGGTGTTAAGGTTTGGAAATAGGGTAGGGAGAAAAAAGATGAAAGAGTGTGAGTGAGCGATAGATAGAAGCTGAATAAAAGATCCGTCACTTGGCGAGTAATTTACTAGTTGCAGCTAAATAAAACAATAAAAACTGTAATGTGTTTCTTTGAAAACATAACTCAATCACAAAAGTACGGAATATTTTAGTATGCACTTAGTGTGATTAATATAATATACTAGCGGAACACCGTGAAATATCCACGGTACTAACAACATCAATCTGTATAATTTACTGTTAATACTAATTTTCTATTTGAAATAATAAATCTGTTTTAAGTGTAATACTAGTAATAAAAATATATCCTTTTTTTTTCGTGAAAATAATTATTATTCTCAGCTTTATATTCTTTAAGTCAATAAAACGAATATATCGCTTATTTATTTACATTTTGGCAAGTTAGTTTCTAAACAATACATTTTCCCTGTTTTGTTTGCCTGAGAATAATTATCCACTATATATTCTTCAAACGAATAAAATGTGATTTTTTTACACATGTTTATTTAAGAGTGTACTGTTTAACCAAATGTGATAATACACGGATTAATCTAATAATGATACGTTTTCTCTCAGGGAAAACAGCAAAATATTGAAAACAAGAACGAAACCATTAATCTTTAATGAACAGTTTTTGAAATATCATGTTTTCGCACGTGAAATATCCACTTTTTACAAATGTGTTTACGTGTATCTGCTATTAAAACATATCAGATACATTTTAAATTCTGGTTAAGCATTTTTTAATCTTATTTACTTATTTTAAAATATCTTAAATATAATGCTGATTATCTAAAGGTAGTTACATCCTGACATTAATTTCATAGATTGTAACCGTAACATTTTTTACCACTGTATACGTTTAAACTCATGACAAATGCATCTTAATCTGTCATAGATATAAATATTGCATTCCGGATTAGAATAACACTGCAAGAATAGCAAGAAGTAAGTTCAATAAAATGTTTATCCTGAGATATGCGTTTGAATAATGAGCCTGTTGCCATCGTACGTCATTGGACAAGGATAGAATATTGAAACATATTATTGAGATCGATCAGTCATAGGAGTACTAGTCAATCTCTTGCCAATAATTTAGATATTTGCAGCAGGCCATCTTGCAAGAATCGATAAAGTTACAAGCAATAAACACATATTTTCCTCGGAATGAGGATTAATAATTTGTATTATTGGGGTCATTCAGGCGACTGTTCTCATCTCAGGTGTTATCTTCACAACATTTCGACCAATATAACCTCCAACATTCTTCAGCTGGGTAAAAATCACTTAGGAATTATACCCAGTTATGGATGACGGAACGAAGATAATCAACAACCATTAATTAAATAAAGAGTTTAGTTGGAAATTCTGTATAGATTTCTGAGTTTGACAGAAAGAAGATGAGATGGAAACTTTAGTCGTCACGTAACCACCGTGGTCACGGAATTTCGATAATTCTGCCGACGAAGTGAACACACTGTGGGGATAAAATATCACCCCAACAACGCAACACATAGTTTTTATTTAAAGACTGTGTATTCTATAGGCGAATTCTATATATGGGTGTATTGGATTATTACTATTACTATTAGTTTATTACTGTAGATTCTTTCATGAAATCGTAAGCCTTTTATCAAATAGATACTACGACGTAAACGCATTGTGGGAGTTAAAGAACTTCTTTTCTTTCTGGCGTCGTAGACGTCGCAGACGTCGTCTTAAACGTTATCTAAAAAGAGCAGCAATAATTAGTTAGTTTCAACAATTCCTATGATGTTTTTTTTTTCAATAACATCAAGCTATCCAACCCCCGTGTTAGAGAAAGCAGCTATCTAAATCCAATCGCGCTCTCCAGTGATTCAGGGGCAAGAGCAACATCTCGGCTTATTTGTTACGTATACTTTTCGGCTTCATGTCTCTGTGACGGCATTGCTAGGACACGTAACCTTACTCGAATTCTAATTCTACCTTATGTTTAACCTTACGTGGTAAATTATCACACAAAATCTATCTTTACACACCCGCATGTATATATATATATATATATATATATATATATATATATATATATATAGAGAGAGAGAGAGAGAGAGAGAGAGAGAGAGAGACACTACTTCGTTCTTGGAGACGACAAAAAGCAATAAAAAGTATTAAATTTCAAAAGAAATCCGGCGCACCTAGGAGGCTGGGATGACCGATGGGTCATGGATGGGTAACACGCACTTGACCAAGAGAAGCAGCAAAAAATAAAAAATAAAAAATAAAAGATACCCACACACCCGCAAACCTACGCATGAGCAAAAACAATAACAAATTCCTCAAATGAAACATTTACTCAAATCGAAAGACATTTCTTCAAATGGATTTTCATATCTGATGAAAGCGGACCCACCGCTTGAAACGCGTTATATAAAATTATAAAATGGTAAAACAACAAAATAATAAATAAATGTTCAAAAAAACATTCTACAAATGTTGGTAGCCTTACTCCTTTACATATATATATATATATATATATATATATATATATATATATAACGATTAGATTTTAATATCGTTTGCATTATTAATACATTTTACTATCCTACGGATGTGTATTGGAAACCAAATAAGCTTTTATTCCGATAGTGTGGGTAATTGAATAACAGGCAAGTCAAATTCAGTGCAAAGTAGTACGTTCTCGCTACAATAAAGAAAAAAGATTGAAATGTAATAGCGTAATTATTGATTTATTAACTTATACCATTAATGTAATTAATAATTTAGTGTTAATTAAAATAACTTGCAAAAAGATCATGGTTTACGTTCAGTGCATTGTGATGGTGTAAAAATGCACTCATAATATGTAAAAAATATGAGTGTACCTGCTACAATGTATTTACCAGAATATCGCTTGTGTTGGGTCCGAAGGCTTGAATGAGTGTGTATTAGGGTAAGTAGGTTTTCAAAGTCTCTTGAATATCAAATATATCAAGGGGGTAAAGTTGGTGCGCAATGACACAAAAAAGGAGATTTCTAAATTACACCAGTTGTTCAAAAATTAGTTTAAAATAAAATAGGTGTGCTCCGCATAGGTCCCTAATGATAGCACGTACAGATTCTGAACCACTTCGATTATATTGTCAGTAGAATTTTATATATATTTATATATTTATATAGAGAGATTTTTTTATTAATTAATTTATAAATTGACTTTTTGTATACAGATTGTTTTCATTTTTGCGTTCACAAAAGGTATATATATATATATATATAATTTAAATATCATCAAAATAGAATGTATCTGAAATTTTAAGGTTGTTTCTGCCTATATAGTTCTCTGATAAGTACACTTAGAGATTCGAGAACACTCCCATTATCTTTCCCATGAGATTTACACTTAAATAACTTTCAGTGTTTATGTATATTCTATATATTTTGTTTCTATAGGGAATACACGCACATACATTGGCATTCATATATATATATATATATATATATATATATATATATATATATATATATATATATTGATATAAAGTTTAGCATTGGCCAATTAATGCGTTCCTTTTATGTGTACTTTTTTATTTATGGCATGGTCGGGTAACCTTTTAGGAGTGAGAGCCAGATGAGACTTTTGAAAGAAGATCGCGGGCCGGAGTGAAAAACGAAATCTCAGAATTACTATATTTTGTTTACATGAATAAATTGTACAAAAATGGCATTGGACACTCTACAAATCAATGAGACTGTTGGTAGTGTTTGCCTTGAAGAAGTATTTCCATGTCCTGCTCGATGGTTGAGGTAGACAACAGAAGAATGTCATTGAGGTGATGGTCCGAGAGTTGGAAACGAAGGGGAGACTTCGTGTACTTTATTTTCGAGAAGAGCTGTTCACAGCAGTTGGTGCTAGCGAACACTTCCACAATGCGTTGAACATGGACAATGCATTTTTGAATATTGTTAGAAAGGAGAACGGTGTCGCGGAAGAAGGACAACGGAAAAGAGGTGCGGAACTTCGCCTTCATTTCATCGTTGCACTGCAGCTCCACCAACTCCATCTGTAGGGAGGCAGGGGCGTCTTCTAGTGCGAAGTCGAAGGGAGCAGTAAAAAGCTTGAAATCCGCAGCCAGCACCCTGACTCCTGGAAGAACGGAAAACAATTCCTAACGTAGAGAGTTAATGACACTAACGCAAGTGCTTAGGTCCACATCGTCAGGGACACATGCAGCAAGGCGAGGAAAATGCACGAACTGACCAGAAGCCAATTGAGCCTCTTACAAGCGCAGTTTAACCTCGAAGGCAGTGAGGTGTGGTTACATGTCTGTCACGAGAATGTATTTGCCTTGCAGCTTTATGTTGAGGGGTTTCAGGTGCGCTGTGATGTCTGTGGCAAGGGCCAGGCGAACTAACCACCGTGGATCAGAGAAATGATCAGCGTGGGGAAGGTTCTACTGACGTGGAAAAGATGCAATCTCCTGCTGTAGGTCGCACACCCAATACAGCATGGCCCCACGACTCAGCCAGCGTACCTCACAGAAGTTGAGCAGGTCGTTGTAATGCACCTTCCAGGCACTGATGGACGACCATCAGTGCCATGAACTGACGATGGTTAAGGCTGCGGGAGAGGATGAAGTTGACGACCTTCAAAACGACAGACATGACACCAACGAGTGTGACAGACTTAGCGCACAGGGACTCTTGGTGGATGATGCAGTGCATCTTGTTAATAGGCTGGGTGTATCTGGCGGTTTCACAGTGAGGCACTAGCAGCGAAACAGCGCCCTTCTTCTCACTAACCATCGCCGAGACGCCGTCGGTCGTCACACACACAAGACGGGAGAAGTCCAGAGAATGCTGATCAACACACAGAAGCACGGCGTCGCAGCGGGACAAGCTAGAGGGATTTCTCACACACTTGAAGCTCAGAGTTGGCGTCGCAGATGTAAACGAACAGCTGGGCCGTGTCCTTTTTGTCGTTGCTCTCATCTAGATAGAGAGAAAATTCGATCTAATTACAGCTGCGTGTTTTGAGTGAGTCATGCACGTTGTCCGACATATCCTCGATGCGGCGACGAACGGTGCGGGACGAAAGACTCAGGTTCTCAAAGGCGGAACGCTGCTCCGGACGGACGGAGTCCACTACAGCAAGAAGGCATTCCTTGATGAAGTCCCCATCCGAGAATGGCTTCATTCGGCGTGCAAGGATGCGGGAGACTTCATAACTGGCGCGCGTCACCTTTTCGGCCTCAGTATTCTGTTTGCGGAAGAGTGAAGTTTGTTTCTCCAAGTTGCTTGATAGTCTAACGATGGCGCTCTTCCTTTCGGTGGCAGACATCGACACGAAGTTTGACGAGCGGTGTTCTGTCTCCAAGTGACGGCGCACGTTGTACTCTTTTAGGACAGGCAAAGTTTTCAAGGATATGAGGCACTAGGCCTGTCTAAAGCACTCGATGAAGAAGTACTTCTCCCACTCAGGATTGAAGATCCGACACTCGAGGTCCACTTTCCTCTTCTTAACACGCTGGGTCGCAGACATGATAAGCTGAAAAGGAAGAACATTAGGTATACCTAATTTTTCAGCAATGAATAAATTGTTACGTTCGCGCTTCGTTGGGAACGACGAAACGATTGCGCAACAGAAAAGTAAAAAAAAACAGATTTGTGAAAGGGGCTCGGGTCCAAAAATTCATATATCTCCAACACGAGGTGTGGGACACTCTGTCTCAGACACCTGTAACGTAAATATACAGAAAAAGACACACATGTGAAACAACGAACACAACGCAAGTTAAACTCAAAATAACAATGTTTATTTACAAAATTTGTATGGGGAAGAAATTATATTAAAACAATACAAGAATATAAGGTTGGTGTTCTAAGTAATTCTTCTCCTATAGCAAGCGAATATACGTGTATATAAACTGTTGACCTGAGAGAATAGAGGATAGGACTAACAGTAATCAGTGTCTTCCATGTTCGTTGTGTTTTATTTCCGCTTCTTCTCACTAGATATTAATCTTTGGTTTTGTATATAGATGTTTCCGTAGCGGGGACGATATCGGATAGTTTGATATTCTTAAGCATACACGATATTCGGATCTTCCAGATTCACCTCAATTATCTCGTCTGTTGCCCACCCCTGATTTAAGGCATCTCTCAGATTACAACTGATTGGATTATATTTATATGTTCTTGGATCTGACCGGCATCATCTATTGTGCGGTATACTGCTAATTTCAATCACTACCAGACAACTGTTAATGCCTGTTAATATTGTTTTAATAAGTAACGTCGCTTAATTGATATAAAATAAATAACATCCCTTGCTCACAAAATCTTCCTGAAATTGTACAAAGTAAAAACGCCAAAAAGAAAAAGGAAGCTAAACATGAAATACTTTTTTTATGTACAGACACATCTTAACCAGTTATCCACTCGTATAATCATTAATCGCTAATTATAAATGAAAAGTTAATCTATTCTGGGCAATGCCAGAAACCCATTCGGGCATGATCTAAAATTATGATTCATTAGAAAATATAATTATAAACCGACATCTGTCTCTTTTGATTGGGTTTCCGCGGTAACGCTGTCGAAAAACAAAGTATGATACTGCAAAGAAATCCAAATCTTTTAATTAATTAAAACTGCGAGGAATATTGGCATCGCTTTTATTTTTCGTTTCTCGCTTGTTTTCGTTTGGAATCAGCCAAACAAACAAACAAATATAATTCAAGTCAAAAATGAGAGAGAAAAGTATTTCAACCTAGAAATAAACAGTGAATAAATGCTATCATCATCAGCTCACACGCTGAACAAATAAAGAAGAAAATCAGACAAACAGGTTGAAGGGATAATTAATAAGAGGAAAAAAGTAAACAATAAACATGGGAATTGAAATTAAAACGGAATTAAATGAAAGGAAAAAGAATGTAGACAAACAATTATAATAAAGAAAAAGGGAAATGCTATTATTGTTTTTATTTTAAGTTTCCTCGAAATTGTTCCGCATTAACGCGTAAATTATTTTGAAAAGTCAAATCCAACAGAGTTCAATCTTTCCGTTTTTAATAGAAATAATTACTTTCTTTTTATGTGTGTTCTGCTATATTCCCGTCTCTTGTATGACTCGGTCTAGCTCTATATCCTGTTCCATCTATATGTCAATTAATTAGCAAATGATTAATGTGTGTGTCAGTGCATACATAACTCAATATGATTATATTATCCTAGTGTAATATAGAGCCATAACAAGGCGAAACTACTCAAGGGGTTGTAAGAAAGACATCTATCACAATACAAATTTTAATAATTGAAAACTTACTCGTTGATATCTTTTCTGCTTGAGATCTAGTATCTTACGTTATGACGGAATTTTACGATATTTCGGGATTATTTCCCTTTATTAAGCGTTTAGATTTCATGGTCGTGTCTGCCTGTATTTGAATATGCCAGTGTTATATGTGAAACGTTTGGTGTGTTAGTTGTTATACATATTAGGTTAAAGTGTTCATCGTCGATGGAGAAACGTTGTAAAGGCTTGAGCGAAATCGTGTGTCAGTTGTTTCTCTAAGAATCTGTTGAATAAATGAAATTGTGGCTGGCTGCTAAGGCGAGCGAATTGATAAATTAAAAGGTGCGCTGCATTTAACTTCGTACTATGTAAAACTATTAATTTAATAATACTTAAGTTTTGATTTGATCCATAAAGGTGATAGGTAGGGTTGACAGGATACGTCCTTAGAGTACACTGTTATCCATACGTCTATATAGAGGGCAGTAGCCGATCGATTGGCGTAACTATGTGATACAGGAATGTTTACGCCTTTGTAATGTGCACATCATTTGCTTTGAGATCTTTAGTAATGATATATTGTCCTGTAATGTATGGAGAAATCGAGACGCTTAAACACGTGTACCCTCTGATGTAGTCAGCAATGAAGTCGTAGTTAAGAAAAATTATACTCACTGTAATACATAGCTTAAGTTATATCTTCATCATCTACTTTTTTCTGGATATGCCATCAACTCAATGAAAGTCTCAAGAGAACAGGCTCATCCCCGGTGCATCACGGATAAAAACTATATATAACATTTCAAAACGTGAAACACTCTACGTGTAGAAATAACATTACAATTATCGGTATAAAGGATACATAGACATCAAGAAAGCATAACTTCATGCTAGAACATCATATAAGCCAGCCTGCCAGCTTTCATACAAGTCGGTAATCATATCGAATTCTATAAGCCTCGAAGACTATAAAAAAGTGTAGTCTAATCTGATTATGCTTACTCAGTGTATGTATCAGATTACACCGACACTCATCACTTTAGTTATGTATTTTGTTACGAAACGTATGAAACTGGTTGCAAATATAATATCACATCTGAGTAAGAATTGTAGGCTAATTTTAATACATAACTTGTCAGTAATGGCTAATTAAGATGAAATGTATGAAAAACTATTAAATATGTTTAATCCAACATACACTTCTTCCAATTCATATATATTATTTCCCTAGATCTACAGATGTTTATTAAACAATTATGTAAATAAGACATTTTTTATGATCGCAAAGTATAAACTAGAGATATAAATATGAATTAGGGATGAGTACATTCTCTATTTTCTCTCTTTGGTGTAAAAAAGCGGTGTTAGATTTAATAAACGGGTGGCAAACATTGTAATAGAAATAGAGCTGCAGAATGGGTATAGTTTCTTGTGTTGATCTTCTCTTGATTTTAATCCCAAGTATAGCATTTAAGTTATTCATAAAATCGATTTGTAACTAGTCTTGAGATAGTTAATACTCTTTAACATACATAAACGTATCAGTAGAATTACGTAGAGAATTTTTGTCAACTCATTATTTAAAAAAAGCTAGAGAGAAAAAGTATGTTTACATCATCTATTTCTCTTTATGTATATATATATATATATATATATATATATATATATATATATATATATACATATATATATAATCATTTTGGAAATATTTTACCTACGTTTCGAGCTTATGACTCTAAACAGCGCATGAAAATAACAATCTGAGACGGTCATAAGGCGCGAACTAAGTTCAAAGAGACACCTTGAATCGGAAAGCGTTCATCTAGTCCTATTAGACCACGAGAAATTGTCGGGTGATATCAGGGAAATTAAGTGAAAGAGAGTGAGAGTCACACAAACATAGATAAATCTATTTTAATCATCTAAATTACTTACTAGATTATGTTACAACTTCTTTTCTTACGAATTAATACTCTAATACTTATATATCTCTCCGGGGCACGGGTCCTGCTATATTAAATAGTACGTTAGTTTCCTCTTCGCGGTGCTCATGCAGTTTACGGACCGGCCTTATAGGAGGGCACAGTTTGGAAAAAGGTTGTTTTTTAATGTGTAGAAAAAATCCATCACCCCAAATAAAGACACCCCGGATTCGGACTGAAATTATAATTAGCACAGTCTCGAAGGATTACTGTCAATGGCAAGATTGCTACAACTACCCGTAGAAAGAGTCTTATTACTATACGTGTTGCATTAATTGTTTCATCTGTTGTTTTACATTAACATTGTGGGGGGTTGTGTTCGTGCTGAGAAATCATAAGCACCAAATAATTCAATAGTTACAGATTTGTCAAATAATTTCTTAAGTTTTTAATGTTTCCCGGGCAGCGCCGGGGCACAGATCAGCTAGAATATATATATATATATATATATATATATATATATATATATATATATATATATATATATATATATATATATATGTGTGTGTGTGTGTGTGTGTGTGTGTAATCCAGCTAATACATCCACAGAGTAGTAATCCAAAGAATTTCAACCGGGTGTATAAAAAGTGCGCAATATAAAATAGAGCTTATATATATATATATATATATATATATATATATATATATATATATATATATATATATATATATATATATTGTGGCGGTTTATGTACTATCGCATATCAAGTTATAGTGTTGGTGATTTCACATATTCTACGGTTAATTGTAAACCAAATAGATATCTCATATTTCTACTTTTCTCGTCGATTCTGGATGATTACTTATTCTTGACTTAAAACGATCTAATCTCTAAGATATGAGCCAGGTTTTACCTACGAAATATATAATTTAGTGCACAGTACTCAAGAAAATTTAGATAGATTAGGAATAATTCCCCCAAAATGTCATGTTCTTAGTTTTAATAACCTCAACTCGATTAGTAAAAAAATACACATATATTATCACGTTTCTTTTATTAGCATATCTTTATTATGAAGTAGCACTTGTACCGGTGTTGCCCAGGGGCATGAAGCACAAAATATAATAATTAAATGTACACTTCTCTCGGTCTCTCTCTACTCCCCTCACTATGTATCATTCCTTTTTAACCCTTTTTTTTCTCTATCCATCCTCATATCATTCATCTCCTTTCTCTCGTCTGTATCCCCTCTCCCACCACATTATTGTCTCACACCCTCTCTCTATTTTTCTGACATCTAGAAAAAATCGTTTATGAATTATTACATGTAAAATTACTAATACTCCTATTATTACTAATTATAATAGTCAAAAAATAAATATGTCCGGGTTTATATTAGAAATCTTAGAAAGTGTGCACGTTCATTTTTATTTTTATTTTTATCAGTTATATTTAAGATAGAGCTACTTTTCTTCATAAAAATTTAATTTGCATATGTGATTATTCTGTCTTTAGATTTCTTGTCATTATCCGATATTCCTACCATCTGTTTGTCTCGTAAAAATAAAAGGCTGTACTTGATTACTGGAACAAGCTGGATACGCGTACGTTTACTTTTAATATATAGCTATAAGAAACGGACCAGTGAAGAGATAATAAGCGCAAATGCGGTATAACTTATATTAACATGTAACTGGGAGGATAAAAAAGTTTCTACTACGTAGTAATTATTAAATTCTTTTGTAAAAAAAACTAAATCCCAGCGCTAATGGCAGCCAATAAGAAATGAGTTTCAGACAAACGACGAAAGTATTAGAAGTGAAGAGTTGTTTTATTAACTCGAAGTTTTATTTTAACCTTTAAATGCTTTCTATTTTATATTGATTGTAAAAAATAAAAAATATAAAGTAGTATAAATGATGTTTGGAAAATAAATTGTATTGAACAAAAATAAATGATGTCGCATTCACTCAGATATATACATCTAAATAATAATAATAGACTAGTGAATCATAAAATATTTCACTTATCATAATAATGACCAGATTTTAAACTTTAAGCTCTTGAATTAGGTAGATGAAATACAGATTGCACCGAATAAACTGAGTACGTGTTTAGCGGGTGTGCTGACGATGCCTACTCACAATGTTCAACAAATGTTAAACAAGCTGCAGTTTGCTTGTTTTTCGTTGATTGTTACATTAAATAGGCATTTTGTTGGAGTGTCTCATATTTGAAACAAAAATCAGTTAAGGCTTACAGAGTGCGATACATAAAAGGAAAATAAATAAATAAATAAATAAATAAAAAGAAAAATACTCAAAAGGAAAGGAAATAAATTTTTCAACCTTAAAAAAATATTGTTCATTCTGAATACTAAATGAAATCTTATATAATGTTTGAAAGAGTAAATAAAATATTAATTGTTTTAAAAATGCTATTGATATTTCAACCGCAAGTGTCCTTCTCTCTCTCTTTTCTCTCTCTCTGTTCTCTCTCTTTTTCTCTACCTTTGATTCTCTTGAATATCCATAATGTGTATGATGTAAACATAAGACAGATTGCTTAAAAATAAGTTTAAAACAATTGCCGTCAAAACTTAGAGATAAATATTTTATTTTACGTACAAACCAAGCTTTGGTGAAACAACGGCATTCGCCTCTACCATACCTACTACGTTCATTCACCTTCTTATTCGTTTCCCTCCCTCTCACCTCCTGTACTTCATATCGGGTCCGACACACCTTCGTTTACTTTATTATATAGATATAATAAACGGATGAAGGAAAGAGTAAATAAGTGCAAAATACAGTATCAGCTATATCCACATAAATCCTGGGGGTTGTTTATCTGTTTGCTACATAGTAATTGATGAAGTGTGTTCGTTAAAGAAACAAAACGCCGGTGCTTATGGCAACCGATAGAAAATTAATTTAAGACGAAAGAGGTAAATCTTAGAAGTGAAGATTTGTTTAATTTATTGATGTTATGTGTTTTTTTCAAAAAGATTCTTATATTTTAAAGCTAAATAAAACTAAAAATGAATAAATAGACAACTCTTGAAAGAGAACAGAAATAGTTGCATAATTATAACTTATTCTTGAGTTGCTTAGAAAATGTAAAAGCGTATCTATATTCACCTTTACTTGTTCTTGTTAGTTTCATAGCTAAACGAAAGGTACAGTAAGTATATACAAGCAAAATTGTGTATAAGTAAGGTGAGAGTACTAAACTACATTGATATAATGCTACATGGTATTAGCTAACCTGTTTAGAGTCCAGGGGATTAAACATTCGTGATGGAGTTTCTCTCAGGCTCTATTTGTTTAAAAGTGATTCTACTTTCCTGTCTATTTTTATTAATATGAGTATCTCCTTACATCAGGTATATACGGCATGATAAAGTTGGCAAAGTAGTTCTCAGAAAATTACCAGAGTTAAGCGACGTTTACCGTGGTCAGTACACGATGGGTAACTATTTAAGAATACCAGGCGCTGTATGTCATCTTCCAATGCTGAGATACAGATGCGACTGTGGACCGCTTGTGAATTCCCGGTAAACTTCGTATTTCGGAGGAATCCGGTTTAGACCGCGCAGATATAACAGCACACCAGGTATCAACGATGTATTTATATCATGTGGCGTAATGCATTGTATAGAGACACTTCTATGAATAAAAATATCTGCCCACCACATGAAAGTTTGGCACAAAGCCTGAAAGTGTGGCTAAGAGGACCAGCGCGTATAAAGGAGTGCATTCTGACAGCACAACATATGTCTAGGCAGCAACGTTGAAATTTCATTGTAGCGGTGCCTCAGACAATTGGCGATACACTAAAACTATTTCAAAAAAAAAAAAGGTAAATCCTGGTAACAAACTAAAACGCAAAATTCCATTGAGACAGACGGATGACAACAAAACTAACAACAATTTAAATCTGTTCTGTTATGTTTTACTTATATTCAAAACTTCCATTGAGACAGACGGATGACAACAAAACCAACAACATTTTAAATCTGTGTTGTTATGTTTTACATATATTCAAACATTCCATTGAGACAGACAGATGACAACAAACCCAACAACATTTTAAATCTGTGTTGTTATGTTTTACTTATATTCAAAAAGTCCATTGAGACAGACGGATGACAACAAAACCAACAACATTTTAAATTTGTGTTGTTATATGTTATTTATATTCAAAAATTGCATTGAGACAGACGGATGACAACAAAACCAACAACAATTTAAATTTGTTGTATGTTATTTTTTACTGATATTCACTCTAAACAAGGCAACTTTCCACTGAGACGTAAGACGTTACTTTGAATTAGAGGTAAGATTTATAGGCGCATCCTAAGTGGGGAGTTCTGCAGTCGGATGTTTGTTCAGATTACATATACATTTCTGCACATTGGTACAGTCGGGGAAACAGAGTGTTGGGGGGGATTTCAAATCAATCGGTTCAGAGAAAGTAGCTATTAAAGTAGGAAGCCATCCGGCATATGTGGGCCTCTACAGTGAATGGGTGGGATTTATGCTTGTCGGATTGGTCAGAATATCTTCGGTTATGGTGAAAAGGTGCCGCAAGTTCGTTTTTTTTTAATACACTTTTCCTTCTTCTTACTGTAAAAATAATATCAGCTAGTTATTTCTAAAATTAAATATTTTTTAAATTAAATTAAACAAATATTTAAATTGTGTGAATCATTCCTATGTAATAAATAAATTAACATTTTTCTTCTTACCGTACAAATAATTGTCGGATAAATGGTCTTTAAATAATCTTGCGATAATATGCTTCTTCCAATCGGTTATCTTTACTAGCATATGTGATGCAAGTGCTGAATTTGCTAATGAACAGCCTATTGTGACATCATTAGAATGTTTTAAAGGAATAAATAATGCATGAGAGTACGGTCTCAAAGCAAAAGAGCAGATTGGACATTACTCCCAATAAAAGAGGTAATGCCTTAAATGAGTGTCTCAAAACACGAGGAAAGATACTAAACTACCTTCTCATGAGATGAGAAGGTAATGACTGAAAGTGTGGTATACATTACCACATCAAATACACTAATCTATCACTCAAATAGAAAGATGTAATCTCTACGAAATTCAAATAAACAGGGAAATAAAACGCAACGCTTAAGAGGCCAAACGAGTATGGCTCCAAAGTATGGCTCCAAAGTAAGGCAGGGGAGGTCGTGTTTACTACAGCATATAATGACATGTGAACCGTGTACCAAATTAGTAAAAATATTACAGGCAATTTCAAAGTAACATCAGCAAAGCCAAAGGTGGAATATTGTTCTAAAAAAGAGAAGACAAGCAAGACAGATGGGCAAGGAACTATTGAATAGATTAGAGCTATACTTCCTTAATTCTCCCTATCAACATTAACGAATTTTCCGATGATGAAGTCCATTTGTCCATTAAAAACCGGATTTGTAACAAGTCACTAGGGATTGACGACATCTCTGTAGAAATGCTTTAGTCAAAGACTGATAGCATCGCCAAATGGGTGTGACACTTCTGTAATATAGTGTCAAACACAGGTGAAGTTCTAGCAGATTGAAGAAAACGAGTTGTTCTAGGCATTCTTTAGAACAACAACTCTGTCGATTGTGACAAATGGAGTGAGTGGCCATTCTCCCTATAACAAAGACGACTCATTGTCAAATGATCCTGAAGCGTATGCGTGACTTGGTTGACCAAGATCCACGTAAAAAGCAAGCCGGATTTCGGTCAAATATTTTTAGGGCAGAAGACATTTATACGCTGCCCCGCATAATTGAGAAATATGTCGAATTTAAAAAGCGTCATGCCATCAATTTTATAGATGTTTGCAAGGGTTTTGACAGTATTCACCGACCATCACTCCGGAACATTTTGCATGAATATAGTCTGTCGAAAGGTCCAAACATTATCTCTGTGACACCGCGAGTCAACTACAAACGTCTTTATCAACTGAATAAAATAGCTATATTTGACACGTCTACCTACTTAGGAAGCTTGATAGGAAATAAAGGCAATATGGACTACGAGTTGCAATAAAGGATGAAAAAAGCATCGGCCTCATTGAATCAGCTTTGTGAAACCTGAAAAAAATTTCACCTTCAGAACTACAAAAAGTGTCTACAACAGCAACGGTTTGTATTGAAATTAAACTTGGAATCTCAAAATTAGCCAAGAAGAAGTTAGACGCGTTCGATTCAAAATGCCTTAGAAATATGCAAGTGATCAAATGGAGCGATCGAATTACCAACCATACAGGCAGAGACCGAACAAATTAACATCGTGCATCGTCAATAATCTGTAAACGACGTATAGGATCAAGAGACAATTGCTAACCAAGTTCCTTAGTGAACCCCTGATTGGGAAAGAAAAATAGGAAAACCAAAATGTAACTGGAAGAAAACAATCAAGAGAGACTTGCAAGCAACGATCAGAAGTTGGTTGGACGATGTGGATCTGACTACAGATCGAATGCGATTAGTAAATTTGACTGTATCCTTCGCATGACGCGAGAGTTTTAAGTATACGTAATGTTTTGGAGGATGCTATCATGACGATAAAATATATTACAGTACATCGTTCTAACAAGGAGAGGTTAGTGCCTGACAACAGAACCGATACTTCAATAACACTCCTCTAGATAGCGTATTGGCAGATAGTACATTAGTCTATAATAGTATAGAACACTTTATTGAGCATGAAAAGATAGTAATACTATATATTATACTTCTGAAAAACTGCTTAAGTAAACGATAAAACAAAATTGGATTTTGGAACTTCTCATTCTAAGATGTATGAAGTCGATTTTTTTACCTTAGCGACACTAGTAATTTCTAACCAAATAGCAGTAGCATTTACAGAAAAAAAGAAATAATTAAAGATTAGCAGAATAAAAAGATTAATACTCGGCAGATAGTAATCTTCTGACTGATTCACATTTTTTTTTAATATAGAAATATATGACAGCATATATAGTGACCGGTGTTTATTAGTAATATTAGTTTTTTTATTACACTGTGCTAAAATTAATAATATTCTCAGTTTTGTAATTTGCAATTGACGATTCTAGGGTGACAGCATGGATTAAAACCTTTTTAATTGTCATATTTCTTGTACATTATTTGTCGAAAAGGTTTTAAGTTCTCTATTACTGAACGGAAGTTAGCCCAAACTAAACAGTATTGAAATGTCGTTTTTAATTACGATTTCTTCAAAGATTTACCGAGAGTTTCGGGCACCTGAAATTCGTCTCTGGTTTGAGTGTATCTAATTAAGTTTGATTTGTCAGGAGGTTGTTTTTGGATCAGAGATTTTTTCTGAAGTGGAAACAGTAACTGAATAAAATTAAACCAAAATGATGTAATACTTCATGGTTTAAAAAGCGATCCATTTAGTTAGGGAATAAATTCATGATCTTTTTCAAGTTATAATAATGTATATTTTATAACAAAAACGTCTTAGTTGTTGTGTATCAAATAATTTATTCCAGCATCTTTTCTCACATTGTAAGTAAGAGACAGCGCAGCGAATCAGTCTACCAATAGGTAACGACAACACAATCTTAGACTAATGCAGAGGGAAATTATCGACCAGTCTATTTACGAAATTTTAGACTGAATTTTGTCAATTACAAAGTCCAAAGTGCTGTTTATTTTCAAAACAGCTTGGCTATAAAATGAATGAAAAATCAGAGTCGGTACGAATGTGAAAATCGCAGCATAGAACCACAAAGAAATGTCAAACCATGTAAGTGAATAACAAGATATGGTTTTATTTAAGCATTTCTTAATTTTACATAGGCGACACTACGGAATAGTGCCTTACCGTTATAACAATGTTGGTGAGAGGTTTATTGTAAATAGTGAATTCGAAATCTGTAACAGTTACACAACGTGGCATATCTCTACATAAATTCATATGAATACACATGATTCTGCTGTTGGCATTTTTGCAGGAGGGACTTCCTTTCCTGAGTGAAAGTGATGTCATGGAAACAACTGGATTTCACTTTAGCACATCCAGGCTGTCACTCCGTGTCGTTACCGAACACATATACGTCGTGTATAACTTAGTTTGAACTATGAGTGTGTGTGATACCGTCGTGGACTGTCGAGACCCCTATTGTCGTTGCTCAAGTCGTCAGCTCATCTTATCGTTTTCCCGGTCCGATCCGCTCTCTCGGGAGGTTCGATCCTAACTGCTCGGCTTGTCCCCGAAATCCAAACTCGTCAACTTTTTGCCATAAACCTTACTGTCGTAAAACTAACCTAACACACTGTCGTCAAACTGTCGCAAAAATGCTGTCACTCCCAAATGTCGTGTCCGGTATTTTTCTTAGTCACCTGTACTGAACAATGGAAATTGACCACTCCCGTATTTACTTTTGTCTCTGTCGATTAGTCACTTCCTATCCTGTCGGTCTTCATTTTATCACATGTGCATTGATTGCTAAACTGTAACATCTATAATCAAATAGAATAAAACCTCACTGCTTTGCTAAACCTACATAACATATGTACATAAAATGCATTAATAATAAACCGTCACTTTATGACAATTTTATTTCGGCCTAGTTTTTATATAGTTACAGTGGAATATCGTGAGAAAATATATCTAATAATTGTAAAAATTTTCAGTTTGGAAGAGCGGCCATCGAAACTTGTCCCTGCCCTCAAAAAACTTTAGAATAAGTTAGATACACCCTATTTAAGAGAGAGCTGAACTGCTCTACCTGAGATATTATGCAATATTAAGTAATACATTGTTAAAGGATCGGTGCGCACACGTGAACGTCGATAAGATGAAGTGTTTGGGAAAATCCTAAGCCATTAAACTTATTATGAATTATGGAATATGTATTCTAGGTAACAGGGTACGTAACGTGGGCATATTATTTATTCTCTGTAAACTTTGCCATTTAGTGATGTGTCACGGAAACAGTGTATATTGTTTCTTTTATTTTTTGTGGTATTTTATAAGAATACATTCAGATACTGAGTGAAGCTCAAGCCGATTTTTCGAATTCTTAAATGTATCTTTTTTTAGTACAGCCTAAACTTCTAGCAACAAAAGTATTGTTCTAACGGAAAATTCTATAATTTTTAAAAACTGAATTATTCTCCTAGTTATATATATATATATATATATATATATATATATATATACATCACATATGTTTAGAAATTAGTTTTTTAACTATAGGTTTTCATTTCTTATAATTTCATTTTTTTTAATTTTCCGATATTTTATTTTTTTTATTTATTATTGTTTTTTTTCTAAAGATAATCATTATGACATCAGATAATGTTCGTTTGGTGCCGATCTATTTTTAAGTGACTAAGTTTAACTTTAAATATAGCCCAAGTTGCACATTAAATCTATATTTAATTAAAACATATTAAATTAGGTATTGTCAGTTTTCAGATTAATAATTAGTAATTATTATCATTTAGTAATAATTTTTCGACTAGTTTTAAGAGCTTTATTTCTTTTTTCTATTAAGCGCTTTGACTGATATGTCTTGGTTAGTGATGTCAGCTCCGTGTGGCTTTAGGTGAGACAGCTTTCGAATCCTGTAGGTTGTTTTACAGTTCGAGTGAGGGTTCGTTTGTTTTGGCTGCTTTTTCCATCACGTGAGTTTGTTCTATGTAGTCCAAATTACCAAGCTTTTATCAAAACAATTATTTTAAATCTCCTCCCATTTTTCTTTTTGTTCCTTTCTTCTGTTTCTATGACGTTATAAGATATTGCTACAATATCAATTCACATTATAATATCCTCTGAAGGTACAGATGGGCTTATTGAACTGTAATGTTTGTCCCATTCTGACAAAAAAAACACGTGTAAGTATATTAAGAATAAAAAATATTGTTTTTATATATTAGATGTAAACATCCACCGATGACGTTTGATAAATATGAAATTTAAAATGTACACAAAATCTTGAAGGAACTTAATTAAATTTATGACTTTGGATTGATCTTTGCATGGTCATTGAAATAAATCAATATATATATATATATATATATATATATATATATACCGTAATCCAGGTAACGTAAACATCCACAGGATAAACATCTAGATAATCTCAACCCAGCTTATGAAGAGTACTTAATGTCGAATCGAGTTGTTATATATAAGTATGGGTTCTTTCTAAATTCGTTCGAAAACAATGGATCAGATTTTCATTTTCCTTGATAGGATATCAGTTTATAATAGCTGTTGATCGATAGCATCTGAATGCCAGTGTCGCGGATTATGTACATATATGTATACAAAGTATCATATACATATATTTATATACACGCAGACTGTTTTCTTGTGTTAAAGTCTTCCTGTGCAACTACATTCAGCAGGGATCGAAACTCAGACGTCTAGACGACAGTCGGCGCTTCTAACACTTGGTTATCATCTGGCTGCTGCTGATAGTAAGCGAAATCACATTGATTAGCCTTGACAAATACCGAAAGTATATATATATATATATATATATATATATATATATATATATATATATATATATATATATATATAGCAATGGATAAAGTGAAACAATAAAATAAGGAGCGAATCACATTTTATTATAGTTACATGTTCAGGCAAAGTTCTTTAAAGTCCTTAATGGTCGTGTGAGGAGAAGATTTTCTTTGAAAACTCATGAGTTAAGGACTTTTAAGAACTTTGCCTGAACATTGAACTGTAATAAAATTTCATTCGAACCTTATGTTATTCTTTCACTTCATCTATTGTAAGTAATGCTCTATCCAGTCTATTGAGCTTTATTGTTATCCGGATGTTAACTAATTAAGATATTAGTTGCCTCTTATATCTTTTGTTGTATTAACCTAATATATATATATATATATATATATATATATATATATATATATATATATATATACATATATATATATACATATATATATACATATATATATATATATATATATATGTATATATATATATATATATATATATATATATATATATATATATATATATATATATATATATATATAATACTTAACCGGGTTAATTAACGTTTGTTTTGCTAATTTTTTTTCGAATATATATTTATTGCTCGAAATACACGTTTACATGTTTCTGACTTTTTTCGAATGAGTTTATTTGTTTAAATAAATTGGTTTTAATTTTTATTAATCCACTATTTGACAAGCTGTTTACTATTTTCTTGTGTAGCTTTTCTACCCTACCACAATCACTGTTGTTTGATCTCCTGCATTTATTTAATGTGGTATCTATAATTCTCGCTTCTATCACTCTAGTCCTCTTTACTAAAAAAAGTTTATGAAAATAGGTATAACACTCAAAATTTGAATCGCCCACTCGAAACAAAAGTAAATATTATCACAGGTAACACTATTAACTGTAGTCAGATAAGTAATGTGATGAAAATAAAGAAATAGACTAATTACTTTTACTTGAATTGTTACATTTTCACTTACAGATGTGTCTATAAACCATTATATATCCGTGCCGTCGTCGTGAACCGAGAACCTTTTCTTCTGCTAATAAACTCACTCAGACACCGATATTTATAAAATAAGGTGTATTTAAAAATACAGACAGCCACATAAAAGAGAGTGAGAGAAGGGAGTGTAAACTGACATACAGTTAAATAGACGGACAGCACCGAGAAACGTCAATTTTGTTTGAAGTCTCGCCAGCCAAGGAAACAGAAAATCATGTGGTTTCATCGACTTCCTCTGGAGTGACCTCTAACCTTTTCCGTGTCACTCAAAACTCTCCATCCAAACACGGCCCTTCTTATGTTACTCTATCTTGTTAAACCTTTTTTCCTGATTCAAACAATTTATAGTGTGATTAATGAGGAAGCCACCGAGTCAAAATTTATCTAAGTATGTAAATAAATTATTAACAACTCTGTTTTTTTTTGTTCAGAACAGATTCATGTTCAACGATTAGACTTGTTATTCGAGTACAACTGAGTGAGTGGTCAGTATGCGCAATTGATCCTCTCCGGATATCCCAGCTGTGCAACTCAATGAGTTTTACGTCTCATATAGCTTGTCCGACATACACACATTTTTGCAAAAGATGTGGTGCTAATGAACGATAAGCCTTAGTTTTAAGTTCGGACAATTTTCCCCAAAACTATTTCTATTCCCAATGTTGTATAGTTTACTCTACCATATTATTCAATCCATAGGAAATAGAAGAAGAGCCATGTATATTAAAATTATTTCGAAACGATTGTAAACTGATTTGCTATGCACGTTTCCTATTGCAATTAACTTAAAGCTATTCTAAAAGGCATCTATATAGCTCATTTTACTAATGTTCATATAAAGATTCCTCATTCCAGGTCTAATAAGTAAGTTTCCAGTAAAGTATTGTCATACATATATAAATGATCGCTTTTTCTAATATGATATATGTGTTGTTTACAGAATCGTATCTATTTTCAAAAACAGAAACGATTTAGATGAGACATATGAGAAATACTGAGTTGTATTGTCAGCTTTGATCTTTTAACACTTATACGATATTTTATCTTTACTCTTGTAATTCATTTCGTTTGACGACCGATAATATGTCTTGTGGTTGTGTTTGATTAATGGGTGCAGGTTGCAGAATGTGCCGATGTCTGTCAGCAGAGAAATAATATCGAATATAAATACATATAATTACTTCTTAAGAAGATAGACCCATGAAGATGTATTGGGGTATATGTTTTAGGTGCATGTTTATTTAACCCCTTTACAGGAGTTTAGACACAACGTCAGGTGAGGTTTTGAAAAGCGGGCACACTACTTGAAGTGTTCTCTGGCCTGCAAAATACTCCTCAGCAGTCCCGTCCGCATTCTCCAATAGGGGCGCCTCGTGTCACTAGTAATAAACTCACACGTTTTCAGAGAAAAGGTTAATCCTAGGAGGGTGCACATCCTAGAACTGAACAGAACCATATCTAAGTCCGGCAGGAAGAAAGGAAGTGTCGGACTGATTGTCGAGAATGTATAGTACGAACAATACAAATTCAAGCTGTGTCAAGTTTTGCGTGTATATGTTCATACTAACATTTAAAATAAATGAAAAACCTAGACAAATACGATACATGTTACTACTGAGAAATAACGGAACAACGTTTAATGCGTGCTTTGTGAGCTATGTTCGAAAGAGAGACGAGCATGTGTAATCATGATCCAACATTATATCTTGGTAAGAGTATGTAACTGTAATCTTAGCTTCTCGTATCTATTGAATCTTTTTTTCATATACTTCAGCCAGTAACGACGGAAAAGAGAATTACCGTACTGGAACACCCTCCCTATTTAAGTGATCTTGCTTCTTGTGAATGTTTTTCCTTTTAATAATATGCGAACACCTAAAGAGTATGACTTTCTGGCAGAAAAGAATATCGCCATAATGGAAAGAAGCTCCCTATTTATCCGATAGGATATGAAAGTTTTACTTTCATAAGAACTTTTCCTCTAAAGTGTACAAAATGTAAACATGGTATTATTTATTTTTAATTTGATTTGTTTAAATAATTTTGTAAAAGCAATGCAGAAAATTCAAATTGCGGCAGAAGTCTATTTATGAACTCTTAGATTGTATAAGAATATATTTATTTTGAAATGAGTAAAATGTAAATCGTTGGCTCCAACGACACTATATATTAATAGATTACACGTTTTATTTTTATTAATCGAACGTTGCCGTTGTTTAACATTCATAAACAAGCACTGATAACAATGTTGCATGAAGTTGATCCTATCAGTTATGAAAACTTGAAGAACGTTTTGAAAACCCACTCTTAATGAAATAAGTCTAATTCACCAATATCAAGCACTAAAAAGATTGTAGTAATTCTCTGAAATACGTCCTAATGATTTAGATAGTACTGGATATGTTCTTGTGCTGCATATGTATATCTGTCAGTTTCCAACCGATATCAATATGGGTGTCTAATCGATAAGTATTTGTAAACAAAATGTCACCTCTGGCAACTTTTAAAAGTTATGCATGTACATACAAACATACATATGAAAGTATTTTTCTGATCAAGTCTTTCTGTCACTTGTGACACGTGTACAGCACGAGAACAGAATGTTGACTCAATTTTTACTCGCTACTATTTATCTACTCTTTCCACCACTAGATGTATCGTGTGCCAATTTTTTATTTTAAAAAAACCTACAACGCGAGTGATTCCAGAATACTAAACAAACGCTTACCATTAGCATACTAAAAAAATGTTCGTTAAAGGTTTTGACGTCTGCATCGGTAAGCTTGTCCGATGTTTCTTTTATTACAGTATTTTCTCTTCTCATATTCTTTATCTTATTCAGAATTAAACACTAAATTTGATCCGCTTTTCTGTCAGCACATTCGTAAACATGTTCTTACATTCCAGAATGAAACAGAATAAACATTTAACAAACAGCTGTCGTTTGTTGACTACGTAAATTATCACAGATTTATACCTTTTCAGAGAAAAAGTACACGTTTGTGCTTTTTTTCAAAAATCTATTACATCGTAAGAATACCATCACAATACAAGCGCTGGAATGTCACTTAACTTTCTCTCGCTGAAAACAATTCTGAAAACGAATTTCTGCAGGATTATAATGTAGTGAATACGTTTTTCGCTATGAAATATATTTTATCAACTAACATGATTTCAACATTAAATGCATACTTTATTTAGTTAATTTTTAAATATTTTTTTCTTAAATAGATCACACGTTAATAAAATACTTCAAACCTTCTGAAGAGTCTGCTGATTTATTTGATTTCATAGGCGTTTGTTTTCTTTCTTCCTTTTTCACAATACGCGGGTATGAAAATACGTACTTCTCGTTGAAAATCGGTCCATTATATATGTTTTATGAACTGAAATAGGATTATATATATACTAGCACGAAAAATGTATTTAAATATATATATATATATATATATATATATACCTTAGAAAAAAATGTGACCCCTTGTTACCTATTTAGCTCTGGTTAGATTGTTTGTATCAGTAAAGAGTTAGTTTGAAAAGACAATTAAATATATGAAATAAAAAGACAAAATCTCAAATTAGTCGTTTTCTACTCTATATATTTTCATCTTTCTCTATCACTCTTATTCTCTCTCTTTTTCTTTATTTATCTTTCCTTGTCGCTTTCCCTCTCGGCTACGAAGTATTCCGTGTTACATTTGTGGTCTTATTAATTTTTGTTTATTACATTCGACTGTTTATAAAGAAAGAGAGACAGAAAGAGAGATAGACAGAGAGACTTAAATCAGCGTTTAATAACGGGGTCATATACAGTGAGAGAGGAAGAGAGTGATACGCAGAAACTTTAGGTAACGGTCATTTGGTGAGTAAATTGCAGTTTATGACAAATTAGAGGAATTGAAATGGAGTTTCTTTTAAACATTAGTTAATCCACAAAATCAATGAATATTTTAGTATGTATTTTGTGTGATCAAGCTATACATGGTGATTCATAAGTCACTTCACTTAGCTATTTAAAATGATTACTATATGAAGCGCAAACATACTATGAACTTTTGATAATTCTTATCTTACTCTCTAATTACTGCTATTTGTTATTTTAAATGTGTTCGTTTATATATTTGTTTCTATATATATTTATTTCATAATCAATCAAATATGCTACAAAGAGTCGTAAATTCCTTGCAAAAAAGAATGGAGCTATGCATGCAGAACGAAGGTGGAAATTGGGAAAATTTGATGTAATTTTTACTCCTATGAATGAATTTGTTGAATAAACTTTCTGTTTTGTATTACTGTATTTTTTATTTCAGAATTTCAAAAATAAATAGCTAAGTGGCTTATGAATCACCCTGTATAGCACCAAACACTTTAGAGAAAGAAACGTTATTTTACTCAGCTTTTTTTATAATAATACATATGTATATATATATTGATAGTGGCAAAACATTACAATTAAAAAAACAAAAACAGTTTAGTGTTGATAGTATAATAGATTCCACAAATACTCCATAACTGTGTTTGTGTGCCACCACGATTACCTACGAAGTGATTCGTAACGTAAACGATATGGGTGTTTATATGGATCATCATTTAAAATTGCATTATTTTATTTTAAAATAATTGTGCATCGCTCGCTTTTGATCATGAACAAATTCACTAAGCTGGATTAAATTGATACATTCACTGACCTGATTTAGATTCATAATTAATTTTTATAATGTTTTCTTTTTTACTATATTAAAGTAATCGTTACATCTGATTGTTCCCGTCGATTTAATTGGTGGTTGTGTAAAAGGCGGAACGGGTTGCAGTGATGCTGAAATTGCGATAGTGGGAGGGACTCATTGGGCTCATCGAAAAATAAAAATTGCTTGTCCTAAAAGCAGTTTAATCCGATACAACCTGAAACACTGATCTTGGATTGGCGCGAGCTGATAAAGTAATACTCTTAGGCGATCACATATATTTATTCGTACAGTTTTCTAAACAAATTATGTTCTTTCTTCTTCTTCTACTTTTTCTCCTCCTCCTCCTTTTCTTGTTATTATTATCATCATTTTTATTATTATTTGTATTCACTAGGAGGTCTCACACGGGTCATCATCAGAGATTACTAACTGAAAATAAACAGTAGTGTTCCCTAGAGTCTGAGTGAAAACAAGTCTACCCAGATTTTCAGTACTCTCCACTTCTTTCGATTACCTTTGCTCATGACGTTGCGTTAGCTTACTTTCGATTTCTCCCTGGTAACGACCATTAGTATTTACTGAGAGTTGGGTAGCAATAAGTCTCCCTATGTTCCAGTCATCTCCGGATTATTCCAGTTAAGATCTGGTTACTGCTTACCCTTCTCGGTCTTTCAATCGTTTTTGACCCTTTACATCTAGTCTGTGTGTTATTCAGCAAGGTGGATGAATCGTGTTTGTGTAGGGAGGAGCCATAATTTATAAGATTTCTTGCCGTTTCAGTCTCAATGTGTATGCAGTCTTCTTACCATGTTGTTTTACATATATTGCAGTTTCCATAAACTGGTTAGTGTTTCTAGTTTATGTGGGGCTGTTTCCGTATTTGAGGATGGACCTTAAGTTTTTTGCTGTTTTCATCATTGGCATCTTATTTATAGTCTCAGATTTCATATTATTATTATTATTATTATTATTATTATTATTATTATTATTATTATTATGCAACACATTATCGGTGATTGCTCTCTGACAATAACAATTGGTGTTCTCTGGAATCTAAGTGACAACATGTACCACAAGATATACTTTGCAAATTACCTTGCCTAATCGCAACAGCTGTTTACCATTGATTTCTAGCTGATAATGACTGTTGGGTTTATTTGGAATTGAGAAGCAATTGTAGCATCATTAAGGGGCCCTATAATTTGAAGAATGCTTAAGTTAGCTAGTATGAATTGTGACCAAGGTCGAATCCGCGAATTAAGTGCATGTTAAGATGAGGTGTTTTGGAAAAGGTAACTGTTCTTCTCATGAGTGACTCGTTTTGCCAAAATCACAATAAATTGACAATATTTGGCCGACATCAAAGATTTGGGGCCAACAAAGATCGAGTAAAAAGTGAGACCGAGAACACCTATCTGATTGAGTGACACGCGACAACAGTATGTTACGTCACTCGTTTTGTCAAGAACTAGAGTTTAAGTTCAATCTGTACATGGGAGCCGAAGCGAGAAGATGCTCAAAGACTGAGTCTACGCTGAGAGCTGCAGAGCGCGGATGTCTAAACTAATAGTCTGAACTTGTATATTTGGGTCTCAAATGAGACGAAAATTAACGACTCCATTCATATCCCCCATCTAGTCAGGAAGAGCAGTTGAGTAATGAAACCGAGAAAGAAACAACTGAAAGAAGGTGACTCTCTCTCCAAGGCATTATTAGGAAGGAATAATAAACGACCTTTCCATAACCCTGTCAACATGTTTTCGGAGTTCTTTTCTTTGTTGTATCAAAGAGTTTTGATTCTCAGAGAACAAATGACCTACACCCGATGATCAAGCAAGCTACAAGACGAAGAAGGTAAGGAGTTCTTAAGAAAGCCCACAGCGCGAAGGTAGATGATCACCAAGACAGAGATCACAGCCTTAAAGAAACAGTTTTAAAACACTTCTAAACTTTCTTATTTCGAGAAACGCTGATTTAAAAGATTTTTAAACTAATTTAAAAAAGCCTTAACGTAACACAATAAACGTTCGCAATATTTCAATACTCTCCAGCTCTCTTCAGTGGATATTGTCCATCCTCCCATGACATTTCTAACTTTTTTGTGTCGGACAAACCGTGGTTGATGCCACATTATTATTATTATTATTGTTGTTGTTGTTGTTGTTGTTGTTGTTGTTGTTGGTGGTGGTGGTGGTGGTGTGGTTGTTGTTGTTGGTGGTGGTGGTGGTGGTCGTGGTGTTGTTGTTGTTGTTGCTGCTGCTGCTGCTGTTTTTTTTTTGTTTTGTTCACTCACTAGTTCTCACACAGGTCATCAGTAATTGCTCAGCGACAACCGGTGGTATTCCCTGGAGTCTGACTGACATCAAGTCTCTCCATATTTCCAGTATTTTCCACCTCTTTCTGATAGCGAACGCAAATAACCTTAAAGTATCGCAAGAGCCGTTTACCATTGATTTCTCGCTGGTAAAGACCATTGATCTTCTCTGAGATTTGAGTAACAATAAGCCTCCCCAAGGTGCAAGCACTCTCTGCACTTCCAGTGGAGGTCTGGTTTGTGCTGTCCATCCTCGGTCTTCTCACCATCTTTGACTCTATGCAAATATTTTGTGTGGTGTCAGGCTAGGCTGGTACAATTTTTTCTTTGTTTTTTTTCTTTCTTTTAGTTGTTTGGGTGGAGCGGGGGGAGCTTATAGTGTTTCTCAGTATTTCTGTTCATTGGTAAATTCTTGTGTCATGTTAGCTGAGGCCAGTATAATTTATTGGGAGGGAGCTCATAAAGTGATGTTTCTTGCATTTTCTGTTACTTGGTTTGTGATGTGGTGTTATTTTTGTGTTTTTTTTTTCTTCTTGTTGTAGATTCCATGTGACTCTTCGTAGCTTATGCGGGTTGGTTTCCGCATTCGATGATTTTTCTTAAGATTGTAGCGTTTTTGATTATTGCCGTCCTTTGTATAGTTTCAATGTTCCCTTTGATTCAAATTTCTCCCAGTTTGTTTTCTAGATATTTTAAGATTGCTGCTAGTGCTCATACGATTATTGGTATTATACTGACTTCCTCTATGCTCTATATTCCTTTCAGTTCTCTGGCTAGTTCCGTGTATTTGCTTCGTTTTTCTGTTCCTTTGATATCCACTCTGTAGTCTGCTGGAACGGCGAAATCTACGATTTTGCAAGATTTTTCTTTCTTGTTGATTATTATAACATCCAGTCTCCGTGCTTGTATGAGTTTGTCTGTTTGTATATCCATATCCAAGATAAGTTTGTGTTTTTCGTTTCTAGTAATATTTCTGGTTTATGTTCGTAACATTTGTCTGCGTATACGAAATTCAATTGTTTGCACAGTTCCAGGTGTACTGCTTTCCCCACACAGTCATGTATGTTCTTGTATACTTTTTGGGCTAGTTTGCTACATTCACTTATTATATGATTTATCTTATCGTCCTTTTGTCACCACTCTCTGCATTTAGTGTTTTCCTGGTGTTTATCTATTTTAGCATTGATGTAGTTTGTCCTAATTGCATTGTTCTGTGTAACCATCAGTAATTATTGCGTTTCTCTATTTAAGTGTCCTTTCCTGGGCGATGCCCAGCTATTTTCGTTGGTTTCTTCTCTTGTCAGTTCTCTAAAGGGTTCATGTTTTTCTTCCCATTTTTCTTTTCTTGTTGTTTTGTTTCTGGTTTCGGTGCTTCCAGTGTTGCTCGTTGGAACGGTGTCTCTTGCTGCAGTGATCAGGATGTCTGTGTTTTGAGTTATATATTCCTCCAGCTCTTTTTTTTTAGTCTTCCACAAAATATTCTATACTTACCAGTCCTTTTCCCTTTCGTTTCTTTTCATGTAGAGTCTGTCCGTATCGTCTTTTGGATATAGTGGGTTGTGCATAGTAATTAATTTCCTAGTCCTCTGGTCAACGTGCCTTGGTTGCTCTTTGGTACAGCCTGTTAATGGTCCAGAGTATATTATTGGTGCTACTGCCTAGCTGTTTATTTTTGTTACTAGATTCCTGCTATATGATTTCGTTTCTAGGAGTTTTCTTGTTCTTTGTAAGTATTATTTTCAAATCTTCTCTTTCATTTCTGTAGATTTGATGGTGTTCGCTGCCAGAACTCTAATATATTATTATTGCTTACTTACTAGAAGTTCACACACGAGTATTTTGTTGTGATCTCTCACTTGTAAAAAAGATGATGGCTCCTAGACACTAACTTCACACAAGTCTCCCAAGATTCCCAGTCTCTCTGCTTTCTGTAATCAATATTGCAACTTACTTTATATTCTCGCATCAGCCGTTTGGATTAAGTTGTCGCTGTTAACAACCGCTGCCTCTCTATAGAATTTGTAGTTACAATTATCTTGTTCAGAATTGTGTGATAGTTTGTGTGTGTTACCGGATGTTATTTTATAGTTTTTTTGACAGAGTTCGTGTGATATTTATTATTAGTAGTATTAATATAATAAGTAGCAGTGGTAATACTAGTAGTATTCGCAGTAGTAATAGTAGTAGTTATATTTAAAATTGTGTTATTTGTAATTATAAGATCTTTTTGCGACATACGATATTTGTCATATCATACTTCTCAATAGTCATTTGCCATTGCTTTTTCTATTGAAGAATATAAATATATATATATATATATATATATATATATATATATATGTTGTCATTAAATGTTCATTAAGTATTACGTGTAACCTCAGAAGTATTTATCTGTATTCTAACGTGTTTAATTACCGAGGCGTGTATAAAGTAATATACCGTTTGTCGGGACCCCATGCTCTTGATCGTTTGTGGATACAATTACTCGACCGCCGATGTTTAATTTTTTAGAGAAAGATGATTAATCAGTAAAGGACCAATCACAGTAATAGACAGAGATAAAACCAAGCTTCAAGTTACAGCTTACTGATGTGCACGTGTTCGCGTAAGAGAGAAAGTGTACGCCTTCCCTATCGTCATTGACACATCTTCTTTACTTGAAGTCGCCATGAAGAGAGAGAATTATTTTTCCTAGTGTCCTGTAATTTCGTTAACTTCTGTTTTGTTGAGGTCACCACTGACACCTAGGTGTCATTCAAACATGTTTCATTGAAATAACGGATTTCGTTATGTAACATGTATTCCGCATTTCGAAATTCTACAAAATATGTATAAGCCATCAAAATAACAGCCGATTTTTAGATAAAACATCTTAATAACCATGTCCTTTTTGTCAAGGGGTATGGAGTGTCACCAGATAACTTAATCCGTCACGTGGTAACTGGTCAAGTCTCATCGATGCCTCACCGAGGGCAGCGGTCACATCCGGGTAACGGTTTCGAAAAATCCGGTGAGACATATCGGTTGGCCGATGCCTTCCAGTAAGAGAACGCCTTTCTCTTTCTTCGATACCCGAAGATTGGCAGACAACGATCTCCAATCTACTGTGTTCCTCCAGTGGCAGCAGGATGGAGTAGCTGAAACTGTCATACTGACTTCGACCGTAATAACAACTGGTCGACGACTCCACATAAGAGACAATGGTGAAGGTGTACACTCTGTGAGATGGACTCTGTGAGTGGACAGCAATGGTAACTACCAGACCTCATCTTTTTGCCTTGACATCTACATGACAACTCGAAATACGGTCAACAACATGACCGTTTCAGAGTAGCTATGCAGGCTGTGGCGACCTGAATAGGCATGCTGACTACGGGACTGAATTTGTCATTACTTCTGACATTGATAACTGTAGAGAGTTGGGATCAAATATACTATAACACCTGAACCCATTAGTCTATTGCATATTTCTATATTTTACTGCCATAACGGCGAGTATCTTCAACAGAGAATTTAAATACAAACAGAAATAATATTTTCTGAATACTACAAATACGTTGTTTTTTTTATTAGCCGATTTTGCATCATTTAGAACCGCCACGTAAGACTTGATATCATATATTAATTGTATACGGTAAGTTGAGCGAAATTCACAATGTTTCGTAACTATTAAGATGAAGATAATCAATTTCACCTATTCATATTATTCTGCTCTCAACTTTGACGGTATTCTCACAACTTTTCGGCCGATATAAACCACGTTATTCTTTAGGTGTTTCGGTTCGAACTAAGAGATACTCATCTTCAAAACTGGAATTGGTACGGGATTACGAAGTTAACGCTTTATTTCATGAGCGCGAGTAGATTGTTTTTTTTTTCCCTCAGCGATGACCGGGTAGAAGTCTTAATATTATATTATGTTCTTATTATCGCATGTAATGGAGATAGAAATTTCAACCTCTAGAAGATTGTCACCTATGATTAATTATTACTTAGCACCTCATGCGTTACATCAGTTACACCGGATTCCTTACTTCGAAATAAGGATTACAGAGTTCAACAAAACATACGTGAAAACGTCAGGGGTTGCCTCAACGGAAACGTCGCGAGAAGAACATTCCTAGATAAAAACACTGATTAGTATTATTTGGATTATTCGGACTAATGTTCTCATCTTAGATGCTATTCTCACAACCTTTCAGTCGATGTCACCTCCGACCTCCTTCGTGTGTACCTTGTCGAACTAGGAAATAGTTCTGTCGAGCTCGGAAATCTTTACGGAATTAGAACAGAACCCTAGATTTAATCCACTAGGGTATCATGTTATCGTTCCGTCAGCCATGAGCTGGTGGTAGTATTACGTACTTCGCAATTGTATTCTTAGTATCGCCTCCGCTAAGGATTGAACCTTCAACCTTCAAAAGAGTTTTGCTTCGAATGAAATATTTCTGTAGTAATTTACCCGTTACGCAACGGGTTGAAGGCTGACAGAACGAGAGCATTCTACACCTGTGGATTAAATAAAAGGTTCCGTTCGAAATTCCCCAAGGATTGCCGAGTTCGACAGAACGATTCCCGAGTTCGACAAAATGCAGGTGAAGAAGGTCAGAGGTTACATCTACAGGAAGGTAGTGAGAATAACACTGAAGATAAAAACAGTAGTCTGAATAATCCAAACAATTCAAGTCACTGTTATATCTATGGTTGATAATGTTGAAAGTATGAGTTAATATTTATATACACGGTATGAAACCATATTTGACCAGCATATATCCGCTTGGATTCGAACTGGACATAGTGAATTTGGCTGTTGTAGTAGATTAACATCATACAGGTGCATTCAGTATTTCCACAGCAGTAGTCATTGCGAGGGATAGACATTATATAGAGTCTAACCCTAATTTACGAATTTCAATACGCAATCCTTGACCATATTATATTTGGTCAAGGGTCTCTTGAACTGGCGCAACCCCAACCTTCGCATACAGCACTCGGTATTCCCAAATGGTCACCTATCGAGTACTGAGCAGATTAAATGTCGCTTAATTTTGTGCCATATAACGGTAACCTGAGTGTCGCTGTGATTATTGTGGTATATACACGATTCCAGAGTCTGCGAATATATCTAGTAGGTTAATCACGTATCTCCACTGTGTTTGTGTTAGTGCCATTATTATCAATATATATCGCAAATGTGAGTAATATCATTAACCGCGTAGATTCATTATAACAAATATAATTTTACATTACATTACTACATTTAAAAAATGTTCATCGACATCTGCTCATTATCGTGAATGAATTTCTATGAGCTGGATTAAATTCATTCACTCAACTGATTTATGATTAATTTTTAGAATTATTTCCTTTCTATAAATTAAATCGTATCACCTGTTTATTGGTGTACATCTAATTGGAGTTTGTGTAAAAGGCAGAAAAGGTTTAAAGTTAGGTTGAAGCGATGACGGAGGAAACAACTCGGTCATAAAAACAGTAAAAAAAAATGGCTGCCATAAAAACGTTTTAAAAAGTGTAATCATTTTAAAGTGAAAGACTTGTCTTGATTCGAGGAGATGGTAAAAATAATAACTATATGACAATTAGGTTTTTAAATTTATTTACATAGATTTCTAGATAACAGACCAAAATATACATGGAATAAAACTCAGCATTACTATGTAATCAACAACACACACACACACACACACACATATATATATATATATATATATATATATATATATATATATATATATGTAAAAATAAAATGGAATAAAGGATAAGCAAATCAACAACTAGCAAAATTAAAATTTCTCCCTTTTTACTGTTTGTTACACGTGACTATTTTTTTTCTAAATTGCGTTCTGTGTATAAATGTGAAAACTTTTCTGTTTTTAATTAAAGTTCTGCTACCAATCGAAATATTTTGGTAGAACTATTCAATATGTGTTTTTGAGTTTATTTTCGCTAGTTGTGGATTTGCTTATCCTTTATTCCATTTTATTTTAACATTTTGTCTGATACATTGTTTCTTTTATTCCTCATATATATATATATATATATATATATATATATATATATATATATATATAATTCATATAAACTTAGTTGCGTGTATATGTTAATATATGTCTATGAACAGTATTTACTGTTAGAATAATTAACCGATAATTATGAATTTTGCAAGATATTTGCAAAGCGTAAATGTAGGTAATGTACGCTATATTTAATGTAACTAAGTATCATGCAGGGGTTGGTTCCCTTCTTGAAAATTCAGACACATTCGACCTCTTAAAAATGATAGCTAAAAGTATTTCAATTTATTTACAGAAGTTTAAAAGTTGGCATAATATCAGCGCAAAAGTCCATTGTAAAATGCATGTATATCAGATGTGCATTTAATGTAATTCATAGTCGTTGGACACTATTTAAAAGCTTTAAGCACGATTCCCGGAATGGCAATGTCTTCTAAATACTATTTAAGCATCTCATTTTAGACATTTTCTAGAATCAGAATCATGTGATGGATGTTGGTTTATATTAGAATACGGATTCTTAACATAAGGTTTAGTATCATTATATCATGATTGTTTTCTACGTAATAGAGCATGAAGCTTGTTCAAAACTGTATTTTTCATCTGTTTGTTTATTCCATCATCGGCCTTGCAACAATCGAAATTAATGAATGAAAAATGTGAGCTTATTTCTCGGACAAAAGGCAAAGACAAAACGTCCTATTTCAAGTTATTTTACACAATAGATGCATTATCTTTTGATTTACTGCTTATTTATATGAAATATCAGTCGCAAAAGTAACTAATTTACGTATTGGTTTTGAAAAGGGACATTTAATATTTCGAATGTTTTCATCAGGATTGATAATTTGGATGATTCACACTACTGTTCTTATCTGGGACGTTATTCTCAACACGTTTCGCCTGATGTAACCTCCGAACTTTTTTTAAGTGCATCTTGCCGAACTCAGGAATCTTTTCGTTGTACTCGCGATTTTTTACGGAATTTCGAACGGAACCCTTTATTTAATCGATGGTAGTAGCTTGGTATCGTGGTGTCAGCCATGAGTAATTTGTAAATGTATTCTTAGAATCGCCTGCACTGAGGATTGAACCTTCAACACACAGAATACTGTCATTTAGAACTGGGTAATGCTTATTACATTTGGACAGCGAGAAAATAATATTTATTTATTAATTTTGTTTCACAAGAGCACAACAATTTTACATGATACGATCAATTTAGAACCGCTGTAGTATCAGCGAACGAAACATGATGTCACGTAAGCGAACTGACCGTTCGATTTGAGCAGTCATGTTTTAAAGTTGGGAGAGGTACGTGTCCAACTAGTGAAAATGTATACTGTTAAATTTTTAATTATCAATTAATTCTAAGTTTCTCTTTTTAAAAAATCCCCAGTTATCATCTAATTCTGAACTTTTAAACAATGAAGGGATCTTCAAAGAAAATATCTCATACTTACCCTACCAAGCTCACATATCCAGCAGCCGTAACAAAAAGGAAGGATACTTGGGTTCTCGTTTTTTTTTCACTCAACGCCAAAACACGTGTAGGTCTACCATCAATAAACAGTATTATCTATTAAAAACATAATATAGCTGGTAACGTAGATTGTTCTTTCGTTGTCGTAAAGGATTGTCTCCTCAACAGAAACTTAAGTGTGAAATCTATTGTGTACGAAGCAACCATCACTTGTGAATCCAATGTCATATGCATACATGCATACGTTTAGATATACGGATAAAACAAATACCAAAATGGCTACAAAAGTATAACAATTAAAAAATCAGAGGATCACATGCACTACCAAATGGAAATGATTAAATCAACAACCGGCATACTCACCTAACTCAAAATTATGTAATCTCTGTAGATCAGAGAAATACCACATTTTAAAAGTTATAAATTACCCTAAAAGAGCTGCTTTAAACAAAGGAGTGAGCTGTTTTCAAGGAATGTATCCATAGAAAACAAGCACTTTTGATAAACTTATGACAACAGCCACTATAATTTTAGACATGGTCAAAGGAGAGATGGGACTGTGTCTTTTAAGCAAACAGTAAAGCCTGCAATAGATATATAAAAAAATAATAATACAATAGTGATATTTATATAAAGATCAGGAGTGATATAAACAAAAAACTAAATGTTGGTACTCCATAGAATTTGGAGTATAAACATGATACACCCTCTAAAAAAGAGTTATCTCAGGGATTTATCAGACCCTTTTTTGTTTTTGTTTTTAGATATTTTAAATTCTTTGGATGTTATTCTTGTTTAATTTTCGATTTTTTTAAGATTTAAGACAACATTCCAACTTCCCACTTGGTTCGGTGTATATCCTCAAACCTGAAATCATTCCTCTATGAGGATCCAATGACTAACAGTATGTGTTTGCCTCTTATTGCTGGATTAAGATGCTATATTCACTTTGTTAAATTGTATTGTTGTTAATATATAGTTTTCTGTAGGAGAGAATTTAAGTTGGGTAACTTAGTTTTATTTTAATTTTTACTTTAATATTTTGTTTTCATTGAGATAAAAATAAAAATTACTATTCATATATATATATATATATATATATATATATATATGAAAATAATTCTTATAGATAACTGTTTTATAATTTATAGATGTTTGTTTAGGGTTTCTTACGAGTTTTTCTGATATTTTCTCTTTCGTTTTGGGATTTTCATCTATATTCCCTGAAATTATTAAAGAAAGCAAATTCAGAATCCCTTATTTCACATGTCTCAGTTGAAGTTAAATTTATTTAGTTGCTGGTTTTTAGAAATTACACTTTGTAATTATTTATAATCCTTGGTTTTTGTAAAGGGCTTAATTTTGAATTTGAATCTTTCATTTTTTTAAATTTTAATGTTTTGATTATTTAAGACATTCAAATGCATTTTATAAAGCACTTTTTTCAAGGATTACAGTTTTTTGTAAAGGATTTACGTTCTTAATCAATTATTAATTATGTAAGTTTGTTTCAATGATTTGAGTTTCAACGAGGTTTAATCCGTGTATATGATGTAATGAATGTATATATCAGTTTTATCAATACCTAAGTTTCTTTTGAAGGTACCTAAGATAAATCATTATATTTACAATTGTTTTATATGAAGTACATTCATACAGCTTTATTTGGTATTGAGCAGCATTAAAAATATAAGTTTTTAGTTCATTTTCCAAACAATTTATAACTTGCCCAGTAATATACGTATATTCAAATCATTGAGTCTATAGTATCTTCTTAAACTTTATTTATACTTTTATTAACATCAAACCATGCATATTACATATGCATATTACCACTTAGGCGTAGGCTGTAATTTAGGGGTCAGAATAATAGTAGGCATCATTAGTGGGGAGTTGTGTAGCTTGTTATTTGATCACATTACATATAAATATCTTCATTTTGGTAGATTCTTTAAAAAAGAATGTAGAGAGTGAATTCAAAATCCAAGAAACTCAAGGTAAAATAACTATTGTGGTAGACATTTTTCCGGCATCGAGGATATCAATAGTGAAGGGGTGGGATGTTGCTGCTAGTCGGGTAGATTGGGCGTATTTACCTTGAGGGAGTACAAGTGCAGAAAGTTCGTCGGATCACATTCGTTGAAGTACTTGTAAAACAAAAACAATAATGCTATATATTGGCGGTGAGACCGGAGTATGTGCTTAACATTGGTTATGGACTCTTTTTGTGCCCTGCTCAACACGAGGAAATAGTTGTGGCTGCAGATGTAGAAAAACTATTCTATGCATTCAGTCTTCATAATTTTCATTTTGAAAGGCTGCAGCCTAGCAGTGCCTACAAATATTTACATTGGACAGCATCGATCACTGATACCGCAGTAATACTCCATTGTAGAAACGCATATATACACGTCAAACACTGACATGCCATATGTTCACTGAATTGCATCTTAAATATCCGGATATCAACAATAAATAACCGGAAAACAGAATTCTTGTTCCATAAGTGTACCTTTTGAGCCAGGCGTCATATACAACCCGCTTTATTTTGTTGTTACGGTGCAATGGCGAAGGTTAGCAATAACAGCGATACCACTTACATCTAATTACGTGATGCCAACTTACTCCGATAAATATTTACTATTCGATAGTTTTATTTTAATATTTTTTGTGTATATGTTTCGTTTATTTTGCATTATTCCGTGTTTTTATCGTGTTGCTAATTACTGGTTTACCCTCTTCTCCCGGAGATAAAAGAGTTGGACGAAGAGTGGGTGTGTATGTATTTTGAGACAATAACATAAACAAAAAATGGCACACACACACAACCAAAACTAAACTGCTTTTTCTTATGTATATGCCCATACATCATGGACGCAGATTAACAAAGGAATGGTTGGTGGTGTTCTTATAATAGCATATCAACCAGATTTATATCAGTTTGTAACCTTCTAATTTCTGGAAATATTATCATACTTACTAGAATAATAGTTGCCCTAGGCCGGTTAAAATTAATTGCCTGGTTTTGCACTACTGTTATGCTTACTTATAGAGATTAACTATAAAAAGAATGCATAATGCAGTGGTTGTAAATCTATCCCAACAACTTCGGCGTATTATCTAGTTATTATACCAAAAGAGTACTCCGCTAAACTTAAACCCGTCTTCATCGTTGTATGGTCGATGGTAACGTCGTAGTGTCAGAACTAAAGTTCAAAGAGTAACGTGGTCATGCAAGAGATACTCATCTGACAGAGCTTTTTCTGAGTATCCAGGAGGAGTTAGCATCACGATCCGTCTTCTTCTCGTCGTCTCCGCATGTGTGTATGTCAAGCAAAGATGCTTTACGACCGGAACCACAAACAAATTGGTCGAAAGTTCTTGTGTACGATTCTTTTATGTGTCTTTACGAAACCTTTCCGACTTCACATGCAAACGCTGTTTTCGGCAGGTAAACAAATAGCTGCGACGAACGATAGGGATTTCATGCAGACAGTACAATCTTGAGGCACGATCTTAATGAGCTCTATGTAAATGTACAACTCGCCTAACAAACAAATGGAAAATAACAAAAACAAATTACTCATGAAAATCATATACATTTTAATGTTTTACTTTATTAAGCTCTCTTTAATAGTAACCCAGTTTAATAATACTTAACAAGCAGTATACGATTAACGATATATCGTAGTCTTTTTCACTCGTTATTTTTCATATATGTTTATCTTCGTGTTAAATACTGCTGCTCTACTTCTCAAGACTCACAGTTTTCTTTTATCCTGCTATCTAATGCATTTACATGATTTAGCGTTACCTACTAAAACTATTTATACTCTACCTCTTCACTCGCATTGTCACTGCTTGTTTAGTTTTATTGAAGTGGAGTAGTGTTCCAGATAGACAGAGGCCAAGTATTGCAAATTTGACAATCCGTATTTCTATAAATACCTTATTCCAGACTCTCTTAATCAACAAAACGAAAACTATACGCGCGCTACAGACGCAATAATCGCAATGAGTTATGAGACGTCGACACACATTGACACTGTTTAGTATTATTATAATACACTAGTGTTCAAAAGAGGCGATTAATACAATGTAACACGCAGCGTTTCCCTTTTTGTTTTATATATTTCATGCTTCATAATGAAATAGTTTCATCATTACGGAGAAAAATACCAGTCTTCATAAGCAGACACGAGGTGAGTAGTATATAAGTATGTTTCGGGGATATCATTGTCTTTTATTTGGGAATTACCGTTTTCATTTTATTCGAAAACAATAATCAGATTAGTTAATTCAATATTTCTTTAGGATATTTCATTGCGAAAAAATGCGAGGAAGATAGTCGAAATGAAGAAATGTGTTTACAACAGATTGCGATTTAGATGTTCAGCTGGTCTGGCGGGGAGGAGGTTTGTCTTGATTGATTAGGTCTAACGCTTCTGGTGAGAGATGGCTTTTCTTTAGATGGCACTAACGATGAACAGCAGACACCTGAACGAGGAATAACACGAACTATAAATATAAGTTATTTGCCAATTATACTCACGGGAAACAATCCAGTCATTGAATAAGTCTATATTAAAAAAAATAATAAAAAAACTACTAAAATCTTAAAACGCTACGAAGACGAAAATTTATAAATACGCTCCCGGGAACCTTGTTTTTCATCATACCATGGAATTAACGAGAACCTCACTCGGATATATATATATATATATATATATATATATATATATATATATATATATATATATATATATATATATATATATATATATATATATATATATATATATATATACATTGGTAAAATTCCCGTTCAAGGTCGGGTATACGCAATAAATATAGAATTAGTTGTTTATTTTAACTTCATTGTTTAATTTTTCAACATTTGGAATGTGATACGATTTCTTTAGCACCCCTCTAAATAGTGAAGTGTGTTTTTAATATAATAATAATTGACTAATTCAATAGTTTATAGGCCTTTTGGCTAAAATCAGAGTAGATTATCTGTTTCGATTGATTCTACGCTCTGCAGACCAGTACCGTCTTGACTTTCGGGTCTTGATACCTTTTGAGAGAGGGTGAGTTTATTGCATATCCACCGGGGAATGCAGACGCGGCTGCCCAGGCATTTTTGACGCCCAGAGTGCTCTTCTTCTTAGATGCTGACTTTTGTATCCAACTTTCCCGGCATTCTGTCATATCTTACTGTGACGGGAGATAGATAAAAGCAGAGTTAAATAGTTTGGAGGTTTAACATGCACATACGTACTATTGACGTTTATCCGTGCGCACCTGTCTTACTAAAAAGGTATTACTTAATTCAACTCAAAATTTGATGTAACGGAAATATGTCATAGATAATAGATATATACATATTATATATATATATATATATATATATATATATATATACATAAATTAAATTTATGCATAAATATAATTTATATTCATATATTATATATAGAAACATATATTATATATATTATATACATATATTATATATATAAATATAGTATATATAAATATATTATATATAAGTATATTATGTATGTACATATATATACACATATATTATATAGATGCATATATATACATATATTTTATATATATATACATATATTGTATATATACATATATATATATATATATATATACATATATTGTATACATGCATATATATTATATTATATATATATATATATATATATATATATATGTACATACATTGTATATATACATATAATATATATATGTATATATATGTATATATAATATAAAATATGAAACTAAAAGTATACATTTAGTGGATAGAACCTATAGTGAAATAGTGTAAGTTCAATATAAGATATCTGTAATTATAAAGATAAATGAAACAAGACGGATACACATGTACGAATGAACAATTTATTTTAACTTCGAGTGTTCAATGCAAGGTGTACTCGGTAAAAAACATGTTTATTATTATTTCCTTAAATTTTGGCTTTTCCATAGCTACTTTTCTATCGAAGTAATTCCTCAGATGATAAGATTTTAATCTTTGAAAAGCCTTGGCGTAAGGAAAGAATAATAAACGTTTTACCGAGTACATTTTGCATTGAACAATTGAAGTTGAAATAAATGTGTCATTCGTACATGTGTATCACTCTTCCTTCATCTATCTATCTATCTATCTATCTATCTATCTATCTATCTATCTATATATATATATATATATATATATATATATATATATATATATTTATATATATATGAAAATTGAAAACGGTAAACCAAAAATATTATTTACGTGTTCATAAAACTTTGGTCTTTTTTTATAAAACTTCCTTAAGATGATCGCCTGAATAAAAACGAACAGCTGAACCAAAGGTATGAAACAGTAGTGGTGGCGGGTGTAAGCTTAAAATTAGGGGCGCTTATAAAAACAAAAATTATGAGATACAAATAGATGGTGGCAGTAGAAAGTGGGGGGGATTGTGTCGGTCGGAGTTATAAGTTTATTGGGATGATAGACAGTATAATAAATGTGGAACGATTGATGGCAAACATTGGTAGCAGTTAGAATTAATTTTAACTATGAATGGTGAGTGGGCATGATACATTTTTATTTAATCTTTTTAAAATAAGCCTTGAGATGAGAGATTGGGAGGATTAAAAAATCAGAGTCCTGTAATAATACGGTGTAGGAGGATTAGTGGGGAGGGTTATAACAATATAACCTTCTGGGGAAAGTGTCCACAGTTGACACCTACACACACGTATATATATATATATATATATATATATATATATATATATATATATATATATATATATATGCATACATCTTAATGTCTTAATAATAATCCTGAATAAGTCTTGTAATAGAGCAAAAACGTTGATGAATACATGAATATTTTTCTGGGGTTAAATTTGTTTAATTTACATTACGTCAAAACACCTATTCCCTTCTGTATCGTATATATATATATATATATATATATATATATATATATATATATATATACATATATATATATATATATATATATACATATATATATATATATATATATATACAACGACCCGATGGTATCTTTAAGTGGGTATACCCTTTCGGATAATGCAATTCTTAAAATAGATAACAAAATAGCTGCATTCGTTTCATGACTAGATCACTTCGACGTACACTCGCTATACATATATCAAATTCTAGGTCAATCTACCAGCATTAAAAATAACATAACTGACCTCCTCTTTAATTTCCATTACTATTAGTCCATCAAACATATTACATTTTGAAACTAATTTAAAAAATAAAAATACAAGAAAGTATTTAGTATTTTAAGTCTTGCAATCCACAATAAAAACAACATTATATACGAAACTAGTAAATATATTTTTAAATATTTCATGTAAATACAATTAATTCTGGAACGCCATTTTCTGTCACTCAGCGGACTATAAATTGTAAACTCATTGTAATTGTAAACTGTTTACATAGGATCTAATAATACACTCCCACAAATTGCTTTGCGTTTTTTTTTGTCGTTTATTTTTCTTGAGGGGGGTAGATTTCCATTAATTGTTATTTACTGTTTCGTGAAGATGATTCGCCGAAGAATCGATATTATATCCGATACATTTTAAGAACTTTATTCGTCCTTTTAACTATTAAACAAAAAGATAATGAGAAATAGTTTAAACATTAAGACGAGTAAAGTTAAATAACACACACATATTACATTCTGAAACTAATTCAAAAAATTAAAATTCAAGCCATTAATATTAAAAATAAGCAATATGTATATATATATATATATATATATATATATGTGTGTGTGTGTGTGTATGTGTGTATAGTTATTTGCAGACAGTGCTTCGTTGTATCATTGTTCTTCAGTGCGGGTAAATAAGTAACTGCTTCAAACTAGTCTCGAAATTGGAAATTCGATCATCTGTCTCTCTCTGTATATCTCTGTCTCTCTTTTTCCTTATATATAAATATATATATATATATATATATATATATATATATATATATATATATATATATATATAATAAGGAGCATATTTTTAAAAACCTGATAAACGCATTTCTTCATGTTTTTTTTAATTAATTATTTATTTATCTTAAAATCTTGAGAAATTTCGGTGATATACACCCTTGTCAAAATTATAAGAATATTTTTCTTTTCTATTGTAGTTATATCCATTTTGATTGAGACACATTTATCGCAGTCAAGTTGAAATCCGTCTTGATTTTATTGACGATTAATGCTTATATGCCGGTGTGTGTAGCACGCGGTTACGTAAATAGGGTAGAATGAAAAGTCCACACTTGAAGCATTGATGAAATGGCAATAATAAAGAGAATATTTTGAAAAACCTAAACAACAAATGTCTTTATGTTTGTTTGAATAACTTATTAATTTATTCTAAAAACTTGAGCACTGTCGGATATATACACCCTTATCATTTATTTTCAAAACATAAAAATGCGTTGTCCAGGTTTTTCAAAATATTTTCCTTGTTATTGCCATTTTATCAACGCTTCAAAAAAAGTTGTGAAGACAGAATGTATGTAAGACAGAAAGAAGGACATCTACACACAATAAGAAATAAAAAACGAGAAATTTGACTGGTTTCTTTCGGATCAAAGAACGTCTTCAGAAAAGTTATCAAAAACAACATAGACTATAACGGGATGTTCTAACACTTAGTAACTATTTGAAAATATTCAGCACGTACGAAAAAAACGTTAATTTTAAAGAGAACGAATATATATATATATATACCATATATATATATATATATGTGTGTGGGTGTGTGTGTGTATACCCTTCCACCCGCGAACCACTGCAGATAATGAGATATATGTGTATATTTCAATCATAGTATATGCCGCTCGAGTAACATCATATAATTCGGCTTATCCTCATAATCCGTTAATAATAAAAGATTAATTCTGTTCTCTTTGATAGAGAGATTTTCAACCAGCTAGCACGTCTTGGCAATAAGTCCGTCTCTCTTTTGATTATTGCAACCATCTTCCTTTACAGCAGAAACCCACCGATCGAACCAGATTAAATTGGCAATAACGATAACTTGTACTATGTACTAGCGAGACTCGCGGAAAATCCACGGTAAATTAAAGACAACACTTTGATTTAATTTTATTATGTTGACTTCGCATCAACATCATAAAGCATAGAACTATATGACTATACTTTATAATCTTACGAATGTGTGATAATTTTATTTTATTTGGCATTTTTGCTTACCGCAAACAAGAGATATTGCAACTGAAACGTAAGAGGTTAGGATGTAAGCAGTCATATTTATAGGGTAAAACTTAGTGTGAGTTTAGCAGAAAGGTGTTTGACCACATTACATTTAAATTTATTAGTGTTGTACGGTCGGGTAAACAGGTAGCAAACAGAGAGAGAGAGAGAGAGAGAGAGAGAGTTGTAAAGGCAAGTTGTCCGATACAGTAGACTATTAGAGTCGAAAATGTTCCGGCATCTAGTGACTTCTACAGTTAAATAATGGGATTTTGGTGTGAATCGAATGAGTCGAAAGTATTTCCGTTGAAAGGGTACAAGTGCAGTAAGTTTATCGGAGCACATTCTGTGAAAGTACTTGCAAAACACGCGCAGGGACTAAACATCGCGATATAATGACATAGACCCGAAATTGCCAGTCAGTGCTGAAACTCTCAGAAAAGGGATTATTTGTTGCATCATAACCAAAGGGAGGGACTAATAAAAAAAAACGAATACTATAAACATTAGATCGAAATTTCTAATTCATAATTCAAAACATTAGCTCAGACCGAGTCAGGATCTTCCAGTGATTATCCCTACTACCAAGTCTCCTATGCTATAACAAAAGGGTATGCGTCATAAAACTTTCATAGGTTGAAAATCATTTAGATGGGACCAAACATCTCTTATGATTCGGGTTTGAAATTGGAATGTGTCTATCATTTTTTTTCGTGACATAAACAAAAGTCCAGAATATTCTTATGTAGTTTCTTAAAACGACCTCGCAGATCGCCATTGTAATGAAGTTTATGCGTACGCAAGAATAGGTGTTCTATGCGACACGAATGTTGCGTGCTTAACTCGTTGTCCTATACGTAGCAACCAAGTTCCCGTAGCCACAACAGAAACATACAACTTCACAATAGTTGTTCATAACTTGGTTGTCGGCCCTACTTATTGAACGCGCTTCTGCGGTGACCATCTTAGATGAACGGAATGTCATCCTGTATTTAATACTTCTTAGGCATACCTTCAAAAAAGAAAAACTCGAGGTAAAACCGATGGAGACAGCCACACATTCGACGTGATCTTCGTTCTAAATCACTGACCGGTAGGAGGGAGACAGAGAGAGAAAGAGAGAGAAATCACCATATATATTATCAGGTCATGCCCTTACACGTCGGCTGCTTCCTAACGGTCTGTGTTATCTATTGCCCTCTTTTCCTGGTTCATGTGACGTCATATCTGTTTCTAGTACATTTGCACAGCCTTGGGAATTTTCAACTCGGGATCATAATGTTAAACTAGTCTAACCTAAAATTATTTTCTCTTATTCTTACCAAATTACATTTTATACTAGGGGAATTCTCCTATAAAATCTATGAGTTGTCTTTATGCCTCTCCATAAAAAAACATTGCACTAATTATGAGAAACAGAAATCACCAGAAATCGAATAACTTGACATGCCCACCTCTTGACAATTGGTTGGTGTTAGAGAAAAGTGTCTGAAGGAACAAATAAATTACTGTTATCGTGAGGAAGTTTATGGTTACTCAAATCCCAGAAAAAGACATCGGCCGTTATCAGTGAGAAGCGGCTGGTAAGAGGATGAGAATAATTAGCACTGTTGATCGGGAAAAAAAACAAATAGTACTGGAAATGTGGGGAGACTTGCCATTCAGGCTACAGGGAAGACCGGTTGTTCTTACCAGTGAGCCGGCATTTGTAATTACTAGTGCGAGACCAACTAGTTAGTAAGGCATTAGAAAAGAAGAACAGCACAAAGAAACTTAATTTCTATTACTGATACCATCACACTGGGTGAAAAGAATAAGGAATGACAATAGCATAGACGCATGCAGCGGCACCATCTTCGGCTGAAACCAGAATACGGCTGTGAAGGGTCAAAGAAAATGGAAAGACCAAAGAGAGATTTCACTTACCAAATTTCCACTGGAAATGTGCAAGAGTACTGGAAACTTGAAAAGGTTTATTGGTACTGAAATTCTAGAGGAGCCTACCGGTCGTTGTTAACAAAATAAAACAATGCTGAACGGCTGTTGCGATGACGCAGCATGCTTTGCAAATGTTGTTAGTAATTGAGGTCGAAAGTGCTAGAAATATGAAGATACATTTTGTCACTCAAACACCAGGGAGACGCCATTGGTCATCATCAGTGAGCAATCACTGGTAACGACTTGTGTGAAAACTAGTGAGTAGGATAATAATCTTAATAATAATAATAATAATAATAATAATAATAACAATAACAATAACAATAATAATAATAATAATAATAATAATAATAATAATAATAATAATAATAATAATAACAATAATGTATAATAATAGCGAAAAAGCAATGAAAACAGATTTTATCAGAATAAAAATTTGATATCTTATCAGAAAGCATAATTCCTTTTCCCATCCAAATCGCCTTTGAAGTATTAATCTGTTTTCTTTTTGTGATTTGTCATTCAATATGGTTGTTTATGTCTCCTATTTATCTTGTGTAATTTGTTCTTTTTATCGATCTTTTTAGCACAAGGCCAAAAAAATAAAAAAAATGAAAATTCCATTTATCTTGTATCATATTCGAAGAGTGAATGATGTTTGATGTTTACCAATGATTGTATGTAAAGAAAAATAATGTTCATATCAGCGCATATATTCGAAAACGTTATTGGTATGAGATAGTTCATACGCTAAGTTTACAGTTGGGTACACATTAATATATATATATATATATATATATATATATATATATATATATATATATATATATATATATAAATTTGTATATATATATATAAATATATATATATATATATATATATATATATTAAGTTTATAATAAAGGAAAGTCGGCCTCGTTCGTGATTTTTCTAATCGGCTCGTCAATTCTTACAAGATAAATATTTTATTCTAAAAAGCAAGTGTTCTTGGGTGATCGAGCCACCAGGTTTTTCAGAAAAATAAAATCTAATTCGATTCAATAAATTTTAAAATATAAATGAAACAGATCGTATTTATTTTACAATTACACTATTTATTTTAGATAAAAATGAAATGTATTATGTATTCGTCATAACATACTTACTTCTCTTTATTTGCTACAAAAATTACACATCACATTGCACGTAAATGCCAGACTCTCACCTCGTCCCCGTAGGCTGAACAACGTAAGGCAATTGATACCTTTACAACGATTCTAAAAACGAAATTGTTAAGATAAAAAGAGCATACTTTACAAATTATTGGAAAGTATCATATTTATAATTAACTAGGGGAATACCCGCGACAGGACGGATAAAATGAATTGCTTGAACAGAACAGCTTTGCAGAACTTTTACTTCCCATTTGCGAAAATTAAAATCAAGATTTAACGGTACTAAACATTATTCCAATTTTGAAGTCTTATTAAGACGTATTCGAATTTAGAAGCCTTCCTTAAATTTTGATAACAACTCATTGCATGGTTGTCATTCAAAATATGTCTATACATTTAATAAGGTATTTAGAACTGAAGAGGGAATTGAAATTCAGCGAAGATTGCTTAATTAGTGGGTAATGATTTTGCATCAAATATAATGAAATTTTTAAATATTTTTATATTTTGAAATGGGGGCCTATGCCCATATTGCGTCTCTTAAACCCCTTTAAAATACTCCAACGAACCCTTATTTGAGGAATATTTATCAATTGATTTCTAATATATGTTGTCAAAATTTCACAAAAATCAAACATGTCTTAATTTTGACGACGTGCTGCAACCCGCTTTTCCCCTTTTGCATCAAATTAAATTAAACAAAATCTTGCTGACATTACAATCCCGTATGTTTAGCAGTGGTGTTCCACAATTGATAATGATCTAGTAATAAGTTTCGGAATTATTCCTGTACATGCAAATATATCAACATATACACATACTTTACTTTATATTAAAAACATAATAAAAACATAACATTTTAGAAAAATACATTATATTTATGCATTGTTTACACAGAATAGTAAGGCAATGTATACGTTTACTCATAAACATCTCAGAACTTTAAATAGGAATTTGAAAATGAAAATCAACGGTATTACGTAAACATTTATTTACACAGCCTAACATGATGTTAGATTACCTCTTATCATATAAATCATTTATACACCCGCGTTTCGTTGTGATGTAGGGTTGCTGGAAAGGCGCATGTGTGTTTATCCGTCTGTCGTTTCATCAAGTTGCTTTTTGGTTGTTGATGAAAAACAAGTGGACGCCAATATTCAGTTTTTAAACAGGATACATTTGAAACAAAACGACAAACGGATTGTAATCTCATGCGTGATAAGGCGATAAAGAGAAAGAAAGATACACCGATAGATCGCGTGTCTCGTTACACCTAACTGCATTGTCAGCAACCGCCTTACCCCCACTAGGCTCTCGGGGAACGGCCACGTTTGTCTTCCGCTTACTTAAGTTGTTATCCAGAAAAGCCGAATGTTACGTGGGTTTATCAATCTTCGCCGTGAGGTCACCTTTGACCTGTAGGTTGTCATTCACATCCTTCTATCTAAACAGCTCTTAGCATGTAACATTAAGAGTATTTTTTTACTAAGCCTTATATTGCAATACAAAATTCCACTTCTCAATTCTGGTGTGTTGAAAAACATTAAAGCGCCGTCATTTAAGCGAAATTAGAATTTAACTGTGTATTCGTCGCTTTATTTGAAACAAGTCATAATATTTTGAAAACAAAACATCGCAAAGTTTAAATGAATCAAAACAAGTAATTTCGAAAATAAAAACGACACTGTAGAAAGAAAGAGAGGACGAGGTGAAATACCGAGGTGTACGTGCTGTCTATTGAGAACGTTCTCTAACCCGTGAATGGGGGGGGTGCATCTTACTTCAATCATTTATTCTAAAAGAGGCATAAAGGAAGTCATTTTTATTAAACATTTCCTCCCTCAGTAATGGAGAATTAAATGATTTATATTCATTACTTAATTGACGGGTAAAGTAGCTAATCTTCAGAAGATCGTGAGTGATGTTTATATTCTAAAATATCGCCTTTTCAGCTAGATCACATCTGGATCATAATCAAATCATCGAAATTATTGACTATACTTCGTAAACTTACAAAAGTGTAATAATGATTTTTTTACCCATAACAAGATATTTTGCCACTGAAACATAAAGGGGGTATTGTTATAGGGGGGCAAGATTTATAGTAGGCAACCTAAGTAGGTAGTTGGGTAGCAAGACATTACATTATATTACATTTAAATTTCTAAATGTTTGTACCGTCGGGGAAACAGGGAGTTTGAAAGACAAGCTGACCGAAGAAAGAAGCTATTGGATTCGAAGATTATTTGGCATTTAGGGACCACTACAATGAAAAATCCTTCTGCTAATCGGTTGGGGCGTCAGTATTTTTATTGAGGGATACAGGTGCAATAATGTCATTAGGCGCATCCTCTAAAACAAGCCTATAGAGGCAACACTGTGGCGATATGACAGAGACTTGAGCTTGCTAGAAGGTACGGGACCTATTAGGTTAGAGACATGTCCAATAGCTAGAATATAATTAAAAGAAACGAATGCGAAATAGACAATACCCATTATTACGTAAGACTTGTTTAATACAGCCCAGCCAAACAGTTTCATTTTTAATAGTATCTCATTGGACAGGGTGCAAGTAGTGACTATACTCTAATAGGTCCTAAACTGTCTACCGAACTCTAATCCCTATATCAACATCACAATATTGCATCACTGTGCTTGTTCTACATGTACATTGACGGAATGTTCTCCGACAGATTTACTGCATATGTACCCCTCAACGTAAATAGTACGGATCAACCCGACTATCAGCTAAATTGCAAACCTTCACTGTATACGTCACCAGATTCCAGAAGTCTTCTATTATAATAGCTTCTTTCCTCGGCGGCTTACCTTTGGAATACCCTCTTTTCCTCCTGTTTCCCCCAGTTTCCCCGACTGTAAAAATGCAGAAATGTAAATGTAATGTGAAAATACATTTTTCTGCACTAATCTGCACTCAGGTTACCCTATAAATGTGGTCCCTAATAATAGTAGCCCTTAACAGTAATATGTCTTGTTAGGGGTTTACAAAAGTAGAAATTTTGTTTGACATTTTAAAAAGTAATATTGCAAGGAATATATTTCAACTTCTTTATACTGACTTTACGGCACAAGCATATGCGCTCGAATATTATAAATAAGTCCATCAACATCTTTTTATCGATTTAAATCATCGGTAGGTTTTGACTTACAATGTTTGATACTGGTTCCTTAGTTGTTGCTGTACAACGTCGACCGGAATAATTTACAATGTATATATATTTATATATATATATATATATATATATATATATATATATATAGAGAGAGAGAGAGAGAGAGAGGGAGAGAGAGAGAGAGAGCGATATCTGTTTGATATTCCATGCATGCTTCTAGAGATATATTTTGATAACGATTTGTGGGTAGGGTTTTAAGCATAACACGATGTATTTAAGGTGGTTTTATTACGATCATCCGATATTCCAAACGTCCTTCGTTCTTCGCCGGAAATGAAAAGTTTGGTAAAAAAATGTAAGTTAACTCGGCCATGTATGGGGTAATAATATGTCAAGAATTGAAAAAAGCATATATTTTTAATGGAGATGTCGGTTAAGTCTCGTTTATATATATATATATATATATATATATATATATATATATATATATATAGTAATCAAGATAAAGTTAACATTCACAGGATAAAAATTATGTCAACCAGGCTTATAAAGATTTCTTGATATCAAATAGAGATGTTATGTATATGGTTATTTTTATTAATGCAACGATGTAAATGATCTGCTACACTTGAATGTCAGTGTTATCAATCAACACCTATTAGAAACTGCGATCGCATAAGGCAGAATGAAAATCTGATCGTTCCTTTAGGTCGTATTTGGAAAGCATTACATTGAACAGAAGACAAGAAAACGAAATTCAGAATTAAAGATTAGAAGGTCAGGTTGTCAGATGTGAAATCCTCGTCAATATAATATAAACACATGCTTCCGATTGAGAGACAAAAATAGGGTCAAATTTACGTCGCACATTTTAACGGCAGGTTGATGTCTGGATATTAGTCAATAGTTTTTTTAGCGTGTCAATATTATGCGATATATGGGAATGGAGAGGAAGACACAGTCTACAGTCTAGCATTGGTAAGCTTCTAAAAGAAAAAAAAAGAAACCTCAATAAACGGTAGGCACAATAGATCACATCTTAGTAATTTAGCGATACCCCCTTAACGAATGGCACTAATTATAAATAAAATAAAAACTAAAAAATATTAATATTACATATATTAGTCTTTGTGTCAACTATTAGTAATTAAAAACGATCCTGCCGGGTATACATACTTTATTTACACCAGAGGCGTTCAGTCACGCATAGTAAAATACGGCTATGATCACGTTGACACATCGAGCTCCATAAGGTATCCGAATTAAAGTTACCTTGAGCATAGCCAGTACTCAATTAGTGACCACTTGAGACGACCAGGCGCTGTATGTGCAAACATCTCTTTAAATTAGTATACGAATGAAACGCATACAAAAACGTGTACGTTTTCGGCATATACTCAGAAAAAGATGCGTGAAATGCAAGATGGCTCAAAAATCAGCAGAGAATAGAAAATCGACCGACCAATTGAAGTTTTATGTTTTAATAACTTTAAGCAGGCATTTATAACGACACCCGAAGAAGTGTGACAGTACACAGCACATGTCTGTTAGCAAACTCTTGAATATTAGTTAACACTGTCACGATTCAAAGTGTAGTATCTGTTGTTATCCTACACTTTATAGTATCTGTCATCAGTCAGTGTGTGCCAATATTATCTTATGTATGCAAAACAAATGCGAGTTTATACATTTTTTTGCACGACAGGAAATGAACTAAAAAGAAAGATTTGTTTTTCTTCTGCCCAAAACCTGGTACCAAGTTGTTGACCAACACCGGACAATTGTCCTTAAATCTTTTAATAACAACGTGGGACAGCGGTAATTTCCGGACAAGACCTTTCGACATCTTCGGCCTTAATTAGTGCAGCAAATTCTTCCGGGCAGTGCCAGCTCACCAACGGAATTTAGGAATGACCACATTTCTGACGTCACTGGTTGTGAAATAGGGAGTGCAAATGGATGAGAAATACTTCTCGACTACAATAATTTTATGTTATTGACCCAATCCAGAGAGCGGTTTTTAGGGAACTGGAGTGTTCCCTACATGAAAAATAAACCATGTGTCTAACGCACACACTGCCCTTAAGGGTAGGTAAGTAAATAGGAACATTGTGTTCAGTAGTATCGATTATAGTTATGTAATACAGAAACCCTGTTAGCAATCTCGTATAAAAGTACGTCGTAAATTTTATTGAATTGAGGAGCCGTTAATCTAAATATCCTTTTCGAATTAGAAATAATATATTTTACTATAAAGGAGATTAGTTGTAATTATTTTCTTTTTAGAAAAGACATTAGATTAAGTTACACCGATTATTGGTTAATGGCGGTGAAATTTATTCGCACAGTGACAATTTAGCCTATCTGGTTCGAGTTCTGCATTATCTCTGACATCACTAACTGCTGTAAATCATTCATGATGCCTTCAGTGTGTACTTGATTCTACAAAGAAACCTAATGCTGAAGAGTCAGATGCCAGAAAAGTCAAAATATCGTAGCTGTCTGTTTCGTGCGAATTATGTTATTTACACAGATTGTTACCATTGTTGTTAAATAAACCGAACGGTGTTATTTAACATCATTTCCGTTTTAAATAATGTTCCAAGTTTTAATTACAAATGTACAAATATGCAACATCCATTACAGTAAAGACTTTAGAAATGTTTCGTGATGCACACCCATTAATTCAGTACAATCACATCTCTGTCTCTTCCGTGAGCAGACTAATCTCTAGGAAGACAATTCTGGTTATTGTCAACCAATCTACTGCATTGATTTGGATACTTCCTGATTGATTAGGCGGAGAGGTGTCGCGCATTGTTTCCTTATGTCAGTCGATCGGTCCGTTCCCAATAGTTATTCATATATGCTAGACATGATGTGATATTCTTGCTATCGAATAGGCTGCGTGTAGCCGTTATACATACACAGAAACTGCATTAATTCTCTTATTGTTATGTTTACGTGAAGTGTATTTAATTTATTAGCAGATTTCGGTTTACACACATGCGTCTCTGGATATGATTTTAAGTGTGTTGAAAAAAATACGGTTACTATATATGTTATAAATTATGCAGCTATGAGTGCAGCGAAACAATGACTTTGTGGCAGGCTAGAAGTAAGTGTTTGCATATAACGACTAGACGTTATGAAAGGAGGGCGGAGTAATGCGAACTAACGTGAGATAGTGAAGAGAATATTTTATTCATAACAAACACAAAAAATCAATCAAACAACAGCGACTTCAAACGCGTCCAAGACGGGTATATTTGCTGATGACACAACGCTCTATTCTCGACATGTCGGCAACTCGGACTCACATATCTAAGGGAATAGCTGAATCTTCGAAAAATGACACCAGTCTGTAGTAGAATTGAGGCAAAAAAGATCACCCATTTCAATGCTGCCAATACAACACCCCTTTCCTATCACAATAAATATAAATGTTTCCACTCACTGATTACCCTGGATGATAGCAGCTTGCCAGGGAGTCCGACGATTAAATTAACTCATGGGTAACATAGATTTAAATAAAGGCAGAATATACTGTTAAGTGTGCTGCAAAGTAGACTAGAAAACTTCTCAAACCTGCTTGTAATTTTGTATTATTCACAAGAGGCAAACATTGGAACAACCACATATCAAATACTGCCAAGGCTGCTGCAAGGAAAGTGGGCTTCCTCTACCGTGCTAGAACACCTTTCACACCAGTCATTATTCCTTATATGTACAAAATAACCAATCGTTCATGCATGGAGTATTGTTTCCACATATGTACTAACAACTAGTCTATCCCTCTAAGACATAGTTCAAAAAGAGACACTTACGTAATAGGCCACACAATTTCTACTAAGCTCCAGCCACTGTCCAATCGCCGAAATGTGCATCCCTGTGATTGTTTTACAAGTATTTTCATGGAATGTATTCCGATTAACATACTGCACTTGTAGCTCGTCAAAATAAATACCCCCGACAAACCCGACTTGCAGCAAAATCTCACTCTTTCAATGCTAAGGTTCACAGATACCGGGAAATGTTCTACTATGATGGCTTTTTTTACTCGGACCGCTTAACTTTGGAATCACCTAACTGCTCCCTGTTTCCCCAACTGTTCCAACATGCATGAATTTAAATGTAACGTTAACAACCTTCTTGCTACGCAAATCCCCACTTGCGATACCTCCTATAAATCTGCCCCTTATCATAGTAGCCTCTTATCTTTCAGTAGCAATATGCCGTTTTTTGGTATGAACAATAGTAACAACAAGTATAGGATACAATTATGACTGCCCATCGTAACAAACTTTCGTCACACGTTGTTCATGATATTCTAACATCAGTATTTATAATCGACATGAAATATGCTTAGCTTATTTATTTTTTAGATGAATCCAGTTATTCTCAGATATCAAGCGGCCTTCCTGTGTCGATAACACTTGCTTTGTTGATAAGTTACGTATATATCCGAGTGTTCATATAACAATCTTCCCTACTTCCCCCGAACAATAATAACTGTATTGTCAACAAAGGGCTGCTTTGTTATGTTATAATAATTTTTTTCTGTGCGTCTTTGCTTTGTTCGCCGGATTCCTGGACCAGAATTTGAGTTGTTTGATTGATTATCAAGCATGTAAGTGGGTGTCTATTTGATTAGTTTATTTATTGAGAATAGTTGACCTCGTGTTAACTTTCGGCAGCCTTGTTATTCTCGCTATCCACATATTTTGTATTTTAATCCTAATGCTCAATAAACGATGTTGTTTAGAAAGTGGGGAAAATTGCTGTTTTCTAGGCCATCTATTGGTTTTAGTTGGTGGTATGTAAATATTTTTATCTTCTTATAGTGTTCATTTTCATTTAGCTGTAAATATCATTTACATTTATCCTCGAATATGTTGTGGTTTGATAAATAGTGACTGAATAATAAAAAAAAGTATGATCGCGTGCTTGCTTAATTGTACTTGACTATGTGCATGTGAATGTTTATACTTATCTGTTGAATAAGGAATGTTCATGCAATATGAATATTAATTTGAACTCAATATTTGGATTTAAATTAGTTGTTATTAGCTGTTTTATATAACACCCTGAGGCAATTTAATGTTCGTACTACTTTATCACTCTTCACCCCTTTTTTTAAATAGTGGGATTGCCCAATTACTGAAGATGCAATGCAAACAATTAATTGTGGCGTTAAACGTAAAATCGAATTAAAATATACTTTCCAGACTGTAATCAATCCGTACTGTCATAAGATTGTACAATAGTATCGTTGAGTTTCCATTCGTTGCGGTGTAAGTCAATAGAATAAAAATATGTCACAAACTCTTGCAAAGCTTTTTTAGATAGACTCCTCATAACCAGATCTATTTTAAAACTAAATTCACAATTATAATAATATACTCAGATAGTATTTTTCACTTCAAGCAAAAGTGGTACACTCATATTTTTGTGGATGCGTTCGCGCCGAACGTAAAAATAATGAAACTATTTTAAGTTCGACATTAATACACAACAGATGAAAGATACAATTGTCAAATGATCACGGGTCCCGCTAGTGTTATAATTTTTAGTTCGTGAGTGAACTAAGCAGCAATCAATAAAGTCAAAATGTGCACGTTCAGGGCGTTGGGCGGTGTCAGCCACGGGAGAGTCATAACCCGATATATTTTAAATACCGAAGGACTGATTTGGGAACCTCTTTACAAGGGTTTCATAGAAAAATAACGCTATCAATGCGCATATGTCTTCAATATCATTACTCCATGGTAATATCAAAGAGATATAAAATGGATTTTAAAGGAACCAATAGCGTTGGATTTCTTGACCCAAGTCCGGTGACAAAGAAGAAGAGAGTACTTCTGGTGGTGTTTCAATCTGTATGTCGCTGATATTTGTGTTCTGTCACAAGACAAAAATGAAGGCTTTATCTAAAATGTCTTATATATATATATATATATATATATATATATATATATATATATATATATATATATATGTGTCCATGTGCGCACGTGTGTGTGTGTGCGCGCGTTGAGTATTATTTCCCAATTCATATTTGTGGTGTCATTCAATTCCGACGTGTAAACTGTATCATGGTCGCCATCTTGTATTTCATCCCTCTTGTGGCTAGTATATACGCTTAAAATAATTGATAAGTTCAAATGACGGAGAATATTTCGATAAAGTGTGACGGTTATTGAAAGTCAAGAGAATAAGGGGCAGTAAGACATTGTGTGCGGAATGTCCATCCAAAAGTGAAGCTACATAGTAAATAAAATATAATGAAATAAAAATCAATATCATAGCGATCTTCATTACTATACAAGCGTCTCGAAATATTTCAAGAACACATATTCATCTCTGGCTCTGAAAAGATAGAAGTGATGTATAATATCACTAATTTAGGACTTTGTCTTTCTTAGTCAATAATAGACTCCATACAATTTGTGCAATCCTTTCGAAGAGAGACGTGGGTCTAGGAATTGCTTCGTTTCATAGACATGGGGAATGTAAATTTATTAAAGACATTGTTTTCTTCTGACCCAGACACATTCTTGGGTACATTATAAAAAAATGATACTCAACGACGGTGTCAGGTAGACAATGAATGTAATTCATGAACAGCATTTCTAGATTTAGGAAAAAAAAGGCGCGGGACTGTTTAAACACAAATCTCGATTAAGATACAAAGGCGAGTCGAGAATACGTACGCGACAATCAGTCCGACTGAGTCTGGATCCTTTTGAAGCTAGGTTGCCTTGCTTTTGTCGGGTTGAGGCATGGCTCAGTGAAGTTCTATAAGGATAACATTCTCAGGATCTATTATCTCGCACTTTGAGGAAAGGGTTTGTTTTATGCTAGTGTTTTGGGAATTTTGTGGGATAGCTTTTCAATCCAAGCCTTCTGAATCTGTGTCACGTTTTCCTGTGGTACGTGGGTAAATACTAGCGTTTTATCTTTGCGAGTTTCCACCCATGTTTTTTTTAAAATTTTATCTTGACTAGTTATTAGCGAATAAGTTTTGATTTAATTTAAATAGGGATAACGAATTATTGTTTAACTGGACTCAGTCGAAATTTCACGGTCACGTATCTTCTCTCTTCTTACCGTACAAGTATTTAAACAAAATTTAAAAAACAAAACTAATATTTAAAAGAAATAGAAAATTAATAAAACAGTCATGTTTACCTTTTATCTAATCTATACAGTCAAACCCCGATTAATGAACGGCTCTGAACTTCAACAATTCAGATTTCGAACAAATAATTCAATCCGGAAATGTATCTATTTTCCGACAAAATTTAGATTCCCGATCCACGCCGACGGCAATCGAAGCATACCGGCTGATGAAGCGTTAACAGTTCTGTCAGGGTTGCAACACCGTTTTTAAAAATCCAAGTCTGTGTTTCATTTAAAATTCATATGGGTTGTTATTAAGAATTATATTTTTAAATACCTGCTATAATTTTAATAATACTCCAATATTAAAAAATGCGTAATAAAATTTTCAAAATATACATTAAGATAACAATCATAACAAAAGTCCACAGAGAATATTTTATTTACGAAATAAGGTTTTATACGATACATTATAGTTAGTATTAAAACTATAAACTAACCGATACTTAATAACTTTGTTGTATATTCTTCTATTAATTATCTAACAAATATTCTATATTAAAAAATAAACGAATGGTAACCTAATTTTAATGGGGAAATATTATTCAGTTTTCGAACAATTCGTTTTTTGAACAACATTTTGGAAGTATTTATATTTGAAAGAATACGTGCCACTGTATATTGTAAGAATTTAATTGATTTTAAAATAAATAATTTACTTATTTCAAATTGTAATAATAAGATGTATTCGAATAAAAAAAACATGCACAGAATATGTTATAAACATTTATAGTCAGGGGCGACAGTATTACATTTATGACATTTTCTTCGATTTTAGAATAAAGAATTTTGAAATAGGTTAAATTGAATTTTTCGGCAAACAGCGATTTAAGCTATTTCGTAGTTTTATCATTTCATTATGGCGATCGAACGATCTTATTTTTTCACATAGGTGTGAAAAGTGAAAATTACGTAAGGACACGAACTGTCTTAGCGTATTTATATAGATAGAAAACGATACAATGATTTGCTATATTAAACAATATCCAGTACGTATATGTATTTATTATGGGGGTTTGGCTAACATTTAACAGATGGCCGGTTTGTGTGTGGATGCTAATCATCCACACACAAACCGGCTTTATTTATGATAAAGAACTCACTCGTTCTACTGATGGAAGATATAACATTGGAAAAAGAAGGATATGCCAACAAATTTACTGCATTGTTTTGTCAAGCAAAAGGAAAAATATTGTTCCGGTCTTTGCTTCCTTAGCTCCATCGATCAATCAATTCTCGCCAGTTTTTGTTTTATGTACACTGATCGTGTTGTAGTGTTGGGTCGTGTCATACGAATTTGTAACTATCGGTTTCACATGTGCTGGTATTTATATAATTGATGAGTGCTATGGGGATTGGCAGCCTCTTAAGAGCCAGAGCTCTGCTGTGCGATCCTGGATGTTGCAACAATACGCAATGCATTGGCGACTGATGGCTTTATAGACATATACTAATTAGCTTGTTCCTAACCTATACATGTTTGAATAAAATATGATAAGATTTGACTTGTATATTTATTTTTTAAAATGAACAATTCATAGAAAAAAATTACAAAACTTCTTTATATACAATTTTTCTAGTGAAGGTAATATTTCGGCGAGTAAATCTTACTTTGTAACTGCTTTAGATTAAATTAAATGTGGCTCCGATTCATGAGTAGCATACAAAGATTCGGAAGCTTGTTGCTTTTGATGTATACGTGACAGACAAAATAACACACACGTTATCGCATTTATGTGTGTCGTCCCGGTCGTTCCCTCCCTATCCCCCTTTCGATGTAGAAAAAATATTAGAAGTTGGTTGGGATCGAACTATAAACCAGTCGGGCCGTCGTCAAAATGTTTTTTAAAATCTAGGTGCGGCATCCATGCTCAGAACGTTTGATGTAACCGTAACACACTAACACACACGCTATCGTATTAATATATAGAGATAATAGTGTTTGTATTGAGAAACTTTCGCTAAGTTTTCTTGGTAAGTTGTTAAATAGTCTTATATACATATATATATATATATATCTTTATATATATATATATATATATATATATTTGTTCTAATTTTAATCATTTATTTAATATGTTTAAGTAATCTTTTAAAAATATTAGTTACTCGACTATTTTATACTCTTATATCCTATGATATCATTTATAATTCTTATGATTTTTTATAATGTTTAAATAAATAATTATTTCACTATATTCTGTTGAATAATCTGAAAGTCCCTATATCGAGTGTATAAGCAGGCACTATTTTACATACATTTATATATATATATATATATATATATATATATATATATATATGATAATTTTATTTACACAGACATGTACAAAATCTGCGACACTGGCATGTCGATGTTATCGATCAACAGTTACTATAAACTGAGATCTCATCAGACAGAGTTAGAATCCGATCTTAACCTCAGATCATATTTGGAGAGGTTAAGATCGGATTCTAACTCTGCCTGATGAGATCTCAGTTTATAGTAACTGTTGATCGATAACATCGACATGCCAGTGTCGCAGATTTTGTACATGTCTGTGTAAATAAAATTATCATATATAAAGCTCTATTTTGATATTGAGCACTTTTTATAAACCCGGTTAAAATTCTCTGGATTACCACCCTGTGGATATTTTTCACCTGGATTATTACCATTATTATATATATATATATATATATATATATATATATATATATATATATATTGAAAGCACACTTCTTCTCTATCAAGGGAGACAACACACTTAATTTAATGAAACCATACTACATATTAATTGCGTAAATTTAACCAATTACAAGCAAGTACTATCTCTTGATTACGTTACATATCGAACGAATATTTTTATGATCTAATAGTAATAAATCTCAAAGTATGACAAATAAAAAACACAATGAATATATACAAGAAAAATAAAATGAATTATTAAAAGATATATCCACACTAATCTATCGATTATATTATTTATATAAACAGATACACTGTTTGTCCGCTGGCCACATTGTTTTACTCATATAAATACACTGCGCAATTTGTCTCATTTCGAAATATCAAAGATCTTAGCATTTTTTTTTAAATGAGGAATCCTGTATTAAAAGTAAACAAATAAATTTCCGAAAATAAAGCAGATTACATGACCGGAAATCTTAACTGAAACCTTGAATCTGAGGTTCTACGAACTTACCTATTTGGACCTTCTGATAAATAGAGCTTAAAACATTACCTGAACAAAAAGTATAGCTTTGACGTAACATTATATTTGATCAATGAGTCTAACAAGCCGATTAATTCTAGTGTAGAAACAATAATAATCTATTAATTTCCTGCAGAACTGCAATTCTTCTACTTCCGGCTAATGGAGGAAAGCACTTTTTAAGTTGAATAGAGAAATTCATACCTCGAAATGGGAAAATGGAAATAAAATATGACATTATATTATCTTTGATTCGTTGCAATACATTGGTAAATATATTATCGATAATTAGTGAATTCTTCTTGTAGTTTAATTTACTTTTTGTCTCATATGATTTTCTACGAAACAATGTCTTCAACCGCATATCGCATTGTGATTACTTTCAAATATTAACATTTTAAATTGACAACTGTTTTTCTATTTATATTCTATGAACAGCACGAGGGAAAGCGAGATCAACGGGGTGTTGATAGTTTAAAATATTGCTAGTAAAGATTGTCAACAGTGTTCCTGAGATCAGCTGACGACAGTGAAGTCATGACTAAATAAATAAATACATACTTGAACTAGTCGATCATTTATAGCCGGGGTAGAACAAACGGAAATTAGATACGCTGGTAATTACGGCTTGAGTAATCATCCCAAAATTAGATAAGTAATACAGAGTTAGAATTCCCATCATTATCACAAGTAACCATGATTATCTTGCCTTGTTCACGCATCCGACGAAATTACCATAAGATCGGATATTTCCTGGATGCGTCAATTCAATTTGCGCGTTTAGCGATGACACATATTTTTCTAACTAACACGTAACAGACCGACGGTTAATGTTATTTACAACGTAAGAATGACAGATGAAGAGGAATAAATTGTTAACACTTAGACTTCACAAACTAACGGAGATGCTATTTCAAATTGGAATGTTAAACATCGAATACAATTCTATCCCAAATCTTTGTGTTACTGATGAAGAAGAATGCAAGTTAAACTTAGTTGTATTTATTTACCTCATCTGTAGTAGGTTAGACAAAAGAAATACAACGCACGAGGTTTAGTACACGTTGGACAAAAAATGTTTGAGCCGCTTCATCGACATTTGCTGGTAAGAGCGCTTCAGGCGATAAACACTGAACAAATTCCTTCTCAGGCAGAATGTCAAGACCGTGAAGGTGAACCCACTCGGACTGAACAAGCCAATACCTCAGTCTTCCTGAGACAAAGTAATTGCGAACAGATTGCCAAAAAAACGTATCTTCAACAGGTACGACCAACACTTACTCAAAGGCTATTTCTTAAATAAGAAATTCTGTATCTAACGTAAGTTTAACAGACCAATGAAAATGATACGTCTATTTTAAGTGTAAAAAACAAAAGCAAATGCTACGTCTATCATAAGCATAACAGGCTTATGGAAATGCTATTTCTATCTTAAATTTAACAGAAAATGGAAATGCTATGCTTATCTTAAGCGTAAGAGATCAACATGAACGCTCTGTCTATTGTAAGCGTAACAGACAAACAAAAATGTTGTATCTATCTTTAGCATAACAGACCAACAGAAATTATATATCTCAGTTAAGCGTGTCAGACCAACAGAAATGCTAAGCGTAACAGACAAACAAAAATGATATGTCTAGCTTAAACGTAACAGCCGAAGGGGTCTGCTGCGTGTATCTTAAGCTTAACAAGCCAATGGAAATGTTATTTCTATCTTAAGCGTATCGGACAAACGTAAATTCGGTCTATATTAAGCGTAACAAACCCACAGAAATGCTGCCTATATTTAGCGTAACAGACAAATCGAAATCTTAAGCGTAGCGTAACAGATAAGCGGAAATGCTATGTATATATTAAGGAGTGCAGCCAAACGGGAAAATCTTGAACGTAACAGACCAATAGAAATTATATTCCTATTTTAAGAATAAGAGACCAACAGGAAAGCTATGTCTATCTTAATCGTAACATACCAACGAAAACAGTCAGTCTATCATAAGCGTAACCGGTAAACAGAAATGCTATGTATATCTCTCGCGGAACAGACCAATATAAATGTCATTTCTAAATAAAGCGTAACAGACCAACGGAAATGATATATTAATATCAAGTGTAACAGACCAACGGACATGTTATTTCTGACTTAGGTGTAACAAACCAACGGAAATATTATTTTAATTAAAGCTCAACTGACTAACGCAAATGTTCTGAATTAGTGCGTGCCTAGACAACAAATATTCCATTTCAAACTGAAACGTTACAGACAGCCAGACCAACTGAATCTCTTATGAAATAAATACCTGATATAGATCACGATAAACATTGTAACCAGGGCGACCACGAGCATCTCGAGCCACAGAGGTCAGTCAGAGTTATGTCTAGCGCCTTCGCTAATAAGCTGAACAACGTGCGTGTCATGGGATTGCGATGGCGTAGCTCGTGCAAAGGTAATTTAATTAAACCGCCAAATTGTTGGGTTATTATACGAGACGAAAATACGCGTAATGCTGAAAGGTCAGCGAAATATAATCTCTGGTTCATCACATGGAATATTTTGAATTTGGAAAGAAAGATTTGAATAAATGCTAAAAGAATTGCCACCCCAGGGGCGAGTATTTTTTCTAAATAAACATAAACTTAATTCACCAAATAAAACAGATGTTCATCACATTCAGACCCCTTATGAAAATGATTACGAAGTTATGTATGCAAATAATCCTTTTTTCCAATGTTAATCAAACTTATTAACTAAATTTTATTCAACAAATATATCTAAAATTTTGTAATTAACATTTAGGGGTCATAAGAAAAAAATGAAATGAAAGGAATCTTGTTAAATTAATGCCTAATAACTATGGATCAAATTACATGCAAATTGGTAATATTTCAATGTTCATATCGAAGGTTTGCCCAGATTAGGCCCCTTAACACCCTTTAAATCACCCTCTAAACTTTGAATATGTATACATTGATGTCTAATGCCTATGCTGACAATTCATCTGAATAGGAATAATGTGAATTATAGCACAGATATCTTTTCAGAAAATTAAATTAAACTAAATATACCGATATTACCAACGATTACGCCATACAAACAAGTTTAAAAAGTATTAATCTTCGGCTTCTTATTTTTGTAGTATAAACCGCATATAATTATATAACATATACACATAGCAAAATTTATATAGGTTAAGTTATTTTCACAAAATTGTTTGACATATAAAAACGGATCTCAAAAATCATACTTTGCGATATATACATATATATATATATATATATATATATATATAAAATTGTTTGACATATTAAAACGGAATTCAAACAGCATACACTTTGCGATATATATATATATATATATATATATATATATGTATATATATATACATATGTAAATATATATATATATATATATATATTTATCGCTAAGTGTTTAAATACCGTTTTAATATGGCAAAGATGTTAGAAATATAACTATACATACATAAATGTATATATACATATATATATATATATATATATAATCCCAGCTATGCCTTAAAAAGGAGTACTGTGGCTACGCGATACTGTTTATATAAACATATATAGGAATTATAACTTTCTATTAAGTTTTAGAAAAGATCGACTGAAAAGTGAGAAAAAACGCTAACTGATGATTTGTGCGGATAACATGATAGATATTTACACCACGTGCAGCAGTATGGTGCGGACCAGAAAGTGGATTCGGCCATTGGCTCCTCGTAAAATTACAAATCAAATATAACTGATAAGAATACTTTAAATATTTAAAATCTATGTTCGTAAATGTATAAAATGTCACGAAGTTTTTGAAACAATAGGTATATTTAGTTTTAAGAGGACACGCACGCACACGCACACACACACATGCGCAGAAACATCAAACTGTTTAAAATGAAAACATTTTTTTAATTAAAAATATATCTTAAGAGAGCCGCACGAGGCTTAAAACGCGTTATAAAATCACCAAATTCGAACACGATAAAATAATAAGATATCTAAGATATATTTGTGGTTTGTTAATAATGCTAAACACTTTAGTTTCCACGTTAGACATGTAAAAGTTTGCGAATGTTGGACCTAGCGTAGACCCCAAGGCAACGCCATCTTTTTGTAGGTATATATGGCATCGATGATCGTAAAAGGGTACTTCAGTCGTATATCTTAGATACGTAGACAATTTTTTAATACAAACTAACAATGAAAACGAGATTAACATACTACAAGACACTTTTAAAAATAACTCCGTTCTGGACTTTACCTATGAACTAAATAGAGATTAAAAAAAACTCCCTTTCTTAGACGTATTAATAGACACCAATCATAACGAATTTGTAACATCTATATATAAAAAACCGATTAACATTAACTCCTGCACTCTTAATTTCGTTAGTGAATGCCCCTTTAAATACAAAACAGTCATCATTAAAAACTTAATAACGCGGGCAAAATTAATCTCCTCCTCCCAACTCTCTTTCAAAATGAACTTAAAAATATAAAACAAACTTTAGTCAATAATGGTTTCTCCAATTACATTATTCACCAACAAATTCAACAATTCAAACACAATACTAGTAAAAATAACAATAATAATAATAATTATAACAAAAACTACAATGAACCCAATTCTCTACTTAATACCATTATAAAACTATTTTACTGCAACCAATTTCATCATAACTATAAAATAGACGAACAGGTTCTCAAAAACATTATAGATAAAAACGTACTCCCCACCGACGAAAACAAAAAAGTAAAACTAATTATCTATTATAATAAAACTAAAACTACCAATCTGGTTGTTAATAATAATTCTTTCCCCGGATTAGAGTTCTTGATAGGACCGGCCTCGTATACAAGTTTAAATGCCCTTTGGGAGAATGTGTCTCCGATAATCATGAAAATGTATACATTGGGTCGACTGTTACGACGCTATCCAGAAGATTAACTATGCATTTATCTAACGATTCCGCCATAACCCAGCACCTCTATAAAAGCATTCCTGCCCCCGTTCGCATATCCGTAAATTTCTAGTAGATAACACAAAAATCATCGCACAAAATACTAATACACTTAAACTCCACATACTCGAAGACCTATACATTAAAACAGAAAAACCAGCTATTAACAAGATTAATTATACTATTAGTACTAATATACTCAAATGACTATGAATATAAATTTAAATTAAAAACAGTCCTTTATTTTTCCCGCCTAAATAGAATATATATTTACTCCTAGGTCTATGCCTGGTTAACATTACTCCACTGACGATGGACCTGTAAGGGTCCGAAAGCGCTTTGGGAAGCTTTGGCAATTTTATGAGCCAGTTTCCGTCTGAAACTAAGAACTTAATCAGAAAAACGGAAAGGATCATTAAAAAAATATCCAGACACAAGATGTCCGTTATTTTTAATGATACTTGTATATATATATATATATATATATATATATATATATATATATATATATATACAGAGAGAGAGAGAGAGAAAGAAAGAGAGAGAGAGAGGGAGAGAGAGAGGGGAGAGGGAGAGGGAAAGACGAGTGAGGGATAGAGAACGATAGAGAAAGAAGAAAAGGGTGCATTAACCCAGTAAACGATGAACTAATTGTAAAACTGATGTTTATTTTAAAGACACACGCTAGTGATAACGAGCTAATAGATTAAATATGAGATATATCACTTTGCATTTTTAAAGAATTTCACACGTTTTTGCGTAGAATACAATAAAATTTAACACTTCTTTCCTAATTCTTTGTCATGTTGCCATGCCTTAATTGCAACACATTTGTAGATATTCTGTCATCAAACAGGTATTTTACTGGAGCCTGCCTTTGAGTACACATATATTTTTTAATGAATTGATACCAATAGTATTAACAGGCCCATATAGGATGGTTATTCAACTTTCTTCGAAGAATATCTACATTGTTCTATAAGTATGAAATGGAGCAGATTCTTAAAAAAAGTTGCTACTGTAACTGCTACTGTGAATTAAGAGCCATATTTATAGATGACATCCTAAGTGAGGTGCAGCGAGATTTTCCTTTCACATTAAATTTACATTCCTGCATGCTGGTACTGTCAGGAAAACAGGGAGCAGACATGAACTTATAAAGGCATGCTGTTCGCGGAAAGGATTATATTATAGTAGAAAGCTCCCCGGCATCTGGAAACTTCCACAGTGAACAGATGACATTTAACTGATTGTCGGCTTCGTCGCGTCTATTTATGTGGAAAGGACACTAAAGCAGAAAGTTCGTCGAAGCACATTTTATTGTAGTACTTATAAAACAATCACGGTGGAGAAACATTACGGCGATGGGACAGCGGCTTAAGCTTGGTGGACATTTTAGAACCTATTTGTTTGACATTTATCGGATGGGGTGGTCCTCTTTACGAAACAGAGGCTAGAGGTTGATGGACCAGTCCAGATGTGAATACAATCCTCGATTCATGGACGGATGGTGGCTTCATTTCGATATAGGATACTGGCAGGTGTGAGAAGTTTTCTAGCACGGTAGAGGGGGCACTTTATTTTTGGCAGACTTGGCAGTATCTGTTATGCTTTTGTTCTAATCCATGTTGTCTGCAAATATTAGGCTGAGAAGTTTGAACGTTGGTTTTCCGTGTAGGGTGTTATTTGTTATGATAATCGGTGGTAGTTTTCTTATAATTGTTATATAAAAGTAGATTTCTGTTATCAGCATTGAATGTAACAATCTGTTTTAAGAATATTCCTTTGTAACCATCGACCAAGTCGGTCTCTATCAGTGTCTTAAAATATCGCTGTTCATTAATTCACTTTAGGTCATGTAGCAGTAAAAAAACAACATTCTTCTCTTTCTTGCAACCTCTTTCTCACAGAAGACAGCTTGACAATTTTGCTCTACTCTATTGTTATTTTATGGAGGGTGCTCAATCTCTGGCTCCCTTAAAAACGTTAACAACAAAAGCTACATCTATAACCAATGTAAATAATTGTATTTTCTTTATATCTATCGATAAAACTAAAACAAACTTCCATGAGAAACGTTTCTTTCCTAGAACTACCCGTTTGGGGAACACAATACAACATGGTAGTTGTTAAGCCGAATGTAAACAACTTCATGTTGAGCCGTTTTCTTAATTAATCAAATTCTGCCCATTTACAATTATCGTTATCCTTACGGTCTTGTCTCACCGCCCACCCGACAAACAATTTAACTCTTATCTTCGAGTTACCTTTGGACCTTGATGAGCGGTGAGCCGTGTATACAGACAAATCACCTTAGACGAGTGATTTGCATCACGTGCCAAACTGCTTTCTTTTAGATTCAGCTCAATATCACTGATCCCTGCCCTTAAAAATGCGATGTTTCTGATAATAAAACTGTTCTCGATTATTCTGCCTTCCATCTAACATGGCTGCCTGCCCTGCACAGAAAGCTCTATTCATACCTGTAGTTGTTATTAAATTGCTTATGTACTGGATTTCATGACTTTCTGCTCACATCAAGAAGTGTTAAACTGACAATTTATGAAGAGTTCTTTCGTTAATTAAAGGTCTTTAATGGATTTCCCGGGGTCCTTTATACCGTATTTGATAATAATCATTCGACTGTAGGAGTTGTCTTACTTTATTTTTCAAGTCGACGTCCATTTTCATAGCAATGTGTTAAGTTTTCTTTACTATGAAACCAGATGTTTACATTTTCACGTCCATTTTTTGGCAGTAAAGGGAATCTTTAGCAAATTTGAATCGTGACCTCAAACTAAGACCGGTACACTGAAAGGTAATGTTATGCTAATAGGTAGCAAGCGAGATCTGTCAAACAGTCAGACTCTTAGTAATTAATGAAAGTCTTTTTAAAAAGCATTAGAACATTGTTTTAAATTGCATTTTAAGAAGAAAAGAAAAGAACACGATTCGTTTTATACTGCAAGTAGATTGTATTCAATATAAATGAAATTTTAAAAAAACAAGATTTCAAAATGAATAGTTAAGTTGTGTTATTGCTGCATTTAGGTAAATACTCATTACGTTGTTTCATGGATTTTTATTTACAAGTTTTATTTACTTGCCTCCATAGAAAGACATGGCAGATTTAGACAGAAGTTCTGTTTTTAATGTGTGGTAAATTAACTCTTACAAAGGGACATGCTGGATTGGACAAAAATTGAAGTTTGTTTCAGTCTAAAAAAATTCTTATTCACTGACCGAAGGAAAAATATTAATGGTAGTATCAGAAAAGATGCTACACTTTTAAGTTTTAACGTAATTTTTAGTCATTAATATTTCATTGCTAACAAGTGATTAAAAATGAGGCCAACACATGGGCATAAAAGGTCAATTTTATATACGTTCCAACTTAAATATGAAGTGTTTTTGAGGACAAACAAAACGTTTTGTTTTATACAGACTTGTTATTGTGCCCCACATATTTCAAACTTTAAGAGAAAAAAGCAAGTATTTTCTTTTCACTTCATTTCAAGACTGGTTTGCCATTCATCTTAAATTTTAGTCTAAACGAGTTTTCTTTTTATAGTTTTACTTACAATCACTATTAAAATCCACCTTGAAAATGACATGAACAAAAACATATGTTTAAAATATCAAACAATTACTAGATCAAAGCTGAAATAATTTAAGAAAAATTACAACCATCATATGGCTACATGTAGTGTGTAAGCGTTCCGTTATAAGTGGTTATCTACTTAGTTTCAACAACTATGACGTCAGCAGAAAAGCGAGACTCAGTGAAATGGGTTTCTCTTTACGACGGGCATTGCTGAATAGATATCAATGTCACCATTACACTATTCTGGACGCAAAATATGGGTCATTTTACCATAGCACTGTTTTTTACTTCCTGGGTGAATTATGAAAGCAACAGTACGGCCTATTTCAAAATAAAAAGGTTTTATTTTCGAAAAGTCTTATTAAAATCGTTAAATAATAGTTATAATTACAAGCACGTTTTGATATACGGACATTTTTAATGTGAAACGGATTTTTTTACAAAACGTTTTCTTTTATAAATTTGGCAATTCGTAACATTTTTTATGCATAGCTTTATTTAACAACTTTTTATTTAAGAAAAATAACTTAACAAACGAAACAAATAGATATAAAAAAAACATTTAAATAAAAAGATGTGCAAAGACGTTTTCAGACAATTTTTAAAAATGTATTTTATTTTTAATACCGGATTGAATTAAGTATTGTTTTCTTGCTTATATTAAATTATCTTATATAAATATTTAATTCATCAAAACCGGAAGTCAAAAGTAGAAAAATCGATGTCAGCACAAAATGTTTCTCTTGGTTATTGCTCATTATGCGTTAGCGCAAATCCAGTTGATCCAAAATTATGATAGCCTCTATTCATTTCGTTATGGGATATACAGTGGAATTTCCTATAGGCACTTATAATGTTAAATTATAATCTGAATTTGGAATTTTATAAGTAGTTATTGCAATTATCTCCCTTTAAAGGGTTAGTAGTAGAAGGTAGTTTTATGTCTGTTTTTAAAAGCGGCTATCATTTGGTGTTTTTAACAAAACTAATCATTTTGGGTACACATTTAAGCACATTAATTGCTACACCTTATACGAAGAGTTAGATACAACCAAACTTCCCAAAAGGGGAATTCTGGATTTAGACAAAATAAGAATTGTCTCCTTCACAGGGTCGATTTTTTAATGTGAGAATAATTCATCTTCCCCAAACAGAGCACTCTAGATTAGGATAAAAATTAAAATTATTTCAGTATAAAAGTATGTATTATTTCCTGACAGACAACAAAGAACATAATCTTAATATCAAAACAGATACTGCACTTTGCTCCGGCCAAAAAGCTAACGAAGATGTCTAATAACGTCACGATGAAAAACAAAATGCTATCACAAAAGTTGTCTTCATCCTTGTCCCTGATATTTGTTATTTCTTGTTTAAGTACATCTGCACGAATAACTGGTCTTTACACAGCTTATCATGTCCAGCCGAGGGCGTACTTTCTCCATTGGCTTTCTTTTAACAATTTAACACTCTTAACCTCTTTACGTTGTCTTTTTATGGTTTCAATATCATCTCGTTGCACGGCTTCTTCTAAACGCCTGGAGAGAGGAGTTGACACACACTACCGAGAAAAGTACTTTAACTCTTTTTCTCATTGACTATTAGTTTTTTGTTTTTCCCTCTGTTTCTGAAAAAAATCTACAATACTTGCAAACTATTGAAGGAAATTGATAAAAGGGTCTTTCAACTAGCTATTTGTGATCTAATTTGGGAGTGCGACCTGTGGAACACTGGTTAGAATTTGGTTCTCGACAGTTGCCCAAATACCTTATAAACGTTTTGAACGGATTAATGATTTAAAGCCAATCGCAAACAAACTATAAAAATATCCAAAAGAGAATGCCTACAGCTACAAGACATTGATCATGAAGTAAACTTCACAAGAAAAAGTTTCCATTTTTTTCTTCAAATATATTATAGGATATTCATTCATTTTAAAACAATGTACATCCTATGAAAACACTAAGATCACGAGTGTTGGTTTGATAACAATTTATTTTTTAATCACTAAAATGTAATATATATGTGCTTATGTCTTCCGCTCCTTAAGAAAGACTAATATGTATATAGGAGTAAAACGCAAGACTACTGACATCAATATCGAAAGTTCGATTGGTGTCCAAGTTAGGCATGCTGATGACATATGTGAGCTAGAAACACGTGTACATAGATTACATTTAGGTAGGTATAAAATAAATAAATATCCCTCTCTCTCTATCTTTGTCTTTATCTCTCTCTTTCTCTTCCCCTCTCTTTCTTTCTCTATCTCTCTCTCTCTCTCTCTCTCTCTATATATATATATATATATATATATATATATATATATATATATATATTTATATATATATATAAGGTATGATTTTTTTTTATTTACACACATATAATTTGGCAACACATTTTCAGACATATTTTGATAACAGTCGAAATACATCCAACTCCCTGCAGCTGTAATGCAATGTTTAAGAGCCGAATAATTATTGCTATCGCTATTACCGAAATATGTATGCAAATGTGTAGCCAAATTATATTTGAATAAATAAAACAGTCTACTTAATAAACAGCTATATTAATTATTAGGCAATTTTATATGAATCAGTGAGAAGTACACTGGACGTTTACCATGTAGATGTTAACAATGACATAAGACTACATCAGCACCATCGGTTAATTAAAAATATTAAAGTCAGCGAGAAAGCATGATGCAAGAGATTATTTTTCAAATGAATATAAACATTTATTTTAATCCAACATTTTTCGGCTTAATACACTTTTTCAGTTGTATACTCACATTTTTTGTCTTTTTTTGCATTGTCGAGATTAAACGTCGTCCCCACCAAATATACCCATTTTCACCCAATATTGCTGATAATACTGTATTTTTTATAAAGATATGTGTAGCGAGAGCGCTGCCACGTGTATTTAGATATTAAAAGCAATAGGACCACATCAGAGGCTTCGGTGAATTAAATATATATATATATATATATATATATTAATAATAATGACGAGGTAGCGATAAATACCAAGGACAGAAAGGCCTATAATACTAAAGCGAGAAATAAATTATTCCTTCCTTACTTTAGTAAAGCGGTTAAATCATAAAAAGAATAGAATGGAGGAGAAAAGAAAATGGTGGTGAAATCGAGACGTCTTTCGAATCGACACATTTTCAAGATCTTACGTCGACTAAAATGTTTGAAAAACGAATTAAAATCAGGGATTATCGAATGAGCGGAAGAAAATAAAATTGTGCACCCATCAGTTCCAAACAGTGGGTATATTCTTTCTGCTTGCACAGAGATGTTTACGTAGGTTGATGGTGACCGCTTCGAGAATCTTAAGGTGATTATTCGAGCGGGCCCTGTAAATACAGTAAATGCCTCAACCATATACCCCTTATTGCATAAATGGCACTCCGATAAATGGTCGCCGATGGCCGACTCATGAGCCTGTACATGCCCGGATATCGGCCACTGTCTGTGCCTACGTATCGAGATACGTATATATATATATATATATATATATATACACATATATGTATATATACATATATATACACATATATGTGTATATACATATTTATATATATATGTATATATATATATATATATATATATATATATATATATAGTTATACACAAAAACGTGTCCGTCGTCTCTACAACTCATCAGTGTGGCTTAACTTAGTGAGATTCTAAACAGAATCCCTAGTTACTGACGCATGGAACTCTTTCTATCAATCTCTCGTTTTCTTTCTCTCTCTCTCGCTTTCTCTCTGTCTCTTGGTCTCTCTCTGTATGTCTTTATGTCTGTCTGTCTTTCTCACTGTCTCTCTCTCTCTCTCTCTCTCTCTCTCTCTCTCTCTCTCTCTATATATATATATATATATATATATATATATATATATATATATATATATATATACATATCTGTAAATACTGAAAATTGATACATAAAAAATGATATATCCTTATAACATGATATGTGTATACAGTAAGATTTTGAATGTAAATATATATATATATATATATATATATATATATATATATAATTTATTTAGATACTGTACATTACATAATTCAGCAGCTGTCTAAATCTGCCCTTTTTGATGAAACCGCGGTACATTGCTTAATTATTTAATATACAGTATCTAAACAAATTATATTAGCTCTTATATATGATCGAGCACTTTATTTGATTTCTTTTCATATACAACCTGACACACTATATATATATATATATATATATATATATATATATATATATATATATATATATGAAGAAGAATGGAAAGGAATTAGAGAAGCAAAAGCCAAATCAAAATTCAATTCAATTGCTCAGAGCAAGGTATATTCCGCAAAAAGGCAATTTATTCAAGTTAAATTGTCCTTAAGCCAGGCTTTTCAAAGATCAAAATCTTATCATCAGAGGAAGTCGCTGGGATAGATTAGTTGACAAAGGCCAAGATTTGAAATTTGAAAAAATAAAATAAAAGTTGTAGGGGAAGAAACACAGGGCTAAACTCTGCCCGAATGCAAGCAAATGTCCGATTGCTAAAAAGTCCGGTGTCGAAAAGTCTAGCGAGAGAATGAGATGTAGATAGGTAGGTCGTTAAAAGGCACGAGAGGTTGTGAGAGAGGATTCAAAGTTAAATTCTAAGAAGCCACAACTTCAGGTGCGGCGAAAATAGAAAATCCAAAGGGTAAAAAGTCCAATAAGAGGTACGTTCGTGGATGCAGGCAAGGCTCAGTAAAGAGTGAGGTGGAAAATATTCGCCATTAAAAATACTTCCTGGGCTGAGATATCAAGGAAAGTGTTTTAAAATGGGAAAAAAAACAGCGAAAATATTTTTAAGCTAGCCCGTTGAGAAAGCCGACTTGAAATGAAGAAAGGCAGAAACTCATATGCGACCAGTAGGCAGGGAGGGAACGAGTAAGGGATGTGGAGGAGGAGAGAGGAACGGGTGCTAAGGAGGAGAAAGGGAACGGGTGAGGTGAATGAGTGCGGTTAAAACTAAGAGTGTGATTGTGGGGGGTAAGAAACATAAAGTTGAAATTGGATGTTAGCGCGAATTAGGGTTCAACTAGAAAAGGAAAAGAATGGAGTGGGGGTAAGTCAACGAGTGCTGGGAGGGAGAGTTAAAATACCAGAATGTGTCTATGAACAGAGGTCGGGGTTTAGTTGTTTAATCAGATGACCTTACTTATAAACAATGAGGCAAAATATATTTGAAGGGTAGAGCTAGAAAAATTAATAGCAAGAATAAAAATTAAAAATTGAAAAATTAAAAAAGTAAAAATAAAAATAGAATTAAAAATAGAAATAAGAAAATAAAAAATGAAAAAGAGATAATAAAATTAGTCTTAGGATCGCAAGGAAAATTATGGATTGACCGATAAAAAAATAATAATATAAATGAGGGAAAAGTCGATAAAATTGGAGCTCGAGAGTGAGTATTAAAATAAGGAAAAGGTAAATTAGACCTCGAGAGGTAATCCGGAATGGAGATCCCCAAGGTGGTTAAAGATATGGGTTGAAATAAAATATGCTGTTACGGGACGCTAGTGCTTTATGGATGTGAGAAAATTAAACTTTGAAACAAAAAAATTTTCAAAAAAAAAGTATATGGAGGTTGATTAAGAAAATTATTAAATAGGTTAATGATGGCAGAAAGAAGTAAGAGACATACAAGGTTAAAGTAGTGACAATAGATTAAACCAGAGTGAGAATGGAGATCGCAGTTAAAAGTAAATATTATGGGGGTAAAAGGTGTAGAGTCGGGTTAGGGGTTGAGCATGGTCTAAGAGAAGTGAGCGAAGGGCGAGGTAAACGAGGGGGGGGAATAATCGAGGCTATTAAAAGAGTGAGAAGAATTATTTAGAAGTAATAACAGGAGGGGAAAAATAATTAGAATGCACAGAGAAAACGGTAAGGAGTTCGATATCGAAGTGTGCAAAGGGGATTAAGAGTAGATAAGGCGAATCATCAAGTAAATAAAAGGGCTAGGGTATAATGTGAATATGGTGGGTTAGTTATCAGGTTGAGAGGGAAGGATAGAAGTTTGGAGTTGATGGAAAGCGGACGAGTGTATTAAAAGAAGTTAAAGGGGAATGAAATGGAAGTCATATAAAAGTTATACGGTTAAGGAAGTTAAGTAGAATGATTTAGGGGGTAGTGGGAGAAATGTATTAAAGCTAAGGGAATTGTGAAGCTAACGGAGTTTATGGGTAATTTTTTAAGTTAAGAAGAAGAAGGCTAAAGGGATGAGGGAGATATATGCAGAGATTATAGAACAACAGCAATTAGAACTATCGGAAAGGAAATTCGAGATGTAGGGAGGGAAGATCCGAGATGATGGGAGGGTATTTAATCAAATAGGGGAGGGGTGTCTGGGGGATATCTATGGTTGCTATACTTGAATTTACGTTTATGCCTGCAACTGCAGATAAGTTCATAATTAGAATTAATAATATTTTTAGATTAAGTAGCAGTAGCTATCAGAAAGGTTTCCAAAGTACAAAGTTGGCAGTGGGATGCACCGGGGTATATGATTAGGACTTTTTAAGTATTGACCAGTGAAGTGAATAGGGAGTATTTTTAAGATTGAGGTATCTAATTAGATTGGAAAGTGAAGTGTCAGTGCTATTATCGTTGCTATTTTTATATCTACCTGCTCTATCCTGGATATTGAGCTGTATACTCTTCACAATAGGTTTTACTTTTCCTAAAAGTTCGCTTTTAGTACACCACTTTATATATATATATATATATATATATATATATATATATATATTTATTTATATATATATATATATATATATATATATATATATATAGATATATATATATATTTATATATATATATATTTATATATATATATATATATATATATATATTTATATATATATATACATTAAAAACCTTACTATGGTTGATTATAATTTTGAAGTATCATACACATTTGTCAAGTGAGATTTTGTGTCGCCAGTCTTCGAAATAAGTCGTCTCGTCAAGATCAGAATTCAACGTGTTATCTTCCATTGTCTCTACACAGAAATATGTTCTGTTCGCAATAGAAATGTGCGAATGTGTCAATCACGCTGATATTTGTCACATTTTTAGTACACCTCTGTACAGCAATCAGTGACGTATTAATGAAGTTCTCCATGAAAGATTAAATGTCTACACCTAAACAATTCTCATGTCAATAACCTGTCGTGTGGGTTTTTAGTACACAGCAACTGATTAGTATTCAGTTGATACATTCTACTTTTCTACATAAGATAACTGCAAATCGATAACTGAATTTACAGACAAATTATTATCATAAAGAAAATTTATTTTACCCTATTTATTAAACGACAAGTGCTTTTTTTAGACATTTACATATGCAAATCTGATTTGTCAGCTAGTTAGACCAATTCCTGACGTGAACGTGGTAGTGCGAAGATGATACGTAATACACTTGGAAGAGAACGGTTACACACTGCATGTAGATTTATGACGGTGGTAAATACTCTAATGAATTATTTAATCTTTGATGTAGTAATTGTTTTCGTATTCAAGAAAGGATTGTTTTGTTTTGTTTTTCATGTCGATTAAAGAAAAAGGTCTGACAGTCATTTAAAGATATAACTACACAAAAACTCGTTTCGACTAAAATTCAAGATGGATTACAAGACTATATTGATAGGAAAATATTTACTTGTGTCTGCTGAAGTCTAAAATATTGTTTACACGATAACAAGTCTGTATATGATAAAACTTTTGTTTTTTCTAATAAAATTTCTAATTTAATTTTAAACGTATATAAAATTGAACTTTTATATCCATGCGTCGACACTATTTTGTTTAACAATTCATCAGCAAAAAAACATTATCGACTAAAAAATACGTTAAAACATTTTTTTTGTGTAAAATGAGTGTTCAAAATACATTTTTTGTGCCAAAACGTTGTTTTTATTTTTATTTTTTTAACATAGTTCACCCCAAATAAGGCAGGCCGCCACTGTAGACGTAAGGGGCTACTGAGAAAAAGAAAAGGGGAGAAGGTAGGGGGTGGTCAACCTAGATTGGGATCTGCCCAGCGAGGTGTCTGTTTACACTAGTTTTTTTATTTCTGCATTTCTGTACTGTTGGGGAAACGGGGGGCAGGGAGGGAGTTCCAGAGGCCAGCAGTACGAGGAAATAAGCCATTTAAGTAGAAGGCTCTCTGACATCTGGGGACCCTCACAGTGAACGAATGAGATCTAGTTTATTGTCGAGTTAGTCTAGTGAATTTACGTCGAGGGGGCACCAGAGTAGCCAATTCATCGGAGCATAATCCGTCGAAGTATCTGCAAAACAAGCACAAGGAAGCCACACCGCGGCGAGGGGACAGAGGCTGGAGATTGGTTGACAGTCAGGGACCCATTAGGTTGGCGATTCTTTTTTGGACCTTGTCAAGGAGAGAGAGACCAGCAGATGATGCCCCAGCCCAGATATGACAACAATACTCCATGCATGGGCGGATGGTGGCCCTGCAGAGACACAGAACAATGCCAGGCGTGAGGAGTCCACTAGCACGGCAGAGGGAGCCAACCCTATTTTTTTATAATAGAAGTCTACACCAGTTCAAATATGCTTGGTGCTAAAAAAAATACTATTATTCAAGAAATAACTCAAAGTTACATTTTGAACACTTTAAAATGAATATAATTTTAGGGCAAGAATTACAATTAAACTAAAGCGAAATCACCAATGAAAAAACCTTGTTTATATATTTATTTCCAAATAGTTTTTTTCATTTTTACAACACTTACAAAATTTTTTTAATAGTTTTAATTCATTCAATTATTTATTTGTTCTTAATTTGTTGATTTATTTACTTACATGATTTTCTTAAGTTCATGATTACAGTTATTAGGCCTTATACATTTAAAATGTATTTTTTGCAAATAAATTATTCAAAGTGTAGTATATCTGTTGATACTAAAATTCATCTATAGGTTTTTTTTATCAGTGAATGATAAATCTTTCTAGATTGAAACAATTTTTAATTTTGTCCCAAACCAGTAGCCCTTTTTGCTAGCTGGATCCCCCCCCCCACATTAGAACAAAACGCTTCGAAGAAAAAGGTTATTACACTCAAACACATAGACATATGACTGGTAATTTCTGTCTGAAATTATTTAATCTTTGATCTATTAATTGTTTGGTATTTAAAAAAGAATACCAATAGTTTTGTTAATGTCGTTTTATGGTTGGGAATCTCATAGTATAAGAATATTTTTTTTTAAACTCATAGATTAAAATTCAAGATGGTTGTACAAACCGGTCTTGATAGAAAAGCCTTAGTTTAAAAAAAATTGTTCTTTCTCTAAAATTTGAAATATTTTTTATGCAATAACAACTGTTTGGCCTGATACATAATTAACTGTTATGCTTATCGGCCGACTGTTATAAGACATATCAACCAGAAATTCTGTTCAAACTTGTTTCTTTTTGTATAAATAACTTTTTTCTGACAAAATGTTCTTTATGTGTGTAATAACATTATGTACTAGTTCAAATATGTTTGGTGCTAAAAAAGCACTGATTAAAATATTGACTTGAATATATATATTTATAAATAAAATTTAAATTTTCAACACATTGGTTGTCCCCGAGAGTAAATGTGGTATTTTGGTGACTAATGGTTCTAGCAAAGAGAAAGATAGACAGAGAACGTCTAATGAAATTCCACCTCCCACACTTTTGATGCCTCTGAGCCGAATTACTTTTTTTTAAATTAAACTTGTAGTTTATTTTTTCCAATGAAATAATTAAGAGTGTAGTATCTGTTCTGATTCTGTATTTCGTCTTTTCAGTCCTCAGTCAGTAAATGGTGAATAAGAAATTCTTCTAGGTCGAGACAATTTTAATTGTTCTCAAAATCCAAAGTGCACCTTATAGAGAGCTTGAACTGAAGTTTTAGCTAACTATATTATCATCGTTAGGCTGCAAGAACAAAACTGAACTATTTATTTATAATTCTAGTTCTTTATGTTATTTACATTGAATAAAGTTTACTTTCAGTATAACTCGAATCGTGTTCCTTTCTTTTCGTTTTTAAATGCATTTTAAACGTTTTCTAATGCTTTTTTTTAAATACTCTCATTCATTAGTTACAGGCTGACTCTGCAATAAATCGTGCGTGCTACTTACTAGCATGACGTCATTTTTCAGTAAACAGGCCTTACTTTACTTTACTAAGGTCACGGTTGAGGGCATCTTTATTAGCTATTTGAAATACTTTCTCTTACATTATTTATTAATGGAATAATACATTAGCAGATAAGCAGGATGGTCTGATAGCACGTTAAAAGATCCTTCTATTATTCTTACTTTTTGATACTTATTGCTTTTGATATTCCAGATCAATGTGTGTTGACTCTTAGGTATCTTTTACAAAAAAAATCCCGAGTCGCGCCGGATGCATTAAAGTACCTTTCGTTTTTATTATTACAGTACCGAGTTTCAGAGTGCTACACTATTTGGGGGAAAATAAATTATTTATTTATGCTCAAAAGCATATTTTTTCGATTCGCGGAATAACGGAATGACACGTTCGAAAACTAAACTGACATTCCGACCATTAACATAATTGCTCACTTAATGTTCGCTTGTATTTTTTTTACATTTCGACATCTGTAATTCGTGGTTTTTATTTTAATTTTGTTTATTCTCAAAAAAAATTATCCGAAAAATATTGATTTACTACAAACTTCTAACTACCAGACAGGTACTCAAATAGATTTTAAAGATCACCTGGTTGCGAATTTTGATTAAAGGCGAACAAGTTGGCATTCCTTTATTGTTCACAGCTGTGTTACCTTAAGACTCCACAGAGCAATAGGTTGTTACTAGGCTGACGGCAGAAGATATTCAAGTTTTACCAACGTTCATAATGATTCGCTAATTCAAAGAATTATTTATTAAAATAAATATCGTACTGTAAAATAGTGGGGAACTTCCTCTCAGGCATAAATACCTCCTTACAGATAGGGAAAGTGTTTAATGCCTTTCGCCCGATTCATTTTAATCGAAGAGTCTCAACGAGTACGCCGTGAGAAATTGATATTTATTGTTCCTCACCTATCAATTAATTGTCGACAGTTTCGGTACGACTGCTGCTTGCCAAAAGTATAACTTCGAATTCATAAAATCTTGCAAATTGGCGGGAGGCTACTATCCTATGCATTACCACCTCCGTTCAGAAAATTGATAGGTGTATTGCTTGTAGTTTGTGGCGGCTGGTTCCTTTATATAAAAGTAATAAAGTAAAATGTATTAGAATTACTAATTTCTATAAATCGCGCAATTTGGTGCTGAGATAATGGGAGGAATACACGCTAGACTCCGACAACGGCCTTTATATATAACGATATAGAGTAAGTAGGTAGAGACTAATGATATTAGCATATTATCAGTCCTAATAATTAAAAATCAAAAAATAGTTCGCGTACGATCGATTCGAAGACAATTTAGAATATTTTATTTTACATTTTTGCGAATTCCAAAATGTCCCTTTTTCCATGCCCATCACAACATAACCTACAGTATTTGTAATATAAAAATGCGTTTATTTTGACTCAACCTTTAACAGTTATAGATGTGTCATACTATTGTACTATTGTAATCTACTTTATTCAATAACTTTTGACTGTGAACTTTTACGTTTTATAAATATATATATATATATATATATATATTTATATATGTATATATCAATATATATATATATATATATATATATATATATATATGTATATATATATATATATGAATAAATATATATATATATGTATATATATACATATATATATATATATATATGTATATATATACATATATATATATATATATATGTATATATATACATATATATATATATATATATATATATATATATATATATATATATATATAAAGTGGTGTACTAAAAGCGAACTTTTAGAAAAGGTAAAACCTATTGTGAAGAGTATACAGCTCAATATCCAGGATAGAGCAGGTAGATATGAAGAAGAATGGAAAGAAATTAGAGAAGCAAAAGCCAAATCAAAATTCAATTCAATTGCTCAGAGCAAGGTATATTCCGCAAATATATATATATATATATATCAGAGCCGGCGGGACAGTTATAAAAGTGGGGGGCCCGGTTAAACACATGCATTATCAATTAAATTATTGATGAGCGTAAAGTGGGGGGCTTGAGGCCCCCCCCTTGCCCCCAGTGCCGTCGTCCATGTATATATATATCTTTATATATATATATAATATATATAACATATACTTTGGAATGAACGAAGAACTACAACTCCGTCTAATCCTTTATCTCGCCAGACTATTATTATATTTTGATTAAGTAGCTAGATGTTATATACTAAAAAAGCTTCTATTAGCTTATAATATATTATCATCTTGTACATTATCAATGCCTGTAATTTATCATATATAGCAAATCAATACAAAACCAATTTATATACATAGAAAAAGACTTAATAAATTAGTTTCTCACAGGTTTTAAACATTTTCTCATATATGAATATATATATATATACAGAGAGAGAGAGAGAAAGAGAGAGACAAAGAGAGAGACAAAGAGAGAGAGAGAAAGAAAGAGAATGGTAGTTTGCTTCAAGCATTGCTGAGAAAAGCAGTAATATGTTAAGAAGGCTGAGGGCTATGCAGAATGTAAGTTGTAACCTAGAAAGAACAAAAATAGTAGATCTAAGTGGGAGACTTACTATTTATTTATCTTTAAACTTTTACATAACAGCAAGTGTAGTGGCGGCTGTTGGTGTGTTGCCCGGATGATGATTAAACATTATTTATTAAATAATTCGGGAAAATCTTCCCTTTGTCAAAAATAATAAACACAAAAGAAAAATCTCTCTGTGTAGAGAATTCACCAAAATGGATGTTTATCGAAAGTAACACTGTAACCTTAGAATCTGTTATCCAGGACAATCCCGAGTAGAAAAAATAGTCTCAGGCAATTCTTAATTCATTGTGCCTTTTCTAAACCTCCGATTCCTTCCTATAACATCCGACTCGGACCCCTTATGATGCCATGTGACTCTTTCCCTATAACACTTGATTTCTTTCCCATACGACTCCGACTCCTTTTCATACCTTCTGACTCTGACATATTCCCATGCGATCGGACGCCTTCTGATGCCATCTGACTTCTTTCCCAGATGACTCTGACTCATTCCATACCATGCGAATCGTACATCTTCCAATATCATTTTACGCTTCCGATATCTACAACTCCGACTACTTACCATACTATCAGACTCCATCCGATACCATCAGATTACTTCCCATACCATCCAACAAAGAGTCTTTTCATTACTATACGACTAACTCCTTACCATACAACCTGATGTTGATTCTCTTCCGATACCATACAATCCGGACTATTTCCTACACCATTCATCACCTTCCCATACAATCCAACCCGGACCCCTTCACATACCACCTAACTATGACTCCTTCCTATACAACCTAACTCGGGCTCCTTCCTCTACATTCGGCTACATTGACTCGTTCCCATAGCATCCGACTCGGACTCCTTCTCATACCATCTAACGCGAACTCTTTCCAATACCATCCGATTCGGACTCTTTCCTCTACATTCGGCTCGCAATCCTTCCACATAGCATTCGATTCCTTCCCATATATGCTGATTCCTTCCCATACCATGCGACTCCAACTCCTTCTCATACATTCTGTCACCAGCTATTTCCCATACATTCCGACTCTTTTCCATACCATCCGACTCTTTTCCTAAACATACAATCAAACTCGGATTCCTATTCATGCGATCCGACTCTACCTCCTTCACATACCATGCACCTCCACCTTTTTCCCATACTGTTCGAGTCCTTCCCATACCATCCGACTCCGTCCCATACCATCCGACTACTTTTCATACCATCCAACTGACTGTTTTTCATACTAGCTGACTGATTCCTTCCCATACAATCCGACTATGACTACTCTCCATATAAACCGACTTTGTCTCATCCCATATTAGCTGATTGAGACTCATCATCATACTATCAATCTCGGAATTCTTACCATACAATCCGACTCATTCCCTACCAACCGACTCATTTCCAAACCATCCAACTACTTACCATACCATCCAACTATGTCTTATATCACCGGACTCTAGTTCCGTCACATACAATCTGATTACGACTCGTTGCCATATCAAACGACTTTGAATCAATCCCATACAAGCCATACCAGCTGATTTAGACTTTTCCTTATACCATGCGACTCGGACTACTTCCCATACAATCCGGCTCTGAGTCCGTGCTGAACTCTAGTCACTGACTTTTACCCGCACGTCCGTCTCTGACTGTTTCCCAAACATCTGACTTTGACTCCTTTTCTTACATCTGTTTTTTTTTTATCCCGGGTAATTCTGGGTGTTTACACACCTGCTTTATCTAGGATGTTGAGCACTTTTTTTTTATTAAACACCAACTCTATCTAGGATAATAGGAACTTTTAAAACTGAAGTAGGCCTACAGAGCACTATTAAAACCAAATTTACCTACCCCCGTTATCTTTGTAGAGAAATTCCCTTTTTTTTAAGAAAGGAGAGAAAAACAGAAAAATTAGTATGTCTTCTGATCACTACTGAAACACTCAAATAAAACTCAGGAAGCACACTAAGCACAATTAAAACCAAGGTCTACTTCGTTATTTTTGTAGAGTAATTCATTTTTATTGTAAGTGAGGAAATAAAACTAGAAAAATGAGTATGCCTTCTGAGCACTACGGAAAAATTCAAAAAAATTAGGAGGCTTACAGAGCACTATTAAAATCAAGCCCCCCTCCGTTATTTTTGTAGAGAAATTCCCTTTTTTTTGCAAGTGAGAAATCGAAAAATTATAAATGAGTATACTTTCTTAGCACTACTGAACTTAATTATAAGTAATGAGGCCTACAGAGCACTAATAAAACACGGTTCTTCGAAGAGAAATAATGAGATTCACAAATTTAAAAAAAAGATTTTAAAAATACGGAGTTAGCATCTAATAATTGTCAATGTAAGAAAATGCTGAATCATTTCCTAGTCTGTATTACTGCATGATGATAACAGAAGAAGAAGAAGAAGAAGAAGAAGAAGAAGACCATCTATCTTCAAAACCCTTGTAAGCGTTTGTAATATATTCTATTCTATTAAGGTCCAGCGAGAACGAAGCCCCACGATAGTATTATACAATCTTTGTTCAAACTCAACCATACTTTACTCATGTTAATGTAATCTCAGAGATTAATTCAGTAACGTTCTTCTTAATTCAAAACATGTGAGAACGCTAATCCACGAACATTTTTATAAAATCAATTCATGTGCATTACCCTGGTGGCATAATTACACGGGCAGGATTCATATCCAATTACACATTCGGGCTGATAACCTTCTTTTAGTTTTAATCATTTAAAATTATGGAGTACGTTTGACCGCTGTAAAATATTTTTATACATTCGATGACTTACTTGGGAGTATCTAAAAGGTTGCCTTAGTATAATAATATTTGTGCTAGGCCACACATTTTAACGATTAACGGAGAAGTGTTTTCAAAAGCTTACATATGCTCATATATATACAAACCCGTATACACAAATATATATATATATATATATATATATATATATAATAGAATTAACGATAAGTGAAGTATCGTTTTGCAATTTTTATCTACATCTGTCTTTTTTAAAATTATGTATATATAGATATATACATACACACACACACACATATATATATATATATATATATATAAATGCATAGACATATTCATATACACACAATCACACATACGTACACACGGCTATACGTGTATATACTCATTCATATATACAAATGTAACTACACATATTTGTATAAATAAAAATGTATAATATATATATATATATATATATATATATATATATATATATATATATAATGATGCAAGAGAAGTCAACACAACGTGATGCAGTCGATTCCAGTCAGCAGGCACTCATAATCGCCAACCAGTCATAGTTGAGTAGTCTTGTTTGGAATATTGGGAGATTACGCGCTGTGATAAACGTAAACATAATGTTTATTTATTCTTTATTTTACTTTAAGGGCGTTATTCCAGCTCCCTTTTCAGAAAGTTCTAAAAGTCATCAATTGAAATAAGATGTATTATGAACATAAATATACATTTAGAGGTAGAATTATTATTATTATTATTATTATTATTATTATTATTATTATTATTATTATTATTATTATCAACAACAACAACAACAACAACGACAACGACAACGATAACAATAACAATACCAATAACCATAACAATAACAATAATAATAATAATAATAATAATAATAATAATAATAATAATAATAATAATAATAATATAGAGATAGAACGAAGTGAGCTCTTGTTTGTTTTTTTTAGGTCTAGCGAATTGAGTAATATATTAGAGGCAATTGCCATAGGAATAATGGTTGCCTCATCGCGTATGGAGCTCTTGATAGTTTATAGATCCAGGAGATGGGCGGATAGGGGTTAAATATTTAAGGCAATCACAAAAAAGAGAACGACGATATGGTGTTTTTTTTCTGCTTGACTTTTTGTAACACATAAATAAATATTACACTCTTATTTAAAATTGTATTCATTTGAAAAAAATATTATTTTAATAATCGAGCACTTTGTTGGATTTCTTTCTCCCAATCTTACAAAAGTACACACACACACACACACACATATATATATATATATATATATATATATATATATATATATATATATATATATATATATATATATACGTAATTGATAAACAAGTAGTTTACTCTAAAACTGCTTTAAGTTTAGCAGACATATAAATGGTTGTATAGTTTTTGTCAGGTTTCGGCTTTTCTTGAGGCTTGAATAGAAAATGATTTGTCGGGAAAAATTACTTACAGCCTACATATATATATATATAATAGTATATATTATATACTAGCGGGACCCGTGTAAAGTACACGAAATGATGTTTCTTAATACTAATTATTTTGTTCCTAACCTATACATGTTTGAATAACATATGATAAGATTTGGACTTGTATATTTATTTTTAAAAAATGAACAATACATGAAACAATTTACAAGACTTCACGCATTCCAATAACACATCAATATGCAACACGCTTAACAAACTAGGCATTCCAACAGTACAAACTACATCTCAATCCATAAAACAAACACTAAACACATCCAGACATTTCCAAAAAAAAACCCACATCCCATGCCGGCTTATATACTGTCCTATGCAATGACTGCCACCAATTTTACGTGGGAGAAACACAACGTGAATTAAAGAAAAGATTAAATGAACACTAATGGACATAAAAAAAACAACAACCCTCTCAGTTCACTTTTCTCCCATGCACTAGAACATTGTCATGCCATCAAATTTAGACAAGCCGAAATCACAAAATACATTCACACCAAATCTCGGCGAAGATTATTGGAAACTGCTCCCATCACCGCCTCCACCACCATCAAGCAACGAAATGGCTTCTTTAACCTATCACCCTTAATAAGAAAGATCATCCTTACAGAACAAAACCTCTTGCCTGATCATAGATAACATTTATTTTCATCTCTAACCTTAATGAAACTCTCCCACTTACTCACACCCTTCCTTTTTCTCCATGAATCTTTACTTTCTCTAACTCATTCCGTTTTTCCCTCACATTTTTAACACTGCAGTCCAATGAAACTTTCTCATTTTCCAAATATTTCAAATATTCCATACCCACCTGTTCAATTACCTCCCTCCTCTTTCTCCTCCACCCTCCCTTCCCTCACTCATTACCATCATTTTCCTAATATTTCAAATATTTCATACCCTATCACAACAAATCCTCTTTCTCCCCCTCATCATTCCCCCTCTCAGCTATTTGTTTCGTACCTTCACTCTTCCATACCCCCTTCTTAACTCCCCTCATTTTCTCAAAACGCTCTCTAAGACCATAACTTTCGCCCATCCACCAAAATCACAGCCCCCCTCCTTCTCTACCCACCCTCCTTTTCTCTGCATACACACCCCACACACAAACATTCCAACTTACTTTTTCCTCTTCAGTCTTGACCGCAGCCATCTGTTCAAACACCTCCTTCCTCCCTCTCCTCCACTCCCTCTCTGCCATCCACATTATTCTTGCTCATCCCCCCACCTCTTTCTCTTACCACCAGCCACAGTAGTCTTTGCTCACCCCCATCTTTCCACTTCTTCCCTACTCATTTTCATCAACATTCATTTTTCACTCCTCACCAAGTACGGACGTCCACCCAGTAGTGGCCATTATTTTCTTCCTTTTTTCCCATATGTCAACCCTACATGTGTTTGTACTTGCATGACATTTTGCTCTATATTATCATCCTGATGAAGTCTTATAAATAAAGACGAAACGTTGATGTACACATAAAAAACATCCATTTTTTGATTTTCCTTTTTCATTTTCCCAAAACTTCTTTATATACAATATTTCTAGTGAAGGTAATATTTCGACGACTAAACCTTACTTTGTAAATGTTTTTGATTAAATTAAATTTGGCTCCAATTCATGAATGTTTAATTACCTCCTCTCCAGGAGGTTAGGCACAAGGCCAATTTTATCTTACTCCCACAAGTAAGATGTGAACCAAGGTCGTGTCGGGAAAGCCAGCGCTCGAGAAGATGAGCACTCTGGCCATTAAACATTGACTTGGCAGCCGCGTTGGCATTCCCCAGGCAGTAAGCAATAAACTTACTCCTCCATAAAGAGGGGGGGGCGAAGCCTGGGAGGGTTGACCTCCTAGAACTGCACAGGACAGACCCGTAGACCGGCGTAAATCAAGCCGCGAAGGCCAAGAATACCAGTCTATGGAGTGCAGTATCCATCGGAACAACTACTACACTTTGATCTTAGCCAAAAGGCCAAGCCAATTCATGAGTAGCATACAAAGATTCGGAAGGGCTTTGCTTTTGATGTAAGCATGACACACAAAATCACACACGCTATTGTAATAATATGTGTCTTCCCGGTCGTCCCCTCCCTACCTCTCTTCCCCTTCCCCTCGAAACGTAGAAAAAAATATTGGAGGTTGGTTGGGATCGAACTATAAACCAGTCGGGCCGAAGTCAAAAATACTACGTCGCTAACCGTTGCGTCAAAGGGAAATACTTGAACATGTTTCGAAAATTAGGCGAGTTGAATGTTTTTCAAAATCTAGGTTCGGCACGCATGTGCAGAGCTTTTGCCGGAAGCGTGACACACGAACGCACACGCTATCGCATTATATATGTATATATATATATATATATATATATATATATATATATATATATATACACATATACTTAATTGGCTAAGGTTGCATCCTTGATTATCTATTTGCATAACTAGTAGTTTACTTTAAAACTGCTTTAAGTTTATAAGTGACAAGTTACAAGATACGGTTGAAGGTTCTTTTTCAAGTTTTGGCTTTTCTTGAGACTTGACTGAAAAAATGATTTTTCGGAAGAAATTACTTACGCCTTAAGATATGTTTAGAAAGTATTTTTATAAAGTCTAATGTGCATTGTACATTATAAGTAAATTAAGTGCAGAATTGTTCAATAAATCGGATAATTTCACATACAAGGGTGCGTCATTAAAGAAATGAGCACATTCTTTCGATGAAGTCGACTGTGTCTATTTAAAATTTTATTGTAGGTATTTTGAAAAAAAAATGAACTTGCTGCATACACTAATTATCTCAAATATAAATGTATGTTGGAAAATGTTTGAAGTTTGACCTAAATAGAATATAAACTGACATATCAAACTTTGATTCTGATTAGCTAATTTTCCTTTGTTATTGTTTGACTACGTTTTGGAGACTATAATAAAATTCGCCGCTACAATTTATTTTTAAAAGTTATGTAATCCTTCCTAGGCAACTGATTTTATAGAAAAATGTTGAATTATTTCGAAAAATTCAAACCAGCAATAGGAATAACGTATATGTAAATTTAATAATATAAGAGTTTTCAGCCATAATAAAAAATGTATTTTTTGTCCGTATAAGTATAAATATATGCCAGCAAATAAATATTAAAAACTTTAATGACCTCACTGCATTTCGGGCAATATCGGGTACTACTAGTAGTATAATCGCCCCCGTGTAATTATTCGCATGGAATAGACTCCTTACAAAATGTGTTAAATTTCGAGATTAAATAATCTCCAAAAGCCCCTATTTACTTAGTTAGACGCAAAGTGGTCGTTTTATGTGGGGGGGGGGGGAATTTATCACTCATTTCCTCAGTCTAGAATAACTTCTTCTGAAGTGAACGAGGACAAAAAAGACGAAGCGTTGTACGAGAACAGATACTATACTATGCGCTTAGCCAAAAGGCCAAAAAAGTCGTACAACAGACAAAGCAAATCGTTCAAAAGGCACTTTTTAACTGTAACGTTTGCGTGAAATTGTCGCCTTCAGAATTCGACGGAAACACGATTATCTGCGCTAATTAAACAAATGAAGAAAAATCTTATTTCGCCGTGATATTTACACGTGAGCCAACATAAAACACGACCGAACTAATCGTGTTTTACAGCCGGTCTTGTCACCACGTTAAACATTCAACGCTTCACACTTACGTGACTCCGACGCCCTTTGCCCTACATTCGTTTTACATCTTAATAGGCTGTAATAGTGAATTTAGTCTTAATTGTTTTGGAGGATTGTCACTTGCACAATTATTATTGACATTTATTTCATGAAATTATCGTAAACTCAAAACTTACAAAATGGATAATGAAAGTCGCTGTAAAGGTTATTTGTACCGAATACTAGTTCATATTGTAATTAGAAACGCTGGTATAAGAACTGGTATTAAAGATTAAAACCACATTAGTATCGACACCGGTTTCGTATACCGAGGCTGGGGGTATACATGAAAATAAATGGTGTTTAATTGAAAATATGATAATTATACAATTTATGTTTTTTTCTTCCCCGATTTGTTTGTTCTTGCTGTCAAATACTTATTTTATGTCAGAACCATTTATTTCCATGAAGCTATCTTCACTAATACCCCAGTCGAACAAAAAAGTCAGAAACAGAGAGAGAGAGAGAGAGTGAGAGAGAGAGAGTGAGAGAGAGAGAGAGAGAGAGGTAGGAGGGTTTCAGGGACCTATTTCTGTCATCTGCATGTTTTGATATAGCTTAGGTGTGTTACGGTATATCAACGATGTTTCTTTTATTTAACGTTGAATAACCATACTTGCTTTAACCTTTCAAGTGTATATATTAAATCTGATATATAAAATAAAGTCACTTTCTTCATCGTTTTTTATTTGTCATACAATAGCGTTTTACTATAAAACTTGGGAGGATTTGGGGCGTTAAAAACCAAGCTAAAATTACCGAGAGCATTCCTTTGTCGAAGACTTTCAGAGTTCGCTTATTAAAATAAAAATAAACTTTATATCCCTTTATTCCGTATATCTGTTACCACAGCCGTGGCGACTAAGTTATCGGAGTTTATGCAAAGGTAATTCGAGTTCAGGGTTAGAATCGTGCTATTCCTATTATGATATGATTAACCTTTGTTTTCCTAAATAGAAACACGAAGTGTCAGATAAATCGTCAACATTTTCGATTTTCCAGTTTAAAAGCTTTTATTTTATGCAAATGCGACATCAAAATGTGCCTCCACTCATGACTTTGGCGCTCAAATATGTGACGTCATTGTCCAGAAGATAGCATTATTTTTATTTAAATCAGCAATGCTTTCGTACAAATTTGTTTAGGGGGATGTAAATAGTCATTTGTTTTCGTAAATTATTTACATTAGCTTCGTGTTATGATGTGCGTTTTTTTTTACAAAATGTAATCTTTCTATCACTTATATTTCCCTCTCAGACTGTGAGTGATGTGCATTCTGATGTGTTAATTCATGGCGTATGTTCACTGCTATAGCCTGGATGGAGAACACCTTTTAGATTGAGGCAATTATTAAATATGTTGTTAAAATAGGAAATACATTACCTAAATGAAATATCGTATGGAATTTGTTAAGAAATCAGCTAACTTAATTATATTTTTAATTATATGAAGTGGTTTATTTATTTTCGATAATATTTTCTCATTCTCCCGAATGTATTCTTTACTTATTGTACGAAGAGAATTAAAATGAGGAAGAGTTCGTTCAGTATATCATGATTTAAACATGTTTTTGTTATGTTAAAATAATATTTAAGTGTAATAGCTTTGTTAATTGAGAAATATAGTTGTCTTGGAAATGTTTTTTGTAACGGAAGTTGTTTCTCTGAATGAAGTCATAAATGACGCCATGATTATTTTGTGTTCATAAGCTACTAAACTCACCACTCTATTCAGCTTATTCACTCGAGCGTGTTTTAAGAAATGTATTACTATTTTCTTCATCTAAAAATACATACTACTTTTAGACACACCTCAAAGACTCTCCCCAAAACATACCACACACAGATTGTAGAAAAAACTTTTCACTCTAATCGTTTCATACTAACACTCTCTATTTTATAATTGGAAAATAATAAACAACGGATAATTCAGGAAAACGTAACCATTATTATTGTTGTTATTAAATGTAATACATAATACAATCGATTCCGAACAAATTTAATAAACGCTCACTCATATTCACTTGATTTTCGAGATTATCGGATTACCTTATTTCTAACTATTACGTATAGACTTCATCTAATTCCAGAATTTAAGGAATACATTCAACAAACCAAACATTTACACTGTACATTGATTAAAAATAGCGGCTATAATCTCTTAATCGAATCGTGATTAAACATTTTCCTTAGCAATCTTCGTTTACTTCAAACACAATTTCATTTCTTAACTTACACACTTTGACAATTTAATACACAATACTTTTTAGGCTTAACAATCTTTTTCAACATACAGCGAAAAACGAACAGCACGTAATATCAGTTTCAAGAACCTTCCGCAATTAATTAACAGACAACACAAGTTCATCATTTCACTTTTGACACTTCATACATACCTAACATTAATCCAGTATTCGTGTTTTCATTTATACGTTACGTATTCTAGTTTTTATGGGGGGGAGTTACTTTTCGTACGAAGTTTTCTTTTCTTCTTTATATTTACCTATTATACCCATTCATTATCTCTCTCTAACTCTTCATCACCTTGCTCCCTCTCTCTATTAATTCGCAACAATTTCTAAAAAAATGATGTCTACATTTTCGTCGACTTAAATAATAGCAGCTCACAACAGTAGCTTTGAGGTAATACACATTAAACAGTAACGTACATATTTTCTGCTCACATTAAATTTAAATTAGCATTCGTCGATTTATTTAAGTATATTTTTATTTTCATGAGTATACGTCAGTTACGAACAACGTTGCTTTCGTTTAATTTACGACAGTTAAAAAGCTTCGAAATCAATTTCGAACACAGGCCGGATTGACATTTAAATTCATTATTTTCGTATACATTTTTCATATTCATCGAAATTTATACGATATTAATACATACCGAACATTTATTAAAGTTTATTTCCTAAATTTCTTCTTAATATACTTCAACTTAAAGTTACATTGTCTTTTCTCTTCACTGTCAGTGAAGGAGAACTCTTTCCATACTGCGGCAATTGTTGTTTCTTATTACTTGTCTCTATTTAACTATTTGCCAATTTTAGGGCAAACTCTTTCTAGACTAGCAATTCTTGATCCAGGAGATGGATTTTAAAACAACAAACATAGCCATTGTATAACTCTCTCATCGTGGAGAGGCAATAAAATAGCAACAGCATAGTCAATGTTAAAAGTGCAGATCAGTAAAAAGTCGATGAATCGAAAACAAGAAGAGCACAACACATTCCTTAAATTAATCGCTATATATTTAAATCAAAGCCTAAGTTAGACAAAAGGTGGGTTTTCAATGTTGGTAAATTCAATCTTCCACTAGAATAGGCACTCCGCATTGAGATAAAAATTGCCTCAATCTAGAAGTATTTTCCTTCACTGACCTTGGAAACCTTCACGTATATTATTGGATCATATTTACTTTGGGGGCAGAGTAGTGGTGTTTATGGTGTCGAATAAACCGCTACTTACAATCGTGGAGGGAAACAGTTATCCAAAACATAGAGAAATATATTTTATTAGATTCAAAACATCGTTAAATCCTACTTTAATCATCAAAATTACGGGGTTGTTTTCAAATACTTATTAACGAATTAATTCTCGAATATTTACATTTTATTTAATTTATATCTATCCCGAGCAGCGCCGCGGCACGAGTCCTGCTAGTACATATATATATATATATATATATATATATATATATATATATATATATATATATATATATATATATATATATATATATATATATATATATATATATATACATGGTAGTTTGCTTGAAGCATTGCTGGGAATAGTAGTAGTATGTTGTTAAGAAGGTTTAGGGTAATGCCAAGTGCCCGGTAGGATGTAAGGTGGAAGGAACAAAAATAATAAATCGAAATCGAATAATAATCATCCGGACAACACACAAACAGCTAACATCACAGTTGTTGTTATGTAAGATTTAAGAACAAAATAAATAGTAAATCCCATTTCGATTTAGATTGATTATTTGTTGTTCATTCCAGCTTACATCCTACCCTGTACTTTGCATTGCCCTCAGCCTTTTTAAAAACATACTCCTATGTTTATATATATATATATATATATATATATATATATATATATATATATATATAGTGATGATGCCTATAGTGGTTGAGTGACGACGTAAGTTAATCGATATCATTACCGTTATTGAAAGTTCATACTTAAACCCACCAGCGTTCTGCCACATCTGAATCGGTGTTGAAAGGAAGATAAAGACACTTAGCCTTCGCCAACGATGTTAATAAACAACTGCTGATACACAATCCGGAAACCTATGAATACAAGCTTGTGTGAACACGTTGAATTGTTGTATAAACTCTTATGGCTTATATAAAATCACTAATTTGTACTATTCGAAAAGTGATAGTTTTATTAGGACAAAGAAATCAACATTTGCGCTGTTCTATTTTCGAATTCTGAAGTATTTTTATATTAATACATTTATTGGATGTATGTCTCTCTATTTTTTCCTGAGACTCAGGGAATTTTATTAATATTTTTAGAATTGTATTTGTATTGTTAACCATATATTTATTGAAATTGAAAATAAAATAATGGAGATGTACACGACATTTTAAAAATCTAATTAACCGAATGATTTAAATACGAAATTAAATTTAACATAGTGCATTGTTTTTACTTGTAAACAAGTAAAACATGTTCATCTTTTGTTCATAGTGTTAAATAATAGGAACCAGATTTTCAACAGAGGGCCCCTAAAGTGTGCAGGTCATTTTCGGCGGAAGTTGAGGCAGCATTTCGATAAACATTATTTCAATTCTAGATATGAAAAATGTGTTTAATCCAGTAGACACCTTACAAATTAAGAGATAAGTTAGACGGCGGCAAAGGAAATAAATAGAAACAAATGCTATATGTAGCGGTAATCTTCAATATGCATAATAAAACTTGAGAAAAAAAATGGTAGATCCTTGCGAAAGTGTAGTAAACCGCATGCGTTATTAATAATTTGTTTTAGTTATAATTATTAAGAAAGTTCATCATAAAGACTACTAAATACTTTGTGTGTTCAAAAGCAGCTGTTTTGATTCGTCTCTGTACGCATTTGGAGAAGTTGATTTTCATTTTGTTATTGGTATTAGTGTTGTTATTATTATTTACTCTATTATTATTATTATTATTATTATTATTATTATTATTATTATTATTATTATTATTATGATGATGATCATCATCATCATCATCATCATCATCATCATATGTGCATATCTATAACAGTAGACACAACGAGTGTTTTATCATTGTCATCATAATGTGCTGTGTATACATGTTATAGATTTTCTATTTTTGACTATACATCAATCGTGTTGCAAGCAATTGATGAATATCTGATTGAGTCCATACCTACACCCATTGACTCTAACTCGCTTTGAAATATTCTAATACTTGATTTGAATATATACATTTGATGTAGCTATTATCATACGCTGGTTAATATTGCCGATTTATTATCGATATAGTACTCACAAATCATGAATCCTAATACAAAGTTTGTTTTTAACATTCCGTTAGAAATCCTTGTAGTTTTAGTTGTTTACCCAATTTCTAAGCACTAGTGTACTCAAGTGACATATTCTTGAAAGCGTTTCACAAATCCCTTTAAAAAATACATTTTTCTGATGCTTTTTCTACGATTTGTGTGATTTTGATTATTCATACTATTATTCTGATGGTCTTTTTTTCTTATTAGAACGGTTCAGCCGATGTAACATCATACATTATTCACGTACATCGTTCCGAACTTGGAAAATGTTCTCGTCGAACTTCTGCATTTTTATGTCTAAATCGGCTTTAAAGTTGTGAATCTGACAACTAAGATGGGAATAGAATTCTGGCTAATCTACATAACCCAGATTAGCAATCCTCATCTTAAATATTCTGAAACATTCTATTTAGGAGTTACAAAATAGACTTCGGAATGACTACTATTATATTAGACATATTGTAACATGTAATCAAATCATACAAAAAAATTGACAAAGGAATTATATAAGTTTCTTTCCTAGAACTATTTGTTATTAGAACTTAATACCGCGGGCTTCTTCCCATCTGACTACAACATTGTCGCGTTCGAATCTAATGTGAACTAATTCTTGTGAATCCGTGCTCCTTACTAATCAAATACGGCCAAACTTCAACCATCATAACAAATCATCACGGTGTTTTCTCACCCTCCAACTGACACTCATTAACTCTATCTTGGAGTGGGCAGTGTGTCTTGATAAAATGTGACACTTTAGTAAAAACAACCTTCATTTATATCTTTAATTTCAATTAATTACATGAATAGGGTTTATTTTGCTACACCAAATCCTTACTATGTTGTGTGTTATAAGCATAGAGATCGACAGGAAACATGGATTCATACTGAGATTGTTCCCTATCATTATCTTTTGACAGAGGGGGGGGGGAGAATGTAAATGATATTCTTGCGATTATAAAAACTTATTTCGCAATCAGCCGGCATTGTAAATTTAGAAAGCGTAAAATTATTAATACTCTTTCACAAAGTTAATAATCTGTTCATCTTATTGAAAATAAACCACAAGGCTCATATATTATGTGTCGCTCATGAAACGCGCCTGCTTAAAAGGTTATAACCCCAACAGAGTTGATATTAATAAGGATTGGAGCACTGAAGCAAATGTTTTATTTTTTATGTACATTAATATGCGTAGTATTTTTTAGCAAACAACCAGCATTTTGTAATACAATTTTTTTTTAAACAACAGTAAGCAGACAAACACGCGTTTTAGAATAATTCACAAAGGTATACTTACCCATCTTGTACTTGACGTCTATTCATATTCGAATCTAGTTATGCCTTTAGGTTAATACTTGTTAGTTACATGTGGTAAATAATTATGCTTGCAGGAATATTATGTAAGATGTTTGGTGAAACGTTCTAATTATTCCCATGGAAGTTTCTAAGACGCTGAAAGAACTTCGACACTCAGGAGTTCATTCAAATTCAAATTCAGATTCAGATTCAGATTCAGATTCAGATTCAGATTCAGATTCAGATTCAGATTCAGATTCAGATTCAGATTAAGATTAAGATTAAGATCCGAATTCAGACGTCCACTCCTCAACAGGATCGACAGACTCTCTTACGAGTCGGCATCCACAGTGCAACTTTGTTTCAGCCTGAGAATGCCGTGCTCGGCATTTGTTAACGAATTTTACCAGACCTTGTTGGGTTGGTCGCTGAAGAGCAATACTTTCAAACAACCTTTCCCCTTCCGACTGCTGCTTCGGCCCTCTTCAGGATACATGAAAAAGATAATTCTTAATAGTTGGAAGATATTTTCTATATAATTGTTTCCCGGGCAGTACTGTTTATAACTTGTCGATTTGTATTACGATAACAAACAGGCATCTATTTAATAGTGACATTAAGAGGGTGGATCTTTCATAAAGGGGAGGTCATACAACAAATTTCCGTGATTCAATTGTGTGTAACTATGAACATTGACCTTGTTAGTACAATATACAATTTATTTATAAGCAGGATAGACTTTATCAATTGAGAATCATTTGTTTTAATATATCGATATAAATCTATCTTTATTTATTAGTTTTATTTTGAGTTTCCTGTAATGTAACTTCTTAGTGTGGACCTTCCAGTAATAACACAAATGGCGTCTGTTGAATATTGAGATAACTATTAACATTGAACTTGATAGTACAATACCCTATTTATTAGTATGATAGGCTTTATCAATTGACAATCCTATGTATAAATCTATCGATATAATTTCATTTTGTTAGATGTTTTTTTCGTTTCTTGTAATAAAGCTTCGAAAGCTAGTCTCTTTTTATTATTGTCTCTATCTCTCACGGAACAAGAATATATCGCACGTAGCATATTATATAACATCTTTTGCTTTTTATTCCGGGGTTTTTCATCTCTACCGACACTGAATAAAACAGAAGATTTCCCTGAAGTTTCGGAAATAATCAATTTAAACAAAGAGCATAAGAATGTCATATACCCGACCGTGCGTGTGGGCCGAGGTTTGCTATTTATACTTTTCAGTGGCCTGCGATCAAAGCATGAGCGAAACCACCCGTCCCTGGCGTGTCTTTGAATTGCTCATTGCTGGCCAGAAAGACGGCGTTAGAAGTTAAGGGAACGCGGTTGAGAGTATTAATTAGGAAAAAAAGAAAGTTGGAGCCTTTTTTAGAGTGTGATTGATCTTCAGAAACTCGGACGGGTCATATAAAATGACCCTAGCCAGTGATAAAACGAGGGTTTACGTGCGCCATCATAATTTATGGCAGCTGTTGCTAGCGAAAGGGGGAAAGAACGGACATGCAAGAAAGAAAAAGGGAATAAGAATACAGGAAATGAAAATGTAATAAAGGCGAACAGAGAAAAATAAAGAAACAGAAAGAAAGTAGACATTAATTAGGGAGAAGATTTAGTAAAGACAGATAAAGGCGAAATAAACGTTAGAAGTGTAAACGAAAAGTATTACGAAGAAAGATTGAACAAGGAAAAAATGAAAGACGAAGAAAAACATAAAAAAAAGAAATAGAAAGAAAAGAAAAAAGTAAAAGAAAGAAAGAAATTAAGAGAAAGAAAAAGGAAAAAAAACATAAATGACCAGAAGAGAAAAGGCATAAAAATCAGAGAAAAGAAATTATAGAAGAAGATAAGTACAAAATAAAGAAAGAACAAACAATAAAAATATAACGAAGAGATAAAAGAAAAAAGTTGAAACAATGAATAAATTAAAGACAGTGAGAAAAAAGAAAGAAATAACAAGAAGAAATAAAGAATAATGAGAAAAGAGATAACATTGAATATGGTCATAAAAGAAAGAATAATATGTCATTGTTATACTACTAACACTCTGATGAGGCTGTTACCTTGCATGCTTAGTTGTCACCAGGAGGGAGGTGAGAATCTATTATGACATCACAAAGGAGGCATTTATATTGGAAATTTGAAATATTTATGAAATAATTTTGGGCTTTGCAAATTAAAGAGGAGGGATAGAGAAAAGAAGGTTAAAAAGGAGAGAAATAGTGAAAGAAAGAAAACAAAGGGAAAGAAATAATAGAGAGAATAGAGAGGGTTGTAAGACAGCATATAGTATGCCATCACAAGAGAGTTCTATGTGTATTTGAAAATTCTAAAAAGTTCCCATACATAGTCAATATTATATATACACATAACTGATTCGACAGATCTCGGCTGTCTAATACATATATACATATAACAGTATAAAAAAAACGAAAGATAAACAGGGAAAAAGAAAAACACATAAAAAGCATGCATGAACGCAAAAAAAGGGAAATTAGTTGAAAATATTAAATGAATGGGTTTTTTATTTCTGATATAAAATTCCGAAAGTCAGAAAAGAAAGAAAGATAGTAAAAGTAAGAAATAAATCGAAACGACTAATGAAATATTTTTCCTTCTTAAATGAAATGAACACAGATAGAAAAAAAAGAATGATGGACATAGAGAAGAGGGAGAAAGAGTAAAAATACTTTCATTAATAAAATACAATTAGTGAAGACAAAAGCAAGAAAAGAACACTAAAACACGATTAATCAATAAAAACGAAGAAACATAGACGAAAACGTGATAGACGACAACCAACGAAATAAAAAAGACTCACACAACAAAAAGCCCGGCAAGAAAAAGACTAAAAAAAACGCCGATGATGAAATAATCTTTGAAACCAACTCACTACTAACTTGCCTGCCTACCGCGATTTTCTAATTAATCAGACTTTGGCCGCGACAGCGATTCGCATAACCTCAATCACACAGGTGAGGAAATCGAAATTCAAAATGAAAGAAAACGAATCCAGAAGAATAGACAGAGGACGGGTGACTGAGTACAATCGTCATGGAATGATATTCGATTCAACCCGGCAAAAATACGGATAACCACAGTAGGGTGAAGATAGCTTTTTAAAGAAAATATTACACAAATATATATCTAAAATATTCAAAACATGCAAGCGATCAGTCCGGCAGGTGTATTGTTACTGTCGGGCTGATATATTGTTGTGTTCAGTCATAGTAGTTCCACAGTCCCAGGCGTTACCTTCTCTCTGAGAAAAGGTTAGTTTATTGCATGTGTGTAGACGAAATGACGCTTATCATACTGTCCTGGCTCCTTAAAACCACACCTGACCTTATGGTTAACCTCCTGGCAAAGAGGTAACTATCATGCAAATGGATATAGGTTAAAAGTAGTAATCAATTGGATCGTAGCAACCCCTCGTTATTGTTAAGGACACCGAAATATACATATATAAACTGTGGCACAATCCACCTTTCGTATAACTCGTTTCAAGGGTGAAAACCTGGTCACATCTGATCAAACATTTCACCTCGTCCTGGAGAATAGTACCTCTTGTTTTGGTTTATATAGCATCGCGGATTTTGGCCGTGGTCTCAGAGCGCCAGAACTGACGAAGAGTTCCCACTACACTGATAATCAAAACCCCCCTGTGGAGCCGCTGACAGTTAACAGCAGCTAACCTCTAATACTAAGCCCATCTCTCGCGCTGTCGAGTCTACACGAAAACAGGAAATAACGTTTTTGTTTTATACTGTAAAACAACATTTTCAATTCATTGAAAATTCAGGACTCTGATTTTCTTTTTATTTACCCTACACGATTCTCAAAATGTGTACTAGTGTTCCAATCGTTATTCTCGTCTCACTTTCTTACATATATAACCTGACTTTATATTTAATTACAAAGATAAGTTGCTATTATAACCATGATGTAGATATAACTTTACAAAGGCTATTAGTGCATACACACTATAGATCACAAACGATTTGAACTCGGAATTAAATGGCATTACAACAGACGAATGAGGCGAAGCTGTTCTGAATAAAACTAAACGTTCTGAATTGGTATTAGAGGAAAATTAGGGAACTTCTAAACATTTATTATGACTTACAGTGTTTGTTACAATCTAAGTGATGGAAGTTTTCTCAGCTATATTTATCAGTCATATTTGCTTCGGCGAGACTTATGGCCATACCTGTATATCTATTATTATAATAAATATGTATTAATCAACGTTTGTTTTCCTAAGCCGTTTTCTCTATATATTTTGATCACAGATAATACATGGTAAAATATCCGTTAATTTGGGGGTTGTGTTAGTTTAAAAACCTTGCATTTTACTCATTTTAATTAGCCATACCTTGCAGATAATTCAGCCATTGACCCAGAATTTACTAAATTTATATCATATTCATCCTTTTTTAAATTCATGATGAGTAACCCCCGCTTTTATTCCCTATGTCGCTTATTACTCTCGCTTCTGTCTCTCTCTTTCTCTCTCTCCTTTTTTCTCTATCTGTCTGTCTGTCTGTCTGTCTGTCTCTCTCTCTCTATCTCTGTCGCTGAACATTCGATATTAGTAAAGAAAAGAGAGAATAAAAAGATTAGAATCGTTTACTAGAAACACAAGGGAATATCACCACGAGTACTACAAGGATGTAAACTTTTAAATAAAAGAAAGGGATTAGAGACATATGATACACAGACAGGGTATAATTTCGAATTCTGTTATTTTTATGTGAAAACTCACGTTTCCATTATTCAAACAGTTTGACCTGAGTTGGAAGAGTTAACCAACGGGTAACATCATTTTTAATCGTACGTAAAGGACAAGTAAAGATAATATTTTGCCTGTCTGTCTGCTATTTTAGCTCATTAAATATCTGATCTTCAAATTACGTATGATTGATTATTTACCTATACACGGTATCTTAAGAAGTCATATTTATCAAGTTTTCTTTCATTTTAAGTGGCTTCTACTCAATAAATGTCCTCCTCAGATGCTAATTATTGAAACCATTGTTAAATTACATGTAAATACGTAGATTCTCAAATTATTAGCGCGTTAGATCGCTTTAAGACCTCCAAAAAGGGGCGTAAGATGTAACATTTGTTGTGCTAGCTCAATTCGCACATAATCTATGTCATAAATGTACCAGTTTCTGTTGTCTGTGACGTCTATAAACTATTATACACTCTTTGTCGTCGTCATAAACAAAAATCATTCATCGTCTGTAGACACGATTACTCGGACGCTGATGTTAGTTTATACGAAGGCTTATTAATCAGAAATGAAGAGTAATAAAGAACACAACTTAGAGACACCGCTGTTTTAGAGTGATGGGTTACTTGTGTGCTCCCGTGTGTGTGAGAGAGAGAGAGAGAGAAACAGTTAAAGAGAGAGGGGGTAAGACAGACAGATATCTCGTTTAGTTACATTGTGCGCCCCCCCCCCATTAGAGACAGCGTCTTTTACCCCTTGGTTTTTCTCCAAATAAGGCCAAGAAAAGAGAGAATCTATGTTCATTGGGAGTAAAATTATTTCGCTGACTATCGTTTTACTAAAATTACGCTTGATGCCTAGGTGTCACTTTACTAGTCCATTCAAATAATAGATTTCGTTACGTAACATACCAGTATTTTTTTATTACAATAATGTAGTGTTATACTTTATGAATAGATATAGGTGCACCATAAAAGCCCTTTCAATACAAAGTATATGCGTTTACCTTTGCTTTTAATGAGACCTAAAGTATAAGTAACTTGCAAATATATTTACACATTTATTTTAAAATTACAGTAATTCAATCGTCTATTCTTTTTACTTACGTTGGCATATGTGGTTGTTTTGTCTATTGCACTTATTAAAAGATCGAATAATTTTTCATTATAAAATATCAATGATACATACGTAGCTTAATATATACCGTCATAATTACAGAATCGGATATTTTATTTAACTCGTCTCCAGGATGTTAGACACAAAGTCAGGTTTGGTTTTGATAAGAGTGTCTCTGTGGAACAAATTGAATTAGAACCCTGCACACCCAATGATTAACTTCACGTCGTTTACCAAAACAGCACTGTACCATACAGTATTCTAATTCTATCTGATATTTTATAATAAGAAAATATAAAGCAACACTGTTGGAGAATGTATTAAACCTCTAATTATGTAAGTAAATCTTTAATTCCTTAGGTAACGGTGCAATAGTGCACCATCCATATTAATAACTCATAATGCACGTGTGTTGCGTTTCAACCTTTTATTATATAGCCAGAAAAGTAAGTTGCTGGTATCGTAACAGAGATTAAAAGACTTATATATGTATATATATATATATATATATATATATATATATATAGAGAGAGAGAGAGAGAGAGAGAGAGAGATAAAGAGAGAGAGAGGGGGTAGCAGACGGACAGACATACATACCGATACGGTGTGGGTCGCCATTAGAATTTTGGGGGCGAGCAGTTTTTTGTGACCGCTTCAGCCGAGGGAATAGCAGGAAAAAGACCAGAAATCACGTTTTCGAAAGTTAGCTAATATTCTTAACTTATCCGCTGAGGTTATCCGTTTAACTCCCGATCCGTCAATTATTTCAAGTACTTGATCGCTCTTCTCCGCCTATCAAATTGAAGGCACTTTTTATGTAACGGGTATTGTTCTTCGGTAGGAAATAACTCGAAAAGTGTTGATTTGACGTTACACAGACAACTAAAATTATAACAATATATAAATAACAAATGACTACCAGCAAATGTATTTCACTTATACTTTCAACTATATATAAGAATTATAGAGAAATTCACGTTTGATAAAAAAGATATATTGTCAGGAGTAAATCGTCTATATTTTTTCTTTTTGTAATTCTACCGCTATTTGATGTGAATTCATAAGGGAATTCAATTTCAAGCCGGCAGTCGCCATGGCTGAGGCACGCCTTAAACAACGACTGTCCGGGAATTACAGCCTGACAGAATCGATAGATAGGAATTACAATCCGGAAGGGGAAAAATCTGTGTTAATCACTCATGTCAAATATTCATGTGTTTGCATATTCGACCCATCGTTTTGGAGTTAGTTTTTTTTTTGCTTGCTTGGCCTAAGCTCGTGATGCAAACAGGAAGATATCAGTGGTTGCACTTCTCTCTAAATAATATAACGACCAACGAACAATATTCTACATCAGCGATTTCCGACGTTTATTGCACAATATTTTTCACGCTCTAGAAAAGAGGCAGAAATCATGACACGCTCATTTTTACCTGCATCCCCATGAAGGCAGAGTTAGACACAGGGTTGGATTGTAATGTGCGAAAAGCAAGCTCCCTAAAAAGGGACACTCTGGATATTGACAAAAATAAAAATCGTTTCAGTACAGAAGTATGTTTCCTCTACTGACCAAAGACAGCAAATAATTAGGGCAGTATTAGAATACCCTTTGTTGTAAAGCGAACGGGACAAGAGATCATGACAGCAGGTTACGAAATAAAAATGATAGCAAAATTGAAAGCATTTTATTTCGGCGAAATTAGGTGATAAAAACAAGAATCAGGTTAAAATATAAGTTACTTTCACCTAGGGATCACAAACAAAAGATGGATTACACATTTATTTAATTATACTTTTAATTAAGATCTAAAAATAAGTTTAAAAAAGTGTATTACTGTAGTTTAACAGCTACAGTAATTGCTTTCACTTTGTCGACTACTGTGTAAATTACCGAAACATAAAACTAAAGATCACTCGGAAATGGACATTTTTGTAATATAATCTTGTACAAACCAAAATAGTCAATAAAATAAAAAAATAAAATCACAATTAAAACGTTTTTATTTATTCTGAGCTTATGCCGAGCTGAACTCGGTCGGCGATCAGGTTATTGAGAAGACCAACTTTCTTTATCTCTCTCTCTCTCTCTCTCTCTCTCTCTATATATATATATATATATATATATATATATATATATATAGCCGACGATACAACGTTGGGTGTCATACTCAACCAATTAACACCGGAAAACCGACGAATCGCTCGCCGCGTCGAGAAATTAACAAGACAGATAGTGAAGAAAGAAAACTCCGTGGTTTTCAACATCGCGTGTATAATAAATGACTTGCTGCCGATATATATATATATATATATATATATATATATATATATATATATATATATATATATGTATATATATATATATATATATATGTATATATATATATGTATATATATATATATGTATATATATATGTATATATATATGTATATATATATATATGTATATATATATATATATATATGTATATATATATATGTATATATATATATATATATGTATATATATATGTATATATATATATATATGTATATATATATATGTATATATATATATATATATATATATATATATATATATATATATATATATATATATATATATATGAAGCTAGGTATGTGTCTATCTTTTTCTATTTTTCTATATAAGATTCACTACTAAATGAATTAATCGGTCAGTATGATGTTTTGAAAAATATTCTAGGCGAAATGTTCGGTGCTATGTATTTAGTTTAACTTAGTTTGAGGCCAATGGGGAAAAAGACAGTTTGGAAATTTTTTCTTGTAAATTCAAATACCTCTTACATTTGTGAAATTTTAACAATAGGTGTGAGAAATATATTATTAAATATTCATTAAATTTCAGTTTCAAATACGTTTTTAGGAAGCATATTATGAGAACAACCTCTCATTTGAAAATTCTAACATTTTAGATTTGCATTAAATTTGATTCATAATTATTAGACCCGAATTAAGCTAGATCTCGGAATTCCAATTTGTTTCTTCAGACATCTTAAGCAGCAATGTTTTCCACGTTTTTGAATCCAAATCATGTAATTTTATATGTATTATTTGGGTTGTTCAGACTATTTTTCTCGTTTTGAGTATTATTCTAACAACGTTTAAGACGATACAATTTTCGATCTTCTTCAGGTGTATCTTGACAATGGATATTATTGGTAAATGGTAGAAAGAATGTTTTAGTTATTTATTATAAGCAGCACAACTTCAAAACATAATTTTTAACAAATTCATTATACGGAGATATTCATGGAATGTATCAATGCTTACAGATACAAAAATAAATACTACAAATGATATCATGAATTGTGTATTCTACCGAGTTATAACATACATATTATTCGGTAGATGATAAAATAATTTACATATTAAAAATTGTAAATATGGTAATCGAGCTATAAAAATCAAAACGTATCAATACTCAGCCATATATACACTCGTTTCAGAAACACATTTATTAACACTATTACATAAAGGTAAAGCTTTGACATTAATATGATTGTTCTCATGAGTATATAGAAGTTATCAATTGCAATTAAACATTTTTCTTTCTCTCTGCTTTCTACGTAGTGTTGTACACAAACTTACGATACTTATTTCTCCTATCAAATCCACTCATGAATAAAAATACAATGACTCGGTTGGTTTCTTATATTTAAAACGCTAATTAAACGTTATACAACTATATATATATATATATATATATATATATATATATATATATATATACTGCGCTCATCAAAAATTTAAGATCACTTGAAAATCTTTTAAGATAAACCTTTTTTAAGGATAGATTTTAAACTCGTCTACCTTAAGGTTACTAATATTAAAATCTAAAAGGTATACGTAACAAAAGCTACATTCCAAGCATTTTTTTAGAGATTCAGATTTTTATGAAATTAAGCATTTTACACTATTACAATATTATAAGACCAGAGACAAAAAATTCTACGAATTTTTTCACAACCAAATTTAATTGTGAAGTCTACCTCCACTGGTTTTGATGACTTCAAACATTATTTGGGCATGCTAGAAATAAGCGTTTCCATTAAAATGCGGGGGGGGGGGGTTGCTCCAGTATCTGAAGATGTCTTCAGGAAGTTCATTTTCTGTTGAATATTGTTTGCCATTTCGATAAACATCTCTTGTCATCCACCCCCAAACATTTTCAATTGGGTTCAAGTCGAGTTAGCATACAGGATGTCCCAGGAGATGGACCGAATTTTCTTGTAGAAAGGTCAAGGTCCGTCGTGCAGCGTGAAATGCAGCATTATCCTATTGGAATAACCATCCATCATCACAAAAACGATTGCCTTCCGTCATCCACAATGCTTTTTGTAGCATGCTAACAACCAGCCGCTGTCTGACGACCCTGCACCACGTGGAGCGTCATAGTCCCTCTGTAAGAAAAGGCACCCTATACCATTATGGATCCTCCACCACTATGACGTGGGGAGAAAATGTCAGGAAGCATGCTTTTGTTCTGCCAATATCGTTGGAAGCCATCACGACCATCTAGATAGAATTTTTTCTCGTCGGAAAACAGTATTTTCTTCTACGTTCCAACGTTGCATGTTTGGTATTCACGACCAAACCTTAAGCGGTCAACCTTGTGACGTGAAATCAGACGAGGAATTTGTGTACGCTTTTTATGTGTCATGCTTTTTTGTCGTAAGTGCCATCTGATGGTTACTGGACTGAAATAAGCATATGTTACTGCCTTAATTTGACTAGAAGAGAGTCCACTTTTTTTTACAACAACCAGTGTGATTCTACTACTCAATGCAGGAAAAATGTTTGTCGACCTACCAGTGGATTTTCTTTTCCATAATTCTCTCTATTCTTTAGAAAGTTACAAACAACAGTGTTACTGCTATTTACCTTAGCTGCGCTCACCAGCTGTGACAAACCTTGGTCATGGGAATCTACAATTCAAGTACGCTCAACTTCAGTAAGTGTGCTTGCTTTAAGCATGGTGACACCTTTACGCAGTGATTGCTAATTGAACTAAAAAACATTGGAATTACCATAGATCTAACATTTTATACCCTAGGTCTTATAATTTTGATCAAGCGTAAAATTCCCCATATAATAAAAATCTAAATTTCTGTAAATAATGTTTGAAATGTAGGTTTTCTTTCCATAACCTTTTAGATTTTAGTATTGATAAACTCAAGTGTGAGGAGTTTAAAATCTACCCTAAAAAAGGTTTATTTTAAAAGATGTTCAAGTGGTCTCAAATTTTTGATCAGGACTGTATATATATATAAATTAGGATAAAATAAAAAAATTAAAAACGGAATCCAAAAAACTATATTATTTATGTATCTATCAACGTATCGTCTTTATTGTAGACTTGCTCAAGATGAAGAAAAATGAAAAAAAATTATATAGTAATTGATATTTATTTTTCTGAAAATGTTCGAGTTTTGGCATGGCTGCGAGTGAAAAAGGTAAACATTAAAAATGGCGATGTTTGCTAACCCGTTACAAGCAGCAGTTTACACAGTCCAAGGGCAAGAGAAAACGTGATGACAGCTGGGAGATATTAATTGTAATTTCTATTGTACGCTTAGAGAAAGAGATAGTGTATGAGTCAAATATGTTGAACCCGAGTGACAAGAACGCGTATATGTTCCATCTATACGGGATGCTACAAGCATACAGAGCTATTACTACTTCTCACCACTCTGAAAAAGTTAGGTGACTAGCGAAATTATTAGCCAAAAGAACAAAGTAAGAAAGAAAAAAAAAAAAAGAAAACCTTTCTAATTTTTATTCTATTAATAAATATCCCATATAAACATGATTTTATAGGCTTTTCGCCTCATTTATTACTAAATTCTTAAAAGATAGGCTAAAAAGAAAAATAAGATCTCTCCAATTTTAATATATATATATATATATATATACATATATATATATATATATATATATATATATATATATATATATATATATATATATACAAGGTATGTCTAAAATATATTCGACCTTGGGCTAGAAAAAATATTTCAAATATGTGACGGAGTTGGGACCTAATCTCCTCCAAAGTAGCCCTATTGTACTTACACACACTTAGCCAATTGATCCAGCCACTGCTGGAAGTCTTCTCTTGGAATGGTGTTAATCTCCACTGTCGCGTTCCGCATTATCTCCGTTTTGCACCAACTCAACAACGGCTGCAGTCCTAGCAGTTTGAGGCCATCCAGAACGCTGGTCACTCTCCGCTGATGTGCGGCCATTTTTTAATCGTTTGAACGACTCTTTAACTTGTTTTACACATCATATCTTCACCAAACACCTGCTGAATCTAACGCGACGGCAGAGATGAACACCATTCCAAAAGAAGATTCAAGAGGTGTTTCTGGCAGTGGATGGATCGGTGACCTAAATGTGTGCAAATACAAGGGGTCTACTTTGAAGGGGATTAGGGTCACAACCCCGTCACGTATTTGATATAGTTTTCTGGCCTTAGGTCAGATACATTTAAGACAGGCCTCGTATATACATATTCATTTTAGCCTGACGGGAATGAAATGCGGACGCTTTGTGTAGCTTCATTGCTATATAAATATTTTCGTCTATATATATATATATATATATATATATATATATATATATATATATATATATATATAAATATATATTATTTACTCGTCTCTAGGAGGGTAGAAACAAGGACCGGTGTGGGTTTTTATGAAAGTGTTTCTGTTGAGGAAACTGGAGTCCAACACAGCACACCTAGGTCTTCAGTTTGTGTCGTTAACCACTTAGTCACCGCCCATGTAAATGTACACTTCTGCACAAGGAATTAAAGTCTAAAAATTCGAATTCAAATCTAATATCTTAATAGATATCGTTGCAAGCAGATTCAATCGTTTTCCCTGGCGGTTTCATCATATCTCACTTATTGCATTTGATCGTACATGACCGTTTCTCTTCCGCTTTGATACATAATATAAATGTGTTTATATATTTTAGATGTTTTATTCTGTCAGGTTCATAAACGAGATGTTCAGTCTTTAAGTTGTCAACATATCTCACCGGTATGTATGTGGTATTGATAAAAGGGGTCTTGTCTCACATCTACGTTTGCTCGTTGATTGAAAAAGTAAAAGAGAAATAGGACTATCTATTCGTTCTCGTATGGCGTCAAAGTCGTGTGTGTTTTTATTTATGTATCACTCTTTACGTTATTGTCTTGTATCATATAACACAATATATAGGTTCGCCTATAGAATGCAGAAATCTTTTTCGAGTTAGTTTTTGTTTATTTTTGTTTATTATTTTGCTGTTATTTTACGCCGAAGCCCAATCAATATTTTGAATGTAAGAAATTAGAGTGGGTACGTTTCCTGGTAGTTATTTAGCTTGTACCTATGTCAGGAATTGATTAAATGTGCTATAGACGGAAAAGTCAGCAGAGTTGGAACGGTTGAGCTAAAATCCTTGTAGGAAAAAGTCAATGATATTTTGACGGATATAATATCAGACATTAAAACAGTGAGCTGGGCAAGTGCAAGTTTCAGAGTTTGGTGAAAGCAACCGAATTGAGAACACGTGTTTAAAAATGATCTACCGAAACGAGTATATAACGAATAATGCGCTTTCTCTATCTATTTATATTGCTCTTGTTACTTTCACGTTTTATCTACGAGACGATTACTTGGTTGAATAAATTCGTCATCTTCTACGAACGACTTGTTCGAATTAATACAAAATACTCAGCGACGGTTCTCGGAGAAAAGCAACAACGCACACACCAGCGACAACAGTTCTGAGGTTGATCTGGACCACGGCGCTGGCGAGCTCAATCAAATTTTTTTTAAAAATAATTTGGCCTGTATCGACACTTATGTTGTTGTAGTGTCGTTTTCCAAGACAGACAACAATATATGAAGAGGTCTAGATATGTAGAAGCGTTTCCCTCCGAAACCAAACTTGCAGCTCACACTTTTGACAGAAAACGAATGTATGAATTATTATTTTTCGTTTTTAAAACAACGAAAGTCTTTTACTTGGCAGCACATAATCGGTTAGCAATTTGAGAAGATTATTAATTGAATCGAGGCATGTGGCTCGAGAAGCATCGATTTTAAAAAATATTGTTTTTTTTCGGACAGATATATTACTGTTCTAATGGGAATGCTAACGTTTTGGGTTGTACGTTTCTTTTCTGCGAGTGGCAGGACTGCGGATGAGCCTCGTGAAATGGAATCGCTCTTTAGCGTGTCTCATAGTCCCTGGTGTAGTGTAATGCTTGCGCAATTTCTGCGGCTGGCAGCAAAAACCCAACTCCTAAAAATGATGTCTTCAAGAAACTATTCTATCATTTAATACTCTATACAAAATAATACGTTTAAACATAACATAGTAGATAATGCATTGAATACAATGCGTTCATCACGTGTCGATTCATAACTTATAAATTAATGTTATCACTTTTAAATAAACCACGATTAAACCAGTGTAATGTAATGCATGAAGTGAGGAGAGCGCTCATAGTTGATGATTTTGTCTCAGATTAAATCGCAAAGTAAACAATATAGCATTTACTGTTACACAGCATACGAGCATAACATCACAGTATATTAGCAAAAGTACGTAAGGATTTACAGATCAAGTCAAAGAGTCGTGGTGCAATCTTGGACAAACATAAGAAGTGGAAAAGTTGGAATCTCCCTCTTATTTTTAGGATGTATATGAATAGGATATCGGAATTCACTCCCCCTCTTTCTCTACCGTCCCTTCTTTCTACCTGTATATCACCCACTATCACTGTCGCTTTCTTTTTTTTCTCTCTATCGATTCCGCTTTAGTCTGGATTTACGATCAATAACAAATATCATTTTATTTTCGTAATAATGAGTTCGGTGTGATATTTACCATAAATAGACAGCCGCTATTCAATAGTGGTCGTTATTGTCGTCATGTTACGTCCTGAATTGGTGTCTGAAAAACATGCTAACACGTAGACGCATCTGATTTTTTTAAAATGATATTTTTCCCTCAAACAAGACAAGACGCCACTGTAGACGTAAGGGGCTACTGAGAATTAGGGAGTAGATGTAGGGTGTCATTCTAAGTTGAGAACTGTGCAGCTATATGTATGTTTACATAAGTTTTAAACCTCTGCATGTCGGTACTATTGGGGAAATAGGGGCAGGGAGAAAGTTCCAGAGGCCAGCAACACGATGAAAGAAGCAATTGGAGTAGAATGTTCTCCGGCATCTGGGGACCTCCACAGTGAATGAATGGGATTTAGCTGATTGTCGAGTAGGTCTAGTGAATTCACGTCGAGGGGGCACCAGAGTAGTCAGTTCATTGGAGCATAACCCATTGAAGTATTTGCAAAACAAGCACAATGATGCAACATTGCGGCAATGGAACAGAGGCTGGTGCATGGTTGACAGTGAGAGACCTATTAAGTTGGCGACTCTTTTTTGGACCTTTACAGTGAGGGAGAGACTAGTAGAAGATGCACAATCAACAATACTCCAGGCGGATGGGTTCTTTGTAGAGATATAGGATAATGTCAGGTGTGAGGAGTTTAATAGCACGGTGGAGGGATCCCACCTTCTTTGATGCAGCCTTGACAATGTCTTCAATGTATTTGTTCCAATTCATGTTACTTGTTAAGATTAGGCCGAGGAGTTTAAATGATGAACACTCAGGTAAGGTGTTATTTGCCATAACAATGACAATATAAAACTATAAGATATCAGATTGGAATAAAATAAAAATGATATTTTCTAATAACTTACAAAATAGGAGATAAATCTAAACACTGGCTAAGTAGAGAAAAGTTACTGCGTGAAAAAAAAGACATAACATATATTTTATTTTGTCTTTTCGTAATTTAAAGTCGCGAAATTTGATTTGGTATGAGCATTTAAATTAAAAATAAAACATTATATATAATTAAAAAATATCTAAATGTGGAACGTCGATTTGAAATATGACACAATTTTATATTACTGAGTAATTTCAAATAGTTTTTGTGCTTTTCGCCATTATAATTAAAGGCAAAAATATACTTTATGAAGAGAAAAAATAATAAGAATATATTATTTTGTAATTCAGAAAGGTGAGAGGAAGAGGATTTTCTTTTCTTATTCATCACAAATCCAACCGGGGGTATCATCATCATTATCATCAAACGACCACCAATAACAACACCAGCGTATTTTGTTTTAAAATGAATAAACTGTTCTATTAAATTAACACGGTACTTACATGCAGAAATTTAAAATTAATGTAAACAGACATCTACGCAGCTCCTTATTTAGGTTGACCTCCCCAAACATTAACCATTTTCCTCAATAGCCCCTTACGTCTCCGGTGGCGACCTCCTTTGTTTGGGGTGAACTATGTTAAAAAACCATTATCTGTAATCCTTAACTTTTTTTGTTTCACAGATCAGCTGACACTTTTGGGCCTTGCTGAGCGGTAGCTTGTTTGTTAAAGCACATCACTCTATTCCAAAGAATTAAAATAGGAGAAAATCTCACTTTAATTTATATATAAGACACGCAGCCCATGAAAAAGTGTGTATTTACCTTGTAATTGTCTTCCCTGAACTCATATACTATACTTGCATATTGACTAACTTTTACATGTGAGTGGTACGTAAAGCCTAGGTAAACAGATAACAGAGACTGTCTGACAATATTTGCTGACTTGTACATAATATTTCGCTGCGGACATTTGATTTCTATTAGCTTTGCAAAATAATGTATTGCTTGTAAATATCTAGAAGCCTCTCTGCAAACCAAATCAATCGGTTGAGTATCAATAATCGTTAATTGAGTCTGAAGTTCCGTTTTAAAGTACGGACAGAGACTATATATTCCTGGAACATTTGTCTATATTTGATATTCTACTGGTCTGAATGTTTGACTGATTGACAAAAAAACTAGTAAATTCCCGATGACGCCTGATAACATTAGACGATTTTTATAAATGACCTGGATGTATAATCATTAATATAAAAAACACCTGGCTGAAATGATAATTAAAGACGGCTATTGATATGCATTCGTTAGATAATGTCTTGTGCGCTGTCGAATTGCAAGTGCACCCATCGAATCTTTCTGAGATACAGAGAAATATCTACCGACAGGAATTAACAACATGATTCGTAGCATATATATATATATATATATATATATATATATATATATATATATATATATATATATTCTATTATATATATATATATATGTATGTATATATATATATATATGACAATATATATCTACTTCTATATTAAAAAAACGAACACTAAAACTTGATGAATGTTAACATTTTACAACAAAGCATGTATAAGTAAGCAATTATATATATATATATATATATATATATATATATATATATATATATATATATATATATATATATATATAAGTAGAATGCCTGTACATCTCGCCGCTTTAAATGTGTTAAAATTATCATCGTTTATAAGTTATTCAGAATTGGCCGATCGGTTAGCGACGTTGGATTTGGGTTGAAAAATACTTGTGATCCAGGGTTTCGAATCGTGTGACCGGTAGTGAATAGTCATATCTCTATGCTGAAGAGTCCCGATTGAAAAAGGACGAAACGTATACGTACATAGATAATAAACAATAACAAATATATATATATATATATATATATATATACGCGTTATTTGCTTAGAGTGTTGTGCATATATATTTTTTTTAGTGTAAGGGAGTTTAATATGGTTTGAAAAAACGGTGGTCTGAAAAGAAACAGTTGAGATTTAAAAATGAAAGAGATAAAAAATTATCAAAAAGATAAAAAATAAATACAATATTTCTATATAAATCCTGTAGGGCAATGTTTATAAGTAGCGTATATTTGGCTGTTACTGCTTTGAGGGTTAATAATGTGTCTTCTAGAGAGAATAAGGAGAGAAAATAGGTTTAAGGATAATACTTATGAAAAGATGAAAAAGTTAAGAAACGCACATTAAATTCAAGTTTAAGGTATGTATTTATCAAACCAACAAAAATTTAAATAAAGGTTTAACGCGGGTCCGGTCCTGGCAGTTTGGCGAGCGGTCTACGGTCAGTAAATCTGCAGGGTTCTTGAATGATTTGTATTCGGGATTTAACATTATTAACTAAGTTATAGTGAAGGCTTATGGGAGTAATAATATTGGTATACGGAATAAGACTGGTTTAAAGATAAGAGTAAAGATTGGGTCGGCAAAATTGAATCTGTTTGGGGATATGTGAGGTTAGCATTTTAACTAAGATATAGTGGGGACTTATGGGAGTAATAATAATGTAGAAATGTGGGTGTTACCCTCTTAATAGCTGCAAACATTATTAGTGGAAAACATTATTTCATATTTACATGGTGTTAATTATTGGTCTTGAGTAGTGGTGTGGATATGGGTTGTATTAAGGTATTTATTCATATTTCTTTATTAATATTTATGAGGGGTGATAGTTGGAAGGATTTTCCCTAGTGGTAGTACGTATTTAGTAGGGCAATTATAAGGTTATGCTTTAGGCGGTTATGGAGGGGTTGCTAGGTCATTATGTGTATCGGTAAGCCCAATTTATAAGTCGTGCTTGTCTCCTGTGGATGCATCCGTTAAATATTTCATATTTGAATTCAAACAGATTGTATTTCTGTCAGTGATGGCCCTTAATATATGGCATTTCTTCTGCACTACACAGAAGACATCTATTTATGGATCGAGAGAAGGATAGCCTGTTCTCTATTACCTATTTTTGTAGGTGAAAGTTCAAAGATGAAGGCTTTGTCTAGGGTGTATTTTGTTAGGGAATAAACCCTCCTGCAGATTAAACGAAGTACAACTAGCAAGTAAATCAATATTGAAAAGTATAGTTAATAAAATTAAACAAAACACAAACTTAAGTCTGTAGTGCAATACAAGTTCCGTCCTAAATTGGTTCCATAACATACACGAACAACACAGATGCAAATTCACAGAATTAGACATAGTAACATTCTATCAGATTGTTTTGGTGTTTACGTTCGCCGCTTTCAACGCAAATATATTTTAATTTCTCAGTAGCACATGACAACATCCAATGGCTAAGGGGAGAGGGCGAATGTTTACAGATTGTAGGTCTCTCTTTGAACTGGAGTTGAGTCCCGTTACGTTCTGAAATTGACATTCCCTACACTTATGAGAGTCGAAAGCTCAAAATAACGTGGCAGGTTTCAGAATTTATTCTGAAACCTTCTAAGGCTAAATACATTTTAGATATTTTCTAGAATCAAAATCATATAATGGATACTAAGGACAATTGGAAAACAAATTCTAGACATTATCTCTTGCTTTAGATCTTCGAATCTTCGAAGGCCACAAAAAAGTGGTGCAACTGGTTCTGTTCGGGTCATTCATATATATAAATAAAGAGGAATTCTACAAAACACTCCCCACTGACCCTACTCACACATTCAAATCCAAACTGAACAACCTCATTAGCACTCTAGACCATGATACTAGAACAACTATAACTAAATTAATACCAGAACACCCCAATCCGGCCACTATCTACACCATCCCCAAACTCCATAAACTCCCCAAAATAGTTAACAACATACTAAAACACCTCCCACCCGACAATACCACAAATACCGAAATATCCATTAATGATCCCTCAAGATTATATCATATCGCTAAGGCTCTAAAATCAACACCAACCGGACGACCTATTGTTTCGGGCATCTGAACCCTCACTGAACACATCTCGGGACACATAGACAGTATCCTCAACCCCCTGTTGACAAACATCCCCAGCTACCTCAAGGACACCACACACTTCCTACAGATTCTAAACAGGATAAATAATTTACCCAGTAACTCAATTCTCGTCAAAATGGACGTATCCGCTCTCTACACCAACATTCCACACGAAGAGGGAATATCCGCATGCAGGAGTTTCCTACACACCCAGCACCTACAAAATACCCACATCAACGACATATGCAACATCATACTATTCATTTTGACACACAACAACTTCACATTTAACAACCAGCACTTCCTACAAGTCAAAGGCACAGCCATGGGTACTAAAATGGCCCCCAGCTACGCCAACATCTTCATGCATATATTTGAACAGAAACACATACACAACTACCACCTCAAACCGCTACACTACCACAGATACATAGACGACATTTTCCTGATCTGGCAACATGGAGAAGAGTCACTAATGGACTTCTACAGACACCTTAATAACTGCCACAACAGCATAAAATTCACTACAGAGCATTCAACCACACACATCCCATTTCTAGACGTTCTCGTCAACATCACCAACAGACAGATCACCACATCACTCTACACTAAACCCACCGACGGACACGGTTACCTCAACTTTGAGAGCTGCCACCCGATCACCACAAAAAAATCAATTATTTACAGTCAATGCCTACGCATCAAAAGAATTTGCTTGGATTCAACTGAATATAACACACAGGTAGGCATCATAGCCAACCACTTCCTCCACAGACACTACCCCTTCAAAATAATTAAACAATCAATAAAGAAAGCATCAACAAAAAGCAGACTAACTCTTCTAACAAACAACAAAAACAAAACTCTATCCTCACAAATACCAATGGTATTTGACTTCAACCCTAACACCAACAAACTACAAGACCCTCTCAAAAACATATTTAAACAATTACAACACGACCCCAACATCAGCACTATATACAACAAACCACCCATCTGCGCCAGACGACAGCTTCCAAACCTACACTCTTTGCTGACATCGACCAAAACACGCAACATTCCCGCACCACAGGGAAACAAAACATGTAACAAACCCAGATGCCAAATATGTCAATGCATTAACACCAACTACACATTCACACCTCCAGGCACCAACATCCATCTTAATCCCCCCCTCTCTTATCTGCGACAGCCCCGACGTAGTTTACTTATTATACTGTACCAGATGCACGAAAGGTAACTATGTCGGGGAAACAAGCCTGGAGTTCCGCAAACGCTTCAATAATCATAAACAAACCATTAGAGACAAATCCACACGATTCCCAGTGGCCGAGCACTTCAATCTACCAAGCCATTCCACAGATGACATGAAATGCATCCTCATAGCCTCCAAATTCAGATCACAACAACACAGACGAAAATATGAAACTAAACTCATCCTTAAACTCAACACACACAACGCTGGACTTAATTTGGACCTGGGATTACTCAACAAATACACTTTCCACAAACAGGGTAACTAACCTATGTCATTTTCCAACGGGCGAAGTCTTGCGTGTGTCACGGTGGGATCTTAACTCTTAACTTTTAACAGTTTTTATTACATCTATTTATTTCGTTGTATGTATGTAGGTTTTATTATCTAATATTTATTATAGTCATTTATTTATTTATTTATTTATTTATATATTTAAATATTGATCATTTATCTACTGACTTATTTATTTATATTATTTATATTATATTATTTAGATTATTTAATTTATTATTTTCATTAGTATTATATTTATTTATTTGAATTTTCATATATATTTGTTTTATATATATATATATATTTTTTTTATTATTATTAGACGCTAATTTTAATAAATAGAAAGTTAAAAAAACGTTTTTTTAGAGAATTAAATTTTAAAAATAAATGACCGCTGATACGAAGAAAGAAAGAAAGGGCGAAAGAAAAGAGCGAGTAATTAATTCAATTAACAGTTAAATTGAACGCAGTAACAGTAATTTCAAACAATTAAGTCGACTACAACGCTAAAACATGTGTATGCTGGCCTGCACAGGCACGTACGAGTGTGTGTGTGTTTGTATGAGTGTGTGTGTGTGTGTGTGTATCGAGCAGTAAGAGACAAAGAAAGAGAGAAAGAAAAAAGGCATGCAAGCCCAGACGAAGAGAGAAAGAGCGAAAGGGAAAAAAAACTATTCATTAAACGGTTAAATTGAACGCAGTAGTAGTAATTTTAAACAATTAAGTCGACTACAACGCTAAGAGATGTGTATGATTGATCGCATGGAGTGTGTGTGTTTGTATGTATGTATGTGTGTGTGTGTGTGTATGTATCGAGCAGTAAGAGAGAAAGAAAAGGAGAAAAAAAAAAGGTATTTGTGAATGGGTGTATGTATATATGTATGTGCGTTTACGCACATAGGCACGTGTCGGTGTATGTGTGTGTGTGTGTGTATCAATGTACATGTACACGTCCCATTACGTGTGTGTGGACGCGTATGTGCGTGTGCTTATTTATACACATATTTAATTTATGATTTTTCTACTCTTTCCCCCTCATTGCCTGGGAAAACCTCCCACCGTACACACGCAAAACCCAAACACCGATGAAGACTGAAGGATCAGTCGAAAATTTTGTTCTCCATACCATCAACAAGAAAAAACTATTTTTCTTTACAGAACAATTTATATTCCTACACGTCACGAAATAAATAAATAGAAAAATAAATAATAAAAAGTTATAACACAATATAAACTTTTTTTCATTTTATTTTTTTATATACATACTTATATATATATATATATATATATATATATATATATATATATATATATATATATGTACTAGCATCATTGGTGTCTAATCACTATCGATTTAATTTATGCAAATCTGACATATTTTTAATTTTAAAGCGAGATTTGTGTCCATATTATGCAACTTAAAATAGTGAGTCTGCCTATTTTACTTCCATTACATAAAATCTAAGTTACGTAAATATCGCCCACATTCATCCGCTTACGTCTAACAGATGTGTTCAAAAATAAATAATGAAAGGGTAATTAGTTTAGGAGTGAACTTCGTATGTATAAATATATGAACATGCCTAACTTTTAAAGATATAGATATATCATTTCTACAACTAGATTGATTGTACACTGAGAGGGAGTATATCTTATATAAATGATCTATTCCTTTATTGGTATTTTCATAATAGTTATAACTGAAAATACTCGATTCTTTTAAGGGAGAAATATTGCTTTACCGCTAAGTAGAAATTATTATTTTTTCCACGCAGGTGCTCCAATCATAGTAATCCAAAGACTCGTGCTTGGTCATTTTACTTGAGCAAGCAATATTTTAAAGCGGGATCGCAAGAGTAAACATTTGGTACTCTACCTACTGAGCTACAGAACTACTGGTGGCAATGAGATTAATTATATCGTATATAAATGAATCGATTTGTTCATTAATATGTTTACAGTAATGATACTTAAAAGCACTCAATTCTGTTTACGGAGAGTATTATCTTAATTGTTAGTGGAGATCGTCACAACTTTCATCAGAGTATTCATCCATAGGGATGCCTATATATAAAATCTACTTATCACCAGACATGTGTTACGACGTCTTTACAACTCATCATTGTCGTTAAACATAGTGCGATTCGAAACCGGTACCCCTACTATTTGACGTGTGATGCTCTACAAACAAAGAGTCAAAATTGCTAGTTGTCGTAAGAGAAATTATATCTCATAAAAAATTATCTTAGGTAAAATTAATTCAACATAAACAACAGTTTGTGTACGATTGTTACTGAGAAGATATGTTTTTTTTAATTAAAATCAGGTCCCTTGGTCAGCACAGTGTATAGACTCCAACTTTGAAGCCAATATACAGTATCAATACTAGAGTATAGTTCACTCTCAGTTATACAGAAAATAAGATATGATAAACGAGAGTAGGGCTATTCAAAATACAAATCACTTAAACATAACATAATTCTCTGTTTGCTAAAATTCTTGATATATTTCAATTTTTCACACACTTAGGCTATCACAATGCAAGAAATGGAAATATGTCGGAGTTGAGAAGTAAGAAAAAACCCAGTGATTTTACTTCATATATCTTTTCAAAAAATATTTTAAATATTTTTTTCCTATATAGCAAATCTTACTTGATTAGGCAAGACTTCAATACTGTGATGTAATGTGTGACCGTGTTCAATCATATATTTCGGGAAAGACCTCTTCGTCAAATGGTAGGTGTTTCAAATTTCAAATACGTGCTGATAGAAATATTGCTTATAACGTAGTAAATATTTATATCAGCAGTAAATGTAATAAAACTAAAACCATAACTGATTGTTCTTTTTTTTAATTTTAATTACTTATTTATTTTATCTTTATTTATTTTCGAATATGTTATATTGTAACCCACCGACGAAGTGTCATATATTTATATAAAAAAAAAATGCGATACTAATAAGTGAATGTACTCAATACATTTTACGGAAGAGGATCGGTTAACACTAAGTCGAAATTGATCGTTTTCTCCCCCCTCCCATATTGCTCCCCCAATAAGAGAGTTTATATATATATATATATAAAATATAATATTTATAGACACGTCGGGACACATGTGTCTACAGCGTACTATTGTGGTTTGGCCAAGCAAGATTCGAAACACAGGACTTAAGTAATTGTGGTCCGGTGCTCCACAATCTAAACTATGAAAGTGATAGTCGCAGTGGGCGAAATTATATCGATAATTAATGAATGTATTGAGTTATTTATAGTTTTACAATACTGATAACGTAAAGCGTGCAATGCATTAACAGAAAACTATTTCTTAAACCCTAAAAAAGTGTATTTAAATCATCCATAGGGAAATATATATATATATATATATATATATATATATATATATATATATATATATATATATATATATAATCGCTGACATTTCTTAAACTCTTCTGCATAAAAGTGATAGAAGTTCATAATAATAATAGTAATAATAATAGTACTAGTAATAATAATAATAATAATAATAATAATAATAATAATAATAATAATAATAATAATAACAACAAAGTGAACTGAAACTGCAACAAATTAATAAACTTTCCGCTCCTCCAATAACACCCCATTTTTAAATGTGATGCAAGTGTCAAGAAGAAGGGAAACACCAAAAGAGACAACGCACCAACCAGACCTCCACTCGAAAGGTACCGGGAGTATTCGGTACAAGGGAAGGCTTATTGTCACCCACACCTTAGAGAAGACCAACTATTGCTACCAATGAGAAATCAATGGTACGCGACCGTTGCAATAACGCCAGATAATTTTCATTGGTTATCAGAAAAGGTGAGGAGTACTGACAATGTAGCAAGACTCAGATTCAAAAGAACATCACCGGTTATTGTCAGTTACCAATCACTGATGAATACTTATGTGAGAACTAGTAATAAAACAGCAGAAAAATTATCATGTACGGAAACAAGCCAGGTGACACCGACCAACAACGATTAAGGTGAAATGGAATAACGCTGTGTAAATACAACTGGAAATATAGAAAGAAAATTCGACGAATCAAAGTGAACTAAAATTGCTAGGATGGATATGTAAAATAATCCCATAATCCCACACTCGTCCCCGCTTACAAATAAACGAGGTTACACCAACATCGGTTTGTGTAACAGAACATAATCAGGAAGATGGAAAAACAAAAACGGAATGGAATGATTGAGACCGCCAATGTAAACGCACGGATAATACTGGAATCCTGAACGGGCTTATTATACGTCTAATACTAGAGATAGCCAGCATCAATAATTAGCGTGGACACAAAGGTAAACGGCTATTGCAAGCACACAAAGTGATCAAGTAGTCTAAAGAAGCGGGAAGTACTGAACTTCTTAAGAGACTGGTTATCTCTTAGATTCCAGAGATTACAAATATGTTTGCTAATGCGCATCAATGATACTGATTATGTTGAGAACTAAAAATAATAACTAATGATTTGGCAACATTGCATTTAGCAAGACTTCTAAAAAAATATTATTTGTTTTTATATTATTGAATTTTTATCTTACTTTTTATTCTTATCGATTATGTATTTTTTTAGATCATTAAAAAGTAAGTTAAAAGACTACTCATTCTTTTTTAAGGATTGTCACCACACATCTGTATGACATTAGAAGCGCCGTGTGGTTACGTACAGAATAGGACATATTCTGTTCCATTTAAATCAGAATATTTGTTTATTTTTGTTCACCAAAAACGAGGCATAGGAGGCTAGTTAGGTTAAAGGCCAGCTTTATAGGGGTATCATAGGTGGAGAGTTGTGCATCAAGATGTTTGCTTACATAACATTTAAATTATCGCATGTTGACACAGTCAGGAAAATAGGGAGCTGGGAGGGAATTCGAAATCCAAGCCATTCAAAGAAATAAGCTATTAGAGTAGAAGCTATTCAGACATCTGGGGACCTCGACACGTTGGTTGAGGTGTAAAATTACAGATAGTTCATCGGAGCACATTCCGTGGAAGTACTTAAAAAACAAGCACAGGGGTGCAACATTGTGGCGATGAGACGAATAAGCTGGGGATGGGCAGATACTGCGGGACCTATTAGGTTTAAAACTCTTTTTTGCATCCTTTCCAAGAGGATTATATTAATGGTTGGTTCACAAGCACAGATGTGGCAACAATAATCCATGTATGGGCAAATAATGGCTTTATAGAGATACAGGATACTGGTAGGGTTTTCGTAGAAAAAAACATGTATCCACCTTTATATTTTACGGCATATAAACGATGTAAGGGTTATTTTTTCCGACAGTGCAATACCCCTCGGAAAAGATTAATTGTATATGATTTTAAAAGTAGTTACTTAATCTTTTACGTGATAAGGTGTTAAATCCTTTTACGATAATTGTTAGGTTGGTTAAAAACCTAGCTGCCTAGAAAAAAAGGACTCTGGGTTGAGAAAAAAATAAAAATCTCGTCAGTCTAGCTTGATTTCTCCTTTATTGACTGAGGACAGAAAACATACTACACTTAGTCAAAAGGTCTGTCTTTATTTACCTCCTCTCCAGGTGTTATTTAGAAAAGCAAAAGTATTATGAAAAAAACGCACCGTAGCCTACAACATGTGCTTGAGCAGTCTGGTCGGAATCCCCCGGGGGCGGCGCCCTAGGAGATTAGTAATAAACTAACACCTTCTTAGAAATTAAAGTCTTGGAAGATGGACCTCCTGTGAATGAAGAAACGTATACCTTAGCCGACAGCAGCACAGCCACTGTTGGACAGATTGTCGAGGGCGTATCTTTACCTTGTACGAACAAGGCGGGAAAATGTCCTTTCAAAAATAAGATATGTTAAGGGTTGAATCGAGTTGATAGTTAAAATGGGTAATGAACACAGCAAATAAATAAACAAGTAAACTGGTTGTTGATCAACTCGAAAGTGGCTTGGTGGGACTACAGCCAGCTTAGATATTCGAGGCCAGACATATGCGTCGTTGGTGACAGGCGAGAGCCGAAGTGTGACGAGAGGTATTTGGTCAATGGGTAAGACTTCTAGATTTCGGTCGAAGCACGCATTCAATTTGATTTGTGAATAAGAATAACCTGTACAGATAGTTTACTTCTCACGCTTATATGTGATATGGATGATAAGTCTGAGTTCAAAGAGTGCAATGTTTCCAATGGGTTGCACACGCCCACCCATACAATTACACATAGTTAGATAGGTCTCTCTCTCTCTCTCTCTCTCTCTATATATATATATATATATATATATATAGAGAGAGAGAGAGAGAGAGAGAGAGAAAGAAAAAGAGAGAAAGAGATAGTAAGAGGGAGCATGAGACAGAAAGAAAAAAATGTAAATATGAATTGGTTAGCGAGATGGAGATTTACGTACATTTAGTAACTAGGCAAAATTCATTCATTCAAACATATTTCTTTGAATAAGATCTTTGATCTGTTGATAATCATTTCAAACATTCGTACAGCCGTACGCAAAATCAGATTGTAATTGCTTTCTTAATGTATATTTTTGGCTGGAACATTCTTTATTTGCTTTTATTCATCGAGTTTCGACGAGTTCCTGTTATATTTTGGGGGAATTGAAAGCGTAGCAATACAGTTCGATACTAAGGAACCTGTTACCTGCGAATCTAACCTTTTTTGATCGACTTACAGATGTTTACATGCAATCTTATAAAATGATCGATTCCTTGCCACACAAAGCTTTACAGTACTTAAAAGTGTGCCAAATTATAACTAAACTTTGAGTTGACTCCAAATACATGCATTACACTACCTACCGATCGCAAAAGCGCGTGAAACAGTGGTTATATCATTAGAAACAAGTAATCAGCACTATATATATATATATATATATATATATATATATATATATATATATATATATATCCGTGTGTGTGTATACATACATGGATACATCATCTCAATTGTCAACTATTGAATTAATAAGATTCTATCTAGACAACTGGTATTAAAAACGATTTAGGGCTGTCACATGAATCAGAGTTCAAATGTTAAATGCACGAGAAATACAAACAAGCGTAATCAACAAAATAAAATAGGCACAGTAGAATACTGATAGATTTATCTTTTTTTTTCAACAAATCAATCGTCAGTTATGTAGAGTTTTCATGAGGGAATCAACAATACAGGCATGAAATAACAGCCTTGAGCTAATCTTCATTGACACACATTTTATTTCTGTCACCTACTTTCGCTTTCTCTCTCTTACTCTTTCTGTCAAAAGTATGTATCACTGCAAAATAAGTAACTATATATATATACGTTGGGTACAACGATATATTCATGTTGATCATTGGTGAAAACCAACAATTCATCACTGACACCTCAATGATTCAATGCCTCTAGACAGCGCAGATAGCCGAACGATCGGAGAACATAAGCATTTAGATGAATTCATCTTTCACTATATCATCGAAACTTGTATCTTAAATTAATGTAGAGCAATACACAATGAACAGATATACTCATAAATGTACTCCTATCAGTTGTTCTATTTTGCTATAGGAGAATATATGTACAAATGTGTGTATAGCAAGATAAAGAATATGAAGACAAGAGAACACGGTTACTAGAAACTTATCGACCTGCATTGTTGAGACCATAGTAATCTATTTCTAATTATTTACTTCTAATTTTACTTAGACGCTTGACTTCATATTCTCTACATTTCAGAATCATCAATTACATCATTATTAACGGCACATCAAATTATGGAACACACAATTATCCTAGTTATAAAGGCTGATGATATAAATGTAGTAATTGAATAATTTGTCAAAGTAGATTAAGTATTAATCTCATGATGTTAGTAATGCAAACTTGATGCCCACACATGTTAGCCATAGCAACCACGATTGCTTTGACGTATTTGACCATTTTCTATCAACCAAATTGTCCAATGCCCTTTCAGTATTATCAGCCCATCCTGGGACAAGTGTTGCAGTTTGTATATATATATTAATTGATGTACATGTAGGGCATTCTTAAGCCGGTACAATTAGGATAATTATTAGTGTTCGTTATTTAGTCAGGAAGACAGGGTTCAATCCCTGGTCTAGTCAAACCAACTATTCAAAACATGGTACATACTTCCTACTTGCTAAAGACACAGAATTATAATGCAAAGATCATGTGTGAGTTAAATAATCAAGGGAAAAGAGTGACGGCTTCCCGTATATCTCGATGTAATAGTACATGAAAGGGGAGCCTTCGTGTCGCCCTGAATAACTGTCGACTAATCATGTTTTTTATTAGTTCATAGAATAACTAGTGGTTATTTGACATTCAATATGATGTCCTATATTTGGTGACTTTGAAAGAAGTTTATCTCATAAATAATATGAAATTAAATTGTTACAACTTAAATAATTAAGTATTACCCTGTGTATAAAAATAATAAATGCAAATAAAATTTAAAATTAAACAAACAACTAGTAAATAAATACATAATTTTGAAATTGAGTAATCGATTATTTTACCGGGTATGCTTTTACTACTACTAAACCGATTACTTCCCAAACAAATAAATATTAATTGCTAAAAATTGAAATAAGCAATATCTGAATTTTGCATTAATTTTATATTAATATATATATATATATATATATATATATATATATATATATATATATATATATAAGGTCGATAAGCTATTGAAGAATATACCTTAGTTTCACTATAGCAGAAATATTATTCGGCTATATATTCTTTCTATTTAAGAATTATTAATGGCAGACCTACAATTGCACAACAAAAAAAGAGGCGCACAGTTATAGTGACTATACAGGTTGAATATAGTGGTGTGGAAAATAACCATTCTTTAAAATACGGTTAATCTTTCGTTTATAAAGTTCGTAAAGATATAATGGGTTATGGTCGAAAGGTATGACCATTATGAAAAGGTATGTTAATTCTAGACACGCTCATAGCAATTAGAATACCTGGAGGTATTCCGCTTGTAAAGCATAGCTTCGGATAGTATGTACGAAGATCCATGGTGTCAATTGCAATATTGCACCGTGTGTTAGAAAGAACAATCTGAAACGGTGTCTTCAAACACCTCAAATACAAGATTATGCGATTGTTAGAAGTCATTTTAATCAGAAAACATAAAGGAAAATCAGTTGATCAGAGCAGGTGGACGCCTAAACATTTCTTTCCAAATTAATGATCACCTGACTAATAACATTTGCCCTCCTAGCTCCACAAATATAAATCTTGTGGACTACTATGTATGGAGGGTGGTTGGGAAAGAGGTTAATGATCACCTTAAAACACTAAATAATCCTGAGTAGTCTCAATAGTTATGGTAATACGAATAAAAAACACCTGATCCCAAAAAGTAGGCGATGCATACATAACATAAAAGTAGAAGATTGTAATGAACGAAATACAACAATATATATGTTCCGATATTCAGAAACATTTTCACTTAAAAAAGACTATGTTTTTAAGAGTGATTTTTGTGTGTACACATCGTCTGGATCGGAAAATACCTAAGGAGCTCTGCATATATATATATATATATATATATATATATATATATATATATATATATATATATATATATATATATATATATATATATATATATATATATGTTAGTAGAGAATGGCAGTTTGCTTGAAGCATTGCTGGGTATAGTAGTAGAATGTTTTAAAGGATGTGGGCAATGCAAATTCCTGGTAAGATGTAAGTAGGAAGGACCAAAAACAATAAGTCGAAAATGAAATATGACTTACTATGTATTTTTCCGAAAATCTTACATAACAGCAAAAGTGTGTGATGTCCGGATGCTTAAAAAATAAGTATTTAATATTTCGGGACAAGAAACTTCCCTGATTTTTGATGCGGTTCTACTTTGGCAACCATTTTGTTTTGTCAGATTCTCCTCATAGTCGGAGAACTTGCTTCTGGTTTGATTATTTTTGACAAAGGGCAGTTTATTTTCCCGAAATATTAAATAATTAATAATAATTAGAATTTTTTGTCAAGACAAAATGTCCTATTTCACCCCAAAAATCGATTTAATCGAACATTTGGATGAATACCGAGCGAAATGGGCGAGAAAATCCAACGGCCCCTATAGTATAATTGAACCTAAAATTCTTTATTTTAAAACAGGAAATAAAAGAAAAAATTTTCATAAATACAAAAAAGTTCAAATATGTAAGAAAATAACTTCAAAGACATCTATAGACTCACTGGCGACATTTGTTGCCCAAATTGTCTTCTGTCTTAATAAAAGTGTCCCATCAAAAATGTTACATTTCAATGTAAAAATTTCTGTTTTCAAGACATCTATAGACGCATTGGCTTTTAAAGACATTTGGTGCCAAATTGTCTGTCTTCCCATCAACAATTTAACACATAGATGTAAAAATCTGAGAACTTCAAATATTCTCGTTCTTTCTCCCTGTCTCTCCCTCCCTCTCCCTCTCTTTTATCTCATATACATTTACCAGATATAATTTTTTGAAATAACTCAGAGTTAACTCTGAGACTGTCTTTTCTTTTCCTTTTTATTGTTGAATAAAAAAAAACTGATGTTTAAAAGAAAAAAAATCAAATAATTTTGAAGCGAGGAGCGCGGAGCGATAAAACCACCGCTGTTTAGTCCCAAATGGAGTTGCTCCCGCTCCACTCCTGCTGAATATAAAATGAGCCCTCCTCTCCTTCGCTCCAACAAAAAGGAGCGTGCTCCTGGAGCGCGCTTCTATATGGAGGGCTCCGTAACGCCCTATATATATATATATATATATATATATATATATATATATATATATATATATATATATATATATATATGTATGGGTGTGTGTGTGTGTGTGTGTAACAAATTTTTTTCAACATTTATTTATTATTTTGTTATTTTAGCATTTTATAATTTTATATTACGCGCTCCAAGCGGTGATCCGCTCTCATCAGATATGTAAATTCATTTGGATTTACATATCTGATTCGAGTCAAGTGAGAGTGCTCTATCTATACTTTGAGGACAGAGATTAGCAGGGTACAGTCTGGGATCGAGGGGAACGGTATAAGAAATATAAGTAACTTACGCTGTGATGTAAAATCAATCTAACGCACATGTAGTATTTGTCATCCGATTCTAACCTATGTTCTCTAGTCAGAGGGAGGGTGTTTCGAACATAAACTCATAGTACGTGCATATGTTTGTCAGAGTATTTACGGTAGAGTTAGTAGTAGTAACTTATGTTAAAGTGCTGATAGGAGATTGAGGATTGAAGGTTCGTTTCACTTACTGCTAAGATACTTGGGGAGTTTGTCAGGGGAAAGGTTTCTACGTGGTTGATGTTGGTTCTAAGTTTCCGGATATTTGTAGATGCTAGCCTAAAGAGCTGAGGCGAAGGTGTTTTTTGTTGGGTGTCATGTGCAGGTTGGATTTTATTTTTTACTAATGACATGTTTGTTTTGATATAGAGTGGAGTAGGCAAGGTGAGTGCTTGTTAGGTGTCAATAAGCCCACACAACTTGTCCATTAGTCGCGACCAGGTCCATGGGGGTTGCGGGCTCGGGGAAGGCCAGCAGAGATAACTGCAGTTTCCATTTCTATGCGCGACATAGCACATACAACTACCAACGGTATTATGAAACTTATGATGAAACAGCTGTTCTTAGCGCTACCTAAAAGTTTGGGCTTTTGTTCTGTCAGTCGGAAACAACAGTCTGCCAAGCTGTCTAACCCGTACCCTAAACCTGTCGGAACAAGAACGACCCTGACTGGCCATGTAAACCTCAGAGATGAAAAAACTTCCCTCAAGTTGACCAAATAGAAATAGAAAAGGCGTTCATTGTCCTAGTAGGGCAACAAGGCCACGCACTGGGTGTTTTGAGGCGTCCCAGCGCTGGTACCTCTGCGCCTGACTAAAAGACAAAGAAGAATTTCAAAGGCCGGCGATAGGCAGAATCAATCTACTCTTTAAGCAATTGTAGGTTTGCAAATCGGATATTTTGCAACGGTTTGCTGCCACGACGTAAGTAGTTCGTAACAAAGTGTTCTGATCAGAGATTTCCTTCTCTTAGGTGGATAGCCTGACAAGGTCTTACGAGCCCAACACAACGAAAGGGGATAATAGCCTGCGTCCATGTACGAGTCGGGTATTTACAAACGCCCGCAGATTTTTAAAAATATGTCCACACACACACACACACAAACACATATATATATATATATATATATATATATATATATATATATATATATATAGAATAAGTTTACTGAACACTGCAAAGGGAACATAAAATTGAAGATACTTTTCCATCTTGCAAGTAAGTACAAATAAGAAAGACAGCTATAACTTCAAAGAATTACTTCAGTGGGAAATAAATAGACAGTGTATATAGATATATATCAAGAATTAAACACATTTAAGTCAAACACAGTATCAAGCACATCTATTAATAATGGAGATAATGTATATGTATGTCTGTCTGTCTGTCTGTATGTCTGTCTGGTAGAAGCCGAAACTCAATCAGAGTAATGTTACTATTTAATAAGTCCGCCAGCTTCCTTATATACTACAAAACCCGCCGTAAACACTATGCGCATTTCTTAATTTACATAATTAATTGCTTTTAAACGTCTAATGAATTTGTATTCGCAAATATACACTCATGATAGTTCTCTTCCGATTTCCACATGTATTTACGCTATTTTGCTCGCTAATAATCTTACTTATAAGTTATAATTATTTCTTTTATTATTTATACATACATGAAATGAGTTACGTAGTTAATATATCTATGACGAAACTGATTGAACAGCCAGCGTTAATCCATTGAATTGGTTCCCTCCCTCCGTTAATTCAGTATGGACGCAATACGGCGCGTTATTTGAAATGTACACAAAACGATGGTATTTACCGTGCTATTTTTACTCTGATGTTTTTATAAAAACGTTCTGAGTTTGTTTATTTTCTTAATCTTCTTAGCCATTATGTTTTAAAACACAAATTCACTTAATCAAATTGTTTAATTAAAATAATAATTGATTTAAAAATTACTATTTAAAAACACGCACAGACACATTATAACGAATTTAGTTCAGGTAAACTTTTTTCTTCGAGAATTAAAAACTATTCGTGTTTACTGTATTTGATTTTTTAATACTTTCATATCCAATATTATCATTTTATCACGACCTCAACTGAATTCATGATTTCAATTCCACCTTATACGCTGTTAAGCTTTTATTTACAAACTGTTTTTATTATTCCATGTTTTATTTATTAAAATAAAAGATGTGATTTTTTGTCAACAAAAAACAAACACATTGTACTGGAAAAGTATACAACTGATTTTAGAATCAAATTGTTTAATTAAAAAATGATCATTAAACAAACACACACACAAACATCCACATTCTAATAAATTTAATTTAGATAAACTTTCTTTCCGATAGCATTTACATAACTAATGGTGTTCACTGTACTTGATTTGTTGGTGTTTTTTAACTATAGGACCGGCGCTAACTTTGACCTCGTCGTTAGGATTAGGGTCATGGTCAAAGTGGGAGTTAGAATTAGGGTTTAGAGTTAGGGTTGTCTTTTTTTCCTAATTAATTAAATTTATTTATACGTATGGGGAAGGATAAAAAAGAAATTGGGGGGGGGGCGGTCAATTTTTTTTCTTATCTTAACTAAAAATATTTCTATGTATGGGGGAGGGTAAAATAAAAAAAATTAGGGGAGGCCCCCCCAATTTTTTTTTTCTTTTTAAACTAAAAATATTTCTATTTATTGGGGAGGGTAAAATGAAAGATCGGGGTAGGGTCGAATTTTTTTTTCTTTATTTTCAACTAAAAATATTCTTGGTCATAAACAAAGAACATCAATGTCAAACCACCCAAGAAATAGTACTTGGGCTTCATCGGTTTACATGTGACGTTCATTTCTAACGCCGCAGCCTAGCAAAAATATGCGACCAGAGGGAGCATATATTTGCTAGTTCAACTCATACACATTAGAATTTAGAGAGGTTAATATGTGAGTGTCGAAAACTGTAAGAGAAGAGACGAATAAAAAATAAATAACAAAGTGTTTATCTTTGCGTCGGTGGCATTGGGAAATAACGGGGCATGTTTAGTGCGGCTAGTCTACGAATGAATTTAGTAGGAGGAGAGTCACCTATTGTAGAAAGGAATTTGACGGGATGGAGGGTATCTTTTTACACGCAGTTCGAAGGCATTTTTTTCGTTGTTGTAAGTCAGGACGACATTTTTATCATCATTTGCATAGCGTTGCCAGAGTATAAGGAGTGGTTGGGATATATCATTTATAAAAAATAGAAATAGAAAACATTAACCTTACTCGTCTATTAGTATTGATACGTTAGAAACAACAAAATGTATTAAGTAATTAGTCACCAAGCGTGTAAGTTCAGAAAATCACTTAAGTTGGAAATCAATAGACAGGTAATAATACAGTATATATATATATATATATATATATATATATATATATATATATATATATATATATATATATATATATATACATATCTATAATGTATATATACATATAAATATATTTATATATATATACATATATATATATATATATATATATATACATATCTATAATGTATATATACATATATATATTTATATATATATATATATATATATATATATATATATCTGTATATATATATATATATATATATATATATATATATATACAGAATTAAACACATTTGAGTCAAACACAGAATTAAGTGCATACAATTAATACACATTAGAATCTGGAGATGTAATAATGTGATTGGTCAAAAGTGTAAGAGAAGAGAAAAATAAGAAAAAAAGAAAAAAGTGCTTATCTTCGCGTCGGTAGCATGAGGAAATGTCTTGTCATTTCCCAGATTTAATGATGACACTGTTGTAGAAAAACAAATCAAGTTGTAACTTTTAATATACGGGAATTATAGTCTTTTTACCAAATTGCAGAAGAACTTAACCTTCGATTCTATTAAATGCAATGTATTTGTTTTACTGCCATCGGGAAATTTGTCTTGAAGTTTAAAGAAACGGGCAATGTCCTAAACCACCTCCTATATATATATGTAAAATAATGATGCAGACATGTTGAGTAATAACGCATAAGGCGTCACGGTGGAAGGGCTAGATAAATTGACCCTGCAATAATTAAGAAAAAAACGAATACTAGATAGATTGTCAATTACGCTAAAAGAACAACGGAAATAAATCGGTTACCTTTGAACGAGCCCAGGTGTTTGAGTTCGACGAGTTTCTTTTGGAGTATGACGCTGTAAAAAAAAACGACTCGGCAACCTTTAAAATAGTCAGGTGCACGAGGCGAGAAGAAGAAGGCACCTGGAGTGTGAAGTCAGAAATTATAACGGCGGTTTTAAACAAAGGAAGAAGGGGCGCTTACGTAGCAAAGATCGAGTTGGGAGGATATAGAGAAAAAACTAGTCGTGTGTCAGAACCGAAGAAAAGAACCCCCACCATGAGCTGACTGCTGTATACAATTGGCGTGGGGATCACAAGCGTTCCCTCGATTCTGGTAGCATACTGCTACAGAAAGTATTGTCGTGTTTCTCTCTAGATTGCAAGGTAAATCACTCTGCCTGGATTTCGAGAAAATAACCACCGTTGGGTAGAGTCAAAGATCAACCACCGTCAAGGTAAAGAAAGAGGTGTCTTCGTAAGAAAAGGGAAATAACAATGATGCCAAAGGACTTTTGCTAACAAAGAAAAATATAATTATATATAAATATATATATACTCAACTTACACCAGATGGTGGTGAACAATAAAGAAATAGAGTTATTCAAGCACGTTCTTGTCTCTATCGTTGTATTTTCTTTGATGCTATCAAGGCCCCCGAAGGAACGGGTATTGCAACATATGTATATTTAGACTGCATTTTCTCTGTAATACAAATGTTTATGAATATGACAGGCAACTTATGTCTGGGTATCCTTGTGTGGATCTTTTCCATTTGACGAATCAAGGTCTTTGTTTCGGTGGGGAATTGGCCAATGAATCTCCCATAACTGTAGCTATCCCAAGTACTTTCAAGCCCATTCCGGTCTATCTTCAGGAGAATCAGGTAAATACCATGGTGGTAAAGCTAATATTACTATGTAGTTTTGGCGGGAATATTAATATTAATACAAAACTAACGTTAGAACTTTTAACATTTTAGAATGATATCACTAGTGTTAAAGTTTATTCTGTTAATGGCTGTTTTTTATGTATATATATATATATATATATATATTATATATATATATATATATATATATATATATATATATATATATATATATATATATACATACATATGTATATGCATATATATAAGAGAGAATAGTAGTTGACTTAGAACATTGCCGGGAATTGTAATAAGTGTATTAAGAAAGCTGAAGGCAATGCAGATAGCTGGATTTGTGATTAGCTGGTAAGAACAAAAATAAACAATCGAAAAGGAGGACTTAGAACTATCTACTTATTTTTCTTTTCAATCTTGTATAAACAGCAAATATGGTGTTATCTTAGTGTGATGTCCTGATGATTAGAAATCATTTACTAATTTTCTAATCATCCAGACATTACACAGAGCTAAAAGAATACTTGCTGTTTATGTAAGACTGAAAAGAAAAATAAATTAATAGGTTTGAGTTTTCTACGGTTGTCTATTTTTGCTCTTTCCATCTTAACTTTAATTCGGCTGTATTCATTGCCTTCAGCCTTCTTAATACATTTAGTATACACACACATATATGTATATAAATATATATATATATATATATATATATATATATATATATATATATATATATATATATATACTAACGGCCAGTAATTAATTGGAAGGTAAATTTTTAGATTACATCCTCAGCTAAATTATCCATCATCTCTTAAAAATGAGATGATGTCTAGGATCATTCTAGATTGTCAGTGCAGTTAATATGTTTTACACTAACACTAGGTTTTACTGGCAAAGTCGTAAAACCACAAGCAATCGCCTCAAACAGGTGCTATACAGTAGAAAAAAAGATAACGAAGAATACATTTTTAATGGAAGACAATGGTAAACTGACATAAAACCCTTGAATGGCCTGAAAATAGAGGATTTGTTTACGTTATTTTTTATGATAAACTGATCCCCCATTTTTTATTTTAAAATATGTTTTGTTGTTTCTCTTTCGGCCAGGTTTTTTCAGGGTATTCATACGTAATCGCCTGAAAAAGTAGAATCTCATTTTATCGAGGGTGGGGTGGAGTGTGGGGATGTTTATCAATAAGAATATCCAACGTTTCACGATGTTTTCTTTATGTCATGAAAATAAGATATTTAATTAGTTAGATCATTTTAAAGTTAGTTATTTAATTTTCATCGGAAAGAAATACACAACTAAAATCAATTGCTGTAAATTAAAATTAAAAAAAACGTGAAGTTTAAAGTTTTCTAAAAAAGTAATTACGGATAAATTTGCAGATTAATACCCTCTATTTATACCCCACAATCCCGAAGAAAAATGACATCTTGACATTTAGGGGATTTCGTGTTAACACCATGGGAAACAGAAAAAAAAAAAAAAATTTAGAATTTAAGGTGAAGGATTAATTTATATATATATATATATATGTATAACATAAAATGTTCCCACATTTCCGGGGCATGGTATTTTTGTTAAGAAACTTAACAAAAGGTCTGTAGCACTAACTCCTCTAAAAACGTATCGCATCTCCCCAAAATAAATACAGCGGATTTAATTAAAATGGCCCGAAAAATTGAATTTATATACGAGCATTTTCCCCACTTTACATTATAAAATAAGTGTTTTATGTTTCTTTTTTTCATTAAGTAAAAAAGGTAGAATAATTATGATTTTGAGGAATAGATAATTAAAAACATGAGTCTACAATCATACAAAAATATGCATCTCACATTTTTTTAGTAATCTAGACAGATCACAATGTTACTAAACTTTTGTTTCATTTGTCAATTAGAATAGTGAAAAAGTCTCTGTAAACATTACAAAATAAGTTTGCTGTCAAAATTTATGAATTAAGCGTAAACTTAATTAATAAAAATAGTTATTTATTAAGTCTTCACGGAAAATATAAATACTGCAAAAGAGGGCGAGAGAAAGGAGACAGAGAGAGAGCGAGCGAGACAATCACATTCTCCCTCCAAATCCACTTTCTCTTCTCGCTCGTAACAAACAAAACCGCACTCTCTCTCCTCCCCCATTTCTCCTTTTCCTTCTGCTGAGCTCGTAGCAAGCAACAACCTTCGGTAAGGTCGTCAGTGAACGCATGGAGTTAAAACTTAAAGTGTTTAAGTTATTTTTTTGATTTGTTTTTTATTCCATAACTTTAATTTATAAATCTTAATATTGACGAAACTATTGCATGTATAGAGCAAACATAATCTAATGCCATTCCAAATTAATAATACTAAACATTAATTAAATATGAACGGTTCAAAATAGTTATCTTACTTAGGCATTCAAAAGCTTCTCTCTTAAGATTTTTTCTTCACTATATATACAGAACATCAAGATTTTATGTTGTATTATTGATTTTAATAACAGTAACTGTTGTGATGAGATTATTCCTAAAACGTAAGACAATATACAAGTAAAAGGAAAGATCAAAAGAGAAACACAAGCACGTTGTTACTTCGTCGCTCGGCTGATACGTACTGGGAGTGACACGTTGCAAACACGAGTCTTTATTTACCAAAATAGTTCAGGGGCGATAACTTAAAAATTCAAAGCGGGAACGCTACATCTTTTCTCACCTAACAAACAGTCAGATGTTGTTATATACATATATATATACATAGTCCACGTGTGTGTGTGTGTATGTGTGCGTGTGCATGTGTGTGTAGGATTACCGTCAATAAGTTCATAATTCGATAGTTACAATGTGTGTGGAAAGTCTCTGTGGATTTCGCTGCATTAAATTATTCGACTTGTTGTCTCAGTCGAAAAGGACCTTTTTTCTAGGACAGAATAGAAGCTTTACTCACTTATTCAGTTGTCTGATATGATCTGGCACTCATGTCTGGAGTCTGAGTTTTCGTGTTGTGGGTGTGAGTATAACTATCTTCAGAGTCTGATTCTACACCTTCTCCGGGAGAGCTACCTGTATGTATTCGTTAAAAGAGAGAGGAATTTCGAGTGATTTGGTAATCTCCTCTTTGTGCTGTCACCATGCTACCCTTTATACCGATAATCGTCAGTTTTCTGGGGTCGAACATTGGGGATAGCTTGCTGACGCGTTTCTGCCTGACAAGTACTTTGTCACCTAGGCAAATGGGAGAGACTTTTGTCTTTCTTTTTGTGTCAGCATAGGTCTTCATTTTCCTCTTCTCTCGTGCATCATTCTCCGCTATGTGAGTGTGAATCGACTTTGGCATGGGTTCTTCCAGAACAGCAGGTATGCCGATTTTCATGGCAAAATCCTTGAATTCCTGCCCTTAGAAGGTGGGGGGGACTATTGTCAGACTTTACAATATCTGGCAAAGATTGCGTTGAGGCGAGGAATGACGACTTTTGCTGATGTCGAGGGGAGTACCTCTACTTCTGAAGATCTGCTGTAGTCGTCGATGACGACTACCACATAATCTTCAGATGGGAAAGGACCTGCGAAGTCCCGGGAGATTTCAGTCTATGGGTCAGCAGGGAGTGGTGTAGTGCGTAGGGGCTCACGGTGTGATGATGTCGAGTTGGAAGCTTGACAAGAGATGCAGTTACGCACTGTCACCTCCACTAGCTTGTCAATTCCATGGAACCTGACCTTTTCCCTCATTAGTTGCTTCGTCTTAACAACGCTTAGGTGTGTGCGGTAGGCTATGTCTACGGTTCTCTTCTGCAGGGCGGACGGGGCCACCGGGCGGTGACCTCGAAGGATAGACCATCATGTGCAGATAGTTCATCTTTGACATGTGTGAGACTGGATAACTGCGGGTCGTTCCATTTTCAATCTGAAAGTGCAATCATCACTTTCTATAGCAGGGGGTCTTTTTCCGTGGCTAGCTTCACCTCTTCAAGGGTGATGGACTCAGATATGGCATGGTGAGCCACGTATCTTATATATGCCTCAGCCGAATTATCTCTCTCGGGTTTGTGGTGAGGATGTCGGCTGAGGTAGTCGGCAAGGTTCTGGTCATCTCTTCCCGGCTGGTATACCAAGCTATACTCATATTGCATGAGGCGTAGGCGCCAGCGTTTGATTCTGGACGTGGCTGGTTTCAGACTTTTTACAATACCGAGAAGTGATTTGTGGTCAGTGGTGATGTGAATTTTGACCCATACATTTCTCTCTCCGTCTGCGAGTATCGCTGTTCCACATCTGTGAGCTGGCATAACACAAGACTTTCACGTCTTGTGTAAGCATTGCACTTAGTCCAACGGGGCTCGCGTCTACCAGGATATTTGTCTCCTTGATCGAAGTAGACCATAACTCCAGCTCCAGTCAGGTTTTTTTTTACTTTCATCACTGCCCTTTATTTTGTCTCTGACCACATCCATTCTCAGTATTTTCTTGTGAGTTGTCGGAGTGGCTCAGTGACAGTGGCATAGTGCGGGATGAACTTGGCCACGTATTGGACCATGCCCAGGAATGAGCGTACTTCTTCAACGTTCGTGGGCGATTTGCAGTTTGGAATTGCTGCAATTTTGTCTGGGTCTGGTGACACCCTTTTTTCGCTGTGATCTGTTTCACCGAGAAAAGGCACTTTTTCCTGTTTAGCCTGGCCCCGGCATTTTGTAGACGTTCCAGCGTGGACCTCAAACTGGGATCATGTGAGGCTTGATCACGTCCGTAGCCGATAATGTTGTCTGAGGGTTTTTTACCCCCGGAATGCCCCTCAAAAGATCCGCAATGACCTTTTGAAATATTTCAGAGGTCGCATTTTCTCTTAACAACAGTCTCTTGTATCGGAATAGTCCAGCATGTGTGGTGAACGTGGTGATGTATCTGCTGGACTCCCACAGCTCCAATTGGTGGTACGCGCTCAACGTGTCTAGCCTGCTGAACACCTTTGAGTTGTTTAAATCGGCAAACGAGTCGTCCACGGTCGGCAAATGATATTTTACTCTTTGAATAGCTTCATTTGCTTTTCGCATATCTACGCAGATTCGCACGACACTCAATTTTCTGGGGACTATCACCACGGGACTTACCCAGGGGGTAGGCCCAGTAACATCCTCAATCACGTGCATCTCCTTGCGGCGTTTTAGCTCCGACAACGTCTGTCCTCACGCGGAAGGGTATTATCCGTTGTCTCCGAGTCACCGGTGGGACTGAAGTATCGAGATGCAGCTTAACAGTGGGTCCAGAAATCTTTCCCATCTTTCCGTCGAACAATGAGGGGAATTTATCACATTGAACGTAAAATTAAAGGATATCATACCCAGTGCCTCAGCTGAGTAGATTTTGTAGATCGTGTCCGAACAAGGGGTTTTCATTGTCGATAACGAACATTTTTGCTTTGCAGCGTTTTCCTTTAAATTCGATGGGGGTAGTGATAAATCCACGGACTGGCATGGTTTACCTGGACCGATAGGCAAATATCCGTGTAGCAGTGCTATGTATTTTCGGCCTGTACTGAAGACCGTCGTACGTGCATCCAGACATTATATTTACACTGGCACCGGTATCCAAAACGAAGGTCACTGGGGAGTCATTAACGAGGATGATGGTTGTGGGTGTTTTTGTCGACGTGGGAGTGTTTACTGTGTATACAGGTGCATCACTCGACGTAGAAAAGGATTCAATATCATTTCGATATGAGTAGGAAATTTGTCTTACCGGTTTTGAATTGCACACCTTTGCGAAGTGGTTCTTTTTCATGCAGTTCCTACATTCTTGTCCCTTAGTAGGACACGTCATGTGTGTTGCTGATTATCCACAGTAGTGGCAGACATGTCCGGCGTCTTTGCCACGTGACTGGGTCGTCGGAGTAAGCTGGCGATTACTGCCTTGTCTGTGTCCGTAGTTGCGTTTTTCGTCGGTATTTTTTTTCTCTTCTTCTCCGCGTGTATACTGCCTGAGGTCTCGTTTATTATTATGGGACAACAGGACACGAACAACCTCTTCTTTCTCGATGTATGCGGCTCGTGTGCGAACTAATTCAATAGCTGATACATATTGGGAGTGACACGTTGCAAACACGAGTGTGTATTTACCAAAATGGTTCAGGGTCGATAACTCTCAAATTCAAAGCGAGAACGTATGATATAGGAGTGATAAATTTAAAAGATATTCGCATTTTTTAATATATATATATATATATATATATATATATATATATATAGAGAGAGAGAGAGAGAGAGAGAGAGAGAGAGAGAGAGAGAGAGAGGGGGATGAAAGAAGAAGGGTAAACATGAACAAATGACAAATGTATTTCAACTTCTATTGTTCAATGCAAAGTGTACTCGGTAAAAACATGTTTATTATTCTTTCCTTAAACCAAGGCTGTTCAAAGATCAAAATCTCACTCTCTATAACTTAATATCTTTTTCAAATCTTGAATGTTGGCTTGTCCACTGCCAACTTATCTGTATATGTAGTTCCTCTGGTGATAATATTTTAATCTTTTAAAAGCCTTGGCTTAAGGAAAGAATAATAAACATGTTTTTTTTTACCGAGTACACCTTGCATTGAACAATCGAAGTTGAAATAAATCCGTCATTCCTTCATGTATATCCCTCTTCTTTCATCTATCTTTATAATTGCTCTATCTCGTATATTAGGCTTAAACCATTTCACTATAGGCTCTATCTACTAAAAGTTTACTTTTAGTTTCATATCATATCATATCATATCATATATATATATATATATATACATATATGGATAGTATTATTGTTTTTCATGTATAAATAATTGATACATGAAAGTGATTACATTTCTATTTCAAGTTAAATTGTATCCCCAATGATTTTAATATATTTTTAGTATCCGTCTATGCTTTCAATACATTCACTAATGTATCTGGTATCTACTCCGGAAAGTATTTCTTTACGCTATCATCTACTTGTATCAGAGACAAATAAGTACTAAGATGGTGTACTCCTGCCACATTTCGGGAGGGACCGCTCAGAGCAGCCTGTCCTGACTTAATAGAGTACAAAACCAACTTCGAAATCTTGTGGGGGATGTTATTTTCTCTTCTTTAAAGCTAGGAATAGGATTGTTAGTATTTTTCTTCTCTCAAGTTATTCTCATGATAGATGCCCTACTGAGCTCAAATCTATGGTTCATCCTGTTAAACATTCACCACAAAAACTCGTCTTCTACAAGAACTATAAATAATTCTCCCTTCTTCCCCTGTATACCTAACACTAAATTGAACGTCTATAAGTAAAGTGTTTTTCCAAGAACTACCCGTTGTAGAACACTGCTGTTTCTCAGTTGACTACATCATAGCTTTTTCCAAGTACAATATTTAACCATCAATTCCGATCCTCACAGTATTGTCTCACCGCCCTCTTGACAGACTCATCGACCTTTATCCTCGAGTAGCCTTTTTAATTTGATAAGCCACTACATGAAAACATAATATTGTTAATGTCCTTCTTTCTATTTAATACTTTATAATAGAAATGTGTTTATGTTACTGACAAAAATATCATTTTATGACGGAACACACGACAGGTCTTATACAAGTAGACGAGCCCTTACATTTCATTTTTAGATTTAAAGAAACAACTTTGAGAACATAAAGAGAAAACTTTCATAATTGTATCGCAATTACTTTTTGCAATCTGAAACGAAGTGTATGTTATAGACGAGTAGTCAGCTTGTAAAATCTGTGGACGAGATTTATCCGATTTTTATATGTGAAGTTCCATGGCAGCTTTATTCACTGTAGATAATTGATGTCATAAAATATACCGCTGTAAAACTGTGTGTGCTTAACTTACACTAGAGACCTCCGCATGTAAAACTGGCATAAAAAGTATTTTGCTATTTCAAAAAAAATGTTGAGTGAATAAATTGGTAAGTGCAGACCAGAGAAAAGATATATATATATATATATATATATATATATATATATATATATAGAGAGAGAGAGAGAGAGAGAGAGAGAGAGAAATAGATAGATAGATAGATAGATAAAGAATAGCAGTTAGATAATGAGATAAACAGACAGTAAGATATAAATATACACAAATAAGCAGATAAGCAAGAAGACAGACGAGTATATATATATATTTATATATATATATATATATATATATATATATATATATATATATATATATATATTTATAGAAAGAGAGATATTTCTTAATTAATTAATTTATCAATTAATGTTTGTATACAGATCTATTTAATTTATTTATCAATTTATTTTTGCGTGCACAAAAAGCAGACATGGGCACGTGTTTCTTTCTAGTATATATTCCCAGGACTTGCTGCTACATTAGATATTCATATTTTACAGATGGTCTAGTGAGGATATTTACACACACCATTGTGTTGCATTGTATATTAGCCGCTTCTAACAGAACAAGTGGATGTCAGGTGGCTCATGCTCTCTATTTCTGTGTGGCAGAACCTGCACTTATTTTTGTTGAGACCACCCATCTTCTTAAAACATGGGTCATCAAACCTTTATTTTGGGCAGCCATTATCATCCTCTGCTAGAGCAAGCCTATTTTGAGCCAGTCTACAAAGCCTTCCTTATCTATCTATTTCTTTGAATTGTTCAGATATTTTTTATTTGATTTTACTTCAGTCGAAGTTCTCAGTAATCAAGGGGCATTTTCCTGTGGCTAACACTTGATCTCTATATTAAGTTAAGTCAATTCGTATGAATCAACACGGTACGATTTTGTTGACCGGTGTGATTCTGTTGCTGGCATTCTTGCAGGAGGAACCATATAGTGGTGTTCTAGCACCCCTAAGTTAAAGCGGTATTATAGAAACGACTGGAGTCTAACTTGGCTCACCCAGGTAGTTAGTCCGTGTCGTTATCCACTTAATCACAGTCACCTTCCTGGTCTCTATATAAGATATATAGATATTCGAGTGAAGCATTCAAGGTCTCCTTTCCCTTTCAATCGTTGAGTTTGTAAAGAAGTTAAGAACATTACCCAGATCTTTGTGAATTATTTTATATCGTCTCAAATATGGAACAGATTGTCACTATTTACCGCATACGTTATTGCTGTCTATTCATTGGAGGATATAGGTCACAGGTTATTTTTCAAAACTGACTGCAACCGTGACTTGTAGAACCGTATTTGCTCTGACATACTTTACCGCAGTCCCCACAGACCCGATCACGGAGAATCCTTACAATTTCATTTGTCATTTCTGAGGCCTCATTTTCTAACAACTCTCTTAAGTTGTCTATGTGCAATGCGTCTTCTTTAATATCCGTGCACACCAATATTGATGCCCCGTCTCAATGTTTCTCTATTTAGTGCACTCTGTTCAAAGTTACTGTTCAGAATTCTACATATTGAGAGACAGGTCTTTAGAAAGTCTTTGCATTTCAGTTTCGGTTCATACGATGGTCTCTTACCTTCAAAAGGTTCTCCATTAAAAAGCTTCTTTAGGAAACGTCTTCGCTCATCCTACATACATGGCTATACAACCATAACGATATTTGTGTAAATGCTTTTAATGCTGCGACAACCACTCCGCTAAAAAAGCTTAAAGGATAAAAAAGACAGTACACCAAAATTGACGGAAATACTTTTAGTAGTTTTCTTTAACAAAAATAAATTCGATTCTTTTATCGGCAAACTTGATTCACATAATCGTAGTAATACCGACTTAAAAGCGTTTACCGATGAAATTTTAATTCATTAAAAAAAAAAAATACTGGATTAGTTTCCGTAAATTTTGGTGTACGCTCTTTTTTACCTTAACAGATGAGATAATAATGTTATTACTATTTTCTTTATAAAAGCAATATTCCATATATGGGGTTAAGCTTGTGAAACACCGTTTATCTAATTATATGAATAAATGATAAAGTTGTAGTCCTATGTTGACAACAGACTGATAAATGAAAAGTTTATTTTTTGACATTTTTGTTTCATGTATTTCGAGCAGCTAGTATATATATATATATATATATATATATATATATATATATATATATATATATATATATAGTCATCCACATACAGCCTGTTTCGCTGTTTACAGCTCATCAGTGCGGCTAGACCAGTTAGTGTCTCAAGCAGGGATCGAAACGCAACCGTCGAGCTAACCCCTTACGCCATCATGCGACACTGACTGAATGTAAGTGATATCTCAATGTAACGAAATGTAAACATTGCAAATGCCTGAGCTCGAAATTAGTTTTACCTAATTAGCATTGCCTTAAAGCTAATGGCCGTTGACTATACCCTTACAAAAATAAGCTCTACCCGGAGGGAGCTTTTTATAGTCATCCACATACAGCCTGTTTCGCTAGAGAGAGAGAGAGAGAGAGGGAGAGAGAGAGGGAGAGAGAAAGAGAGAGATAATAATCTAAAATATACTTATGGAAAGTAAGCAGCCCAAAATTGTTTATGTTTCATTGTCGGAAAAATCGTCAGGCTATATATATTATTTGTGCTGATAAATCAGCGCTTATTTAGGCCGGGCGGCACTTGACGATAGGTGTTGAAAAGATTGCCAGTTCAACCATGGTAGCTATCAAGAGAGGTGTGGAAAGATTGCTGAAGAGGGCATGATTGTCACGTGATCTTGGTTCACAGATTGGATGTTTTAGGAAACTAACTTTGTACATGGAAGCTCCGTTTGGTGTTTGGTAAAAAGAGAGAGAAAAGAAAAGTTTTTTGATGTAGCAAACGAAGTTATTGCTGTAAATGTTATACAGGCAGGGGGGCAAGGATTATAGCTCAGTTGAGTACCTATCATAAAGAATAATGATACAGTAGAGAGAGGCCATTAACCTTTCTACTGTCTAGGGTGGAGAAAAGATGACTCCTCACCAGGTTGCGAAGTCAATTTTCTACTCTGTCAAGGTAACGGACAGTGATCCGGGTGGAACCTCCTTAACTGTGAAATCCTAGAACGTATTTAAATTTTATCAATGTAGAGGATAGCGTCAAGTGTTTGGAACTTTCTGGTTCAGTAGAATGTTCCAACCATTTTCTATTAACCAGCAACACATTTGGTGTAAATGTTACGTTTCAGGTAAGTCTTAGTAGCTCATATAAGATGGATCCGTCATTAAGGAGAGAACCGTTCATTTCGACAAGATGTAAATGAGAAGCCGAGCGTTGGTTGTAAAAACAGCAAATGCTTAGTTTTAGAGGGGTGTAAATTAATAAGCCACTTTCTACATTCCACCACATGCTTCAAGTCGGATAAACTGACATCTTGATCATCAATGATCTTCGAAGTGCTACCACATATAGTTTTGTCGTTTGCATAAATGTCAACGAATGATCTCAGAATTTTATTTGGAAAATCATTAATGACAATCAGGAAAATGTTGGTTTTAGAATAACCCATTCAGGTACGCTGACATTGATTTTATGGGCTTCGGACTTCTGCTCGTCAACAATTATTTTGACAGACTTATCAGAGAGAAAAGAGTTGATAATTTTGAGGAAATTTCAAGATTTTCCAATAACTAACAAGCCTGTAGCGCACACCTTTGTACCAATCACTATCGAAGCCCGTTTATATATACGGAGTAATCGCCCGAAGAAACGAAGTCCTCGTTATAGATTAACAGATCTGGCGCGATGAAAAAGTCGACACGCAAGCTGCTGATATTGCATGACAAACTCCGTATTTCTTCTCACTGACGTTTGACAACTCTTTGATTTGTTATAGATTCAGAAAATTACTCGTGGCGCACAGAAAAATGGTCGGTCTGTACTGAGATCCAGAGGACCGCTCTCAACTATGTTTAAATACTGAGCCGACAAAGAAGTCTTCCAATGTGATGGGAAACATTTCTTGTTCATAAAGCGATTAAACAGTTTTATTTCACGTTTATTTTTAATCCGATTTGTTAAGGTCCTTCTGCTATGACCACTGATTAACAGATGATGAGCACTAAGAATAACGTTAATGAAACAACCTTCCTATTCACCTGATTTTTCTCCGCGTATTGTTTGCATTATCACAAGGATCAAGGTCTGGATTCCATACAGAGGATCGTAATGATAAAGTTTAATGACAATTGTAGAAGATTCATTAAAACCGTGCATAGAAAAAGGGACAGAAAAGTCATTAGATACGGGGGTGATTATTTTCAAGGGAATCAATTCCTCGTGTTAAACAAGTCTAGTTACATTTTTTAGACATATCGTATATGTATGCAGATGAGTAGACGCGTTTATCCACATAGACACATCTAGGTCAGTTATTGATGCTTACCTCAACCAAAATCGTCTCCGCTTTACTAAACATGAGATTATGACGATGTTCTATTCCGATTAATCAGTAGGCAATCGATAACTGCAGAAACGATTTTCCGCGGTTAAAAACAATATTCAGCGAATTGCAATAAATTGTATTTATTTTTTATTTATAATCACTTCAAGTTTCTACATCACCTATAGGCGTTCAATAATTACGAACTTCATTATCAAAGCAGAACTGCCTGTATAAGAATCAGTGTTGTCCAAAGATAGAGTACATCTGGAGAGATGCCGCCCAATCACTGTAACTTGCCTTACGAGATTATAAAATAGACTTCACAACCTAGTGGAAGATGCCCTATTTTCTCCCCGCAGACCCTTTATTACAAAAAAAATTGCTAGAATGTCCTTACTCTATGGGTATTTCCACGGTAGGTGTTATACTTCGAGTGCTCCAAAAACACAGCGTCATTTTTTCTCTTTTTTCATGTACTAAAGAATCACCACTTATCAAGGCCTATATGCCACTCGAGGATAAGTGGGTATGCGTTTGTCGATAGGACAGAAGAAGAACAACGTAAATATTGGTAAAAAAATAGTTTAGACTGATAAGAGAATAGAATATTAAAGAGGATGGCTAAACAAGAATTTGTTAACATTGTGCTTGAAAACGACTATACTATAGTCAGCCAGGAAGCAACTATGTTATAATGTGTTCAACAGACGCGTAGTGTTTAGGAAAACAACTTTACTCATAGAAGTTCCGTTTAGTTTAAGGTATACAGAGAAAGAACGGAAAATTTTTTACAGTTGTTTTAGCTAGATGAGGTCTTGTAAATGTTTTACAAGAGGAACAATAGGTTAGAGCTTAGTCAAGCACCTATAATATAAAAAAATATATAAAGTAGATAAAGACTAACAACGTCTATTATGTTATACAGAGGCTGCAGAGAAGAGATGTTTAAGTCGGTCTAATAGGTTTCTAAGTCTGTTTTGTACTCTGTCAAGGATAGAAAGTGTGCTGTTAGAGGCACCTCGCCAACGTAGCAACAGTATTTTACTTTTATAGGTACAGGATTTTGTCAGATACCTTAGCAACAGATTTGATGTAAGACTTCGGTTTAAAGGCTGGTGCGAAAATCAGTCTTAACAGTTTATCAAAGCACGGGGCTATCAAGGAGGGAGCCATACATTTTAATCGGGGCAAAGTGAGGCTCCGAGCGTTGGTGGTGAAAGGAGAGATGCTTTGTTTTAGAAGTATTAAAAGTAACAAGTGACCTTTCTCCCCATTGCACAACGTGCTCCAAGTCGGGAAAGATAGAGAGAAACAGAGATATATTGATCATAATTGTTCCTTTAGATATCATATATCGTTGTGTCAGCTGCATAAATGTCAACGACTTATCTTAGAATATTAGGCTTAATGTGTATAACAACATTTCCAGTTAGTCTATAGCTAGCTTGCTTGTAAAGCAAACCTTAATGCTTAATCGTTTTATATCTGAAGAGCTATTGTCTTAGAAATGAAGCCAGAATCAATAGATTCAGCGATGCTTTTTGATATTACATTCAGCACATCAGCAGTTGATCTTTCAGAACAAAATCCATATTGTTTGTCACTAAGTAGATTGTTTCACTGAGGTGGTTTGCAGTTTGTTAATTAGCACAGATTCAAACATCTGACTCATGACGCACAGGAAACTAGGTGGTCTGTACTGAGACGGGGAAAGTCGATCCTCAGTAGTTTTTTTTTTAAACTGGTCAGAGTTACTTTGATCAGATAGTGGAATATTGTAACTTTGCTATTACACCTTTATAACTTGAAAATATGTCTAATATTTGTTAATCGCAAACGGATACTTATGTGACAGTCTTGTAAAGCGTATGGACAGACGGCAGCAAAGAAGATGGGGGAAAGCGTAGGGCAGGTGAATACAACCCTGTTTATCTCAAAATATCTCAAAGCTGGACTTGGTCAAGCAGTTAAGCATGTTAGTTTCTGTATCCCCAATTAATCATATAACTATGTTATAGTTTATCTTTCTGGTTGTAATTGATTAGTTTGGCCGGATTCAAGAGCAATAATTAATCTGGACTGGTGGAATATCACGCTACGTGCTATTACTTTAGTTAATATTATAAGAGAACGTACACGATTCCTCGTGTGAGCCAGTCTGTAGCCATTCTGAGGGGATTTTATTTGTGCTTCGAATACTACTATTTTGAATATGTTATCATGGTTTACTTGTAGGGAAAAGTATTCTCATGTAAGCCTATCCTAACAAACCCCTGTGCAGAGAGACAAAAGACATTTGAGGATTTTGTCAAGTAGGCATGCAAACACTTATTTAATGTCGACAACAATCTGATAGAAAAGACGGAATTTCCTTATGTACTTTTCTTGCATCTGTCTTGCAGCAAATATCGAAAGTATTCCTCTTCAACCCATAACGCCGCTGAGCAATTCTAGGAATAGCTAAAGAAAAAATATCCCCCACCAGTTTTCTAAGGAAAGGTATTGTGAGCCCATTGCCTATAGCTTCCAATAAGTAGGTGGTTACGATAGTTACAACATATCGATTTAAAGATAACAGTATTCGATCGATCAAATCTTGTGGAATCAAAGTAGCATACCTACAATAGATGATAAAATGTGTTATCGTTTCCATTAGCTTTTTTTCTTACCTTTACATTTCTAATATAATACCGTTTATACAATCTGCTTCACCACAGTGCATCTTTTTAATTGACATGTAAAGAGAACTTTGTCGATCTATTCGTGTACTATGTCACCTTGTGTAAAGTTTTATGTCACCATAGTTGATTGGCGAAGGATTGTTAAACAAGTCAGCAAAGTTCTCCTTCCCTCGTTGGATGACTTCTTTGATTCTTTGACAATAGTGGCATCATCCCTAGAGGGAGCACTGAAGATGCTGATGAAGCAAGGATTTGTAGTATGTGTGTCTTGTTTAACTCGAGAATCAGCACAGAATTTTGAACGGAAACATTTATTTAGTCCACAGAGTACTTAGGTTATAAGGAAAGTATACGCCTGTGGTTTAAATAAATAGTTCTGTTCGAAATTCCTTACAGATTCTTATCTTTTTCTTGTTTAAGTGTCCCTGGTTTAACTCTGGTCTGAAGTGGTAAGAAAGCGAAGTGGTTTACCCTGCGTTTTGTTTTTGATAACTTGTAATGAAAGAGAGGTGTAAAATGGTATCCTTATTCTCAGACATGAAAGATACCAGGTAAGGTCGAAATAAATGTATTTCTGATAAACACTTTCTCTGTACAGCAAATATATCTCAAGTCGGAAAGATGACATTTTATGTATATTTAGAGCTCAATATAATTTTGCAGTAAACTTAGTCTTACGTTCGGGGCAAATCTGTTACTATATTTTAAGAAAATTAAGCATCAAAGCATACATTTAAAGGCATTTTTAAAAGTGTTATTTAAAAATATAGACAACCTTTTCGTATATGTTTTCTTTTTTCATGTAGTCTGATATGTTGGTTTATATCAAGGTGACAATTATTAAAGAAAAGCAGACAATTATAAGCGCATATTAGAATTTACTGTTTCATGACGAGTCGTTGTCAGAGCACTTACTTACTCAAAATAGAAAAAAGATTCGGAACAAAAAGATCTGTACAAATTTAGCTGTAATAGATGTTACTCGAATAAGATTGTATGTTGTATAAATGACGTGAAACCGTTACATAAAACTTATTATTATAATATTATTTCGGGTGAACTTCATATAAGTTATTTCTAGGTTATACAGGGTGGGCAAAAATAAGGGTCCTATTTTTAAAAATTCATAACTTTTTTATTTATTGATTTCTTTTTTTTTTTAGAATAAGTAAAGGACCCCTTCCGAAGCAAGCATGAGCCGTATTAGCCCTAAGGAACATACCCTCATTTAGAAAACATTATTTTTGCTTAAAAAACTCAAAACAGTGTAAAAAACAATACTTTACTTTTTGTAAGTTTTAAGAAGTGTTTTTCGGCTAAAATTTGTTTTGTTTATTTCAAAAAATCTCGGAAGGGTCAGTCTACACACACATAAGGTTTGGTGAGTTTAACTTTTATTTTGTGGAAGTTATTCAAATTCAAGTTATTCAAATTTAAAGATAGGACCCTTATTTTCGCCCACCTTGTATATATATATATCATAGTCTAGAAATAACTGTACCCTATTGGGCCACACTCACTTCCATGATTCATTCTTCTTTGATCTCATTCGAAAACTAAACACCTGTTATATATCAGTTAAGATGTTCTTCTTAAATAAATAAGAAGTAATAAGTCTATTTTCTTCATGCTTACCTTTATTGTTAGTATTTAAAAATATCCGTTTCAAAACAAATCGTTTTGTTTATAAAATGATATCAAATATTCGATATATATATATATATATACATAAAGAGAGAAAAGGGAAGAGAGTGAGGGAGAAAGAGAAAGAGATAATGTAAACATTATTTAGAAAGGAAAATTTACCAGATTGCTCAATTAATGTGGTAAGAGCGAAAATATACATATGTATATATATATATTATAAAATATATATTCACATGCTGAAAAGGTAATACTAACTGGTGTTGTGCCTTACTGCACTCATCGATGACTTCGAACGGAAGCTATTCCAATATCAATAGCTTCAGTTCGAAGTTTGGGTTGAGGAATAATTCATGCCATTAAGCATGAAACGAATTCATATTACGCTTATTTTAATATTTAAATATATTTTGAACAAAAGATGGATATAGATGTGTGTATATAAATATGTATTTATATATAAATTATCTCGTTTTAACAATGGAAGAATTATTCTCATTAGTTGCAAATACGTATACAAAAGACTTATACAAAGGAGACTGTTATAATATACGCTGTAGACTATAAACCAAACGTATGAATTACAGTATAGCCTTCAACCTTGGGCAAACAAAATAGGTGTTAGCAGAAAAATGTTCATGTATGTGTAAATTATAGTAAAAACAAGACGAATGAAAGAAACCGCAAACGTCGAAATAAAATTAAAAAGACTTTACCATATCTGCTGTTCATTCTGTTTTATTTATTTGTTTTGATAAAATATAAAATGGTTACTTAAGTAAAGAAGCTCGTCTGAAAGATTTCAATTAAAATATCACTATCATTTATATAGGCTTTTGTGTTGCCCGATTTTATATCTTTTACTTTAGAATATAAAAGGATGGATCACTTTTAGCAAAGAAACAAAGTTTGAATTACAAGAAAATACGTTGATAAATCCATATATATATATATATATATATATAAATATATATATATACAGGGTGTCTCAAAGAAATATTCCTAATGACATGTTTCGCGACGTTTGCGAATCCCTTGGTGCGCGTTATCAGCTTTGTTTGAACAATAATGGTCATCAGTTTGAACATTTGCGAACATGATTCTTCAATTACATCTGTCTCATGTATTCGATGCTATTTTATTTCACTCTATGTTCATAAATAAAAGTTTTCTCGTCATTCTACGAGTGAGTACATTTTTTTGAGACACCCTGTATATATATATATATATATATATATATATATATATATATATATATATATATATATATATATATATATATATTTTTGGCATCATCCTGACCCGTTACGGAAGTCTCACTGCAACTTGAGTTCAACCTTAAATTCAAAGCCGGTGTCATATTCGTTTTCATAACTAAAATGTACTTCTAGATTATCTTTATTGATAATAAACTAAAGAGACTTATTATATTGCCATGTACTTTACAGTGATATTTGTTGTGTGTACAATACTATATTGTATTGCAAATTAGATGTAAATTCGATGGCAAGGCTGAAAAAAATGTTTGTTTTTTCTAAATCATCATAGAAACATTAATAAAGAGTGGTTGGATGACCACAGTGTAAGAGAGTGTCGAAATAAATAGATAGCGAGGAAAAATCGAGATTCGTGACTTTCTCAGATAATTTTCAGTTACAACAAGCAAAACAGAATTATTGTTTCGAAAATAGCTCAATCACATAACCAAAGTACATCTTTCAACATGCATTTTGTGTGATTAAATATATAGGAAAACCACTAAAGGTAACAAACGTTTATTTTCTCAACTTTAGTATAATAATAGATAAATGTGTGTGTGCGTTCATATTATTTACTAAATAATCAGAAACTTATATCGACCGAGCGCGCAAAGGAAATTGCTTATCGAGTCTTTCAGAAAAAAGCGTTGTCATATTTGTTCGATTTTCTTATAGAAATGACAAGATTATTGATAAGTGATAATCTACCAGCAAAAAGGTTTTCTGAGGAATAAAGGATAGCGGCAAGAGTTTATAGACTTTTTTTTTTACTCTCGTGAAACTGATAATGAACAGACATACTTTGATAAACCCTATTGTCAATTGGTGGGGCCGGTTTTTAGACGCCGATTACGGTCTTTTGTCCCATACGAGAAACTTGGTAATCAGAGTGCACATTAATGGTTCTTTGGTTTTTCAAAGAGCTGACCTCTGAATATATTAACTCATTTCGGTTAAAGAAATGAGCGGCCGTCAGAGACGTGGCCATTGTAAATACAAGTGAGATAATCGATGGCAGAAAATCGTTTAAGTATATTGAAAGTATTAGAAAGATTCAATTAGATCATCTCGCAGTAATTGAGAACGAACTCGGTGTGGCTCTTTTTTGTTCATACAAAGATAGACTTCATCAAATGGGCAAACTTTTTGAAAACACCAGCGAAGCGAATTAAAATGGCGACATAAAAAGGTATTATATTGCAATGGGGATTTGAATGCATCTCTACCGAAATGACAGCCGAGTAGTTTTCTTATTATTTTAGATATCTTCGCAACTGCTGGGCTTTGAATAGTGTCAATCTGTTCTTTGATTCACCATTTCTCGAGTCTTTTTAGAGTGTTTAAAACTCTTCCTGATGCTAATGAAATCATGCGTATAACGATAGTTTTCTTCGTGTGGCATATTTCCCGCCAAACTCTTTGACATTTGGTTGTGTATTTGCAAAAATTCTTTTTTTGCCTTCTTGATCTACATGCAGTGAAGTGCGTTTTTGCAGCGGGATCAGCCTTCTAGTACCCATGGTTACGTACCTTTCTATTTTAATCGTATCACCCCCGCCGTCTATACTTATCAATGTGTTTCTCCCTTCTCTGTTTTCTAGATAGATTCAGTCACTTTCATCTTTCGGCTGCAGTGCATTCTGCATGGTAATAAGTTTCCTAGTTCTTCGGTAAGATCTCTCAATTACTATTAGTATTATGATTACTATTATTATTACTATTATTATTACTATTATTATTTACTCACTAGGAGTTCTCACACAGGTCATAAGTGATTGTTCACCGACAACCGGTGGTATTCCCTGAAGTCTGAGTGACAACGAGTCTCCCTAGTTTTCCAGTCTTCTCCACCTCTTTTCGATAGCCACCACAAATAAACTTGCAGTATCACAACAGCCGTTAACCATCGATTTCTCACTGTTAAGGACCATTGGTCTACTATGGGATTGGGGTTGCAATAAGCCTCCCCAAGATCCTAGCAGTCTCTGCACTTCGAGTGGAGGTCTGGTTTGTGCTGTCACTCCTCGGTCTTCTCATCCTCCTTGACCCTATGCAAATATTTTGTGTGGGGTCAGCCTAGGCTGGTACCATTTTTTTTATTGTGGTTTTCTTGTTTTTAAATATTTTTTGTTTATTTATTTATTTATTTATTCATGGGGGAGAGCTGATTATTTTTTTATTCATTTTTTGGGAAGGAGCTGATGGTGTTTCTTGCTACTTCTGTTCATTGGTTCGTTTTTGTGTCGTGTCAGTTGAGGCCGGTGTAATTTTTTTTTTTTGGGGGAGGAGCTTATAAAACGATGTTTCTTGCATTTTCTGTTTCTTTGTTTGTGATGTTTTTTTTCTGTGGTTTTGTTTTCTTCCTGTAGTAGATTCGGTGTGACCCTCTGTAGCTTACGAGGGTTAGTTCCGCATTCAGTGATTTTTCTTAATATTCTAGCTCTTTTGATCATTGTCGTTCTTTGTATACTTCCAATTTCTTCCAGTCTTTTTTCCAGGTATTTTGGGATTGTTCCTAGTGCTCCTACGATTATTGGTATTATACTGACTTTCTTCATGCTCCATATTCTATTCAGTTCTCTGGCTAGTTCCGTGTAGTTGCTTCGTTTTTCCGTTTCTTTGATTTTCAATCTGTGGCCTGCTGAAACGGCGAAGTCTACGATTTTGCAAGATTGTTCCTTCTTGTTGATTATTATAACATCTGCTCTCCTTGCTAGTATAAGTGTGTTTGTATGTATATCACTATCCCAGATTATTTTGTGTTTTTCGTTTTCCTGTACTATTTCTGGTTTATGTTTGTACCAGTTGTCTGCGTATTAGAAATTCAATTGTTTGCACAGTTCCCGGTATACTGCTTTCTCCACACAGTCATGTCTATTCTTTTATTCTTTTTGGGCTAGTTTGCTACGTTCACTTATTATATGATTTACTGTTTCGTCTCTTTGTCCACACAGTATGCATTAACTGTTTTCCTGGGTTTTATCTATTTTTGCTTTAATGTAGTTTGTCCTACTTGCATTGTTCTGTGCAGCCATCAATAAAGATTCCGTTTCTGTGTTCAAGTGTCTTTTTCTTAGCCATGTTTTACTATTTTCGTTGGTTTTTTCTCTTGTCAGTCTTTTGAAGTGTCCATGTATTTTTTTCTTCCCACTCTCCTTTTCTTGTCGTTTTGTTTCTGGTTTTGGTGCTTCTCGAGTTGATCCTGAGTACGATGTCTCTTTCTGCAGTGATTAGCCTTTCCATGTTCTGAGTTATGTATTTTTCCAGCTATTTTTCTGAGTCTTCCACACAATCTTCTATACTTACCAGTCCTCTCCCCCCTTCGTTTCTTTTCATGTAGAGTCAGTCCGTGTCGTCTTTTGGATGTTGTGCATTGTGAATGGTCATTAATTTTCTAGTCCTCTGATCAAGTTTCCTGAGTTCCTCTTTGGTCCAGCCTATGAATGGTCCAGAGTATTATTATTATTATTATTATTATTATTATTATTATGATGATGATGATGATGATGATGATGATGATTATTATTATTCTTCATAATCATCAGTATCAATATTAGTATTATTATTAGTAGTAGTAGTAGTAATAGTAGAATGACAAGGAGGAGGAGGGGGAGGAGGAGGACGACGAAGGGGACGAAGGATGTATTTTCCACACACGAAGAGTTCTCACACCACACGTTACCAGAAAAAAAACTATGTGGTTTAGCCTGAATTCAAACAAACAGCATTTTCTCCGAATTTCCAGTACTCTGCTTTATCACCATTATAACAAATTTGGTGTTTTCTCGCAGTTTACAACCGGTGTTGTTATTATGAATTCAAGTAGAAGTATACCTCTTAACGGTTTCCACACCTTCCCATTGATCTATGGAAGATGTTATCTCTCCAAGTCGTAAAGTATAAAATATGGATGTAAATATATTACGCTAGGATGTGATCGTTAATACACTAGATAGAAAAAAACATGGAAAACAACTGAGTGTCGGGGCAGATTTAACGGTAAAAGAAACGGTTGGAAAAGACTCAGATCAGACATTGATTGTTTACGTATATGCAATTATCACTACTGGTTCCATATATTATTAGGCTGGATTAGGCTTCAGGAAGTTAAGCTGAACATAAAAGGGCATAAGCATTTTCATAACTAGAAAAAAGCTTTTTGGTTGAGCAATGATATCATTTTAAAAGGTAATTATAGGTTTTACTTGCAGTAGCATTCAGGAAAATTCTCATAATACCTAATTCTCAGCACACTCAAAGTACACTCAAAAGAGTGCATACTTCCATTTACTCTTTAATATGGCATTCATAGACGTGTAACTATAACTTCAATATATTACATTTATAACAGCTAATATGACTTGGATATGACATTAAACTTAATCTGGTTTTATACGCATACATTTGCATGAAGACGAGCAAGTGAAAGCAAACATCATGAGTTTATATTTAAGATAGTAATGCATATACACCCCTAAACAAGGGTACCGTTTTCGAAATTAAATAACCAGAAAAATGGTTGGTATGCCGTAAAAGAAGAAAACACAAGTAAACGCAAACACAGTAACGCAAGTGAACTTATATTCGCATTAAGAGTCAACAAACTCTCTATATATAAACCATTATTACAATCTTTTAGATTCGGAATTAACTGGACCTGGCCTCGTGATTAACCTCACTCAGACATCGTCTATTGTATTTAACCACTACCCTCCCATACTTCAAAATGTTATCAGATACTCGTGCTGATTCCACTTTAACCATCCTGGGTATGACATGTATGGTAACATATAAATTTGAGAGCTTTTTGTTGTCATTACCGCAATGTCATTCTGATCCTAAATGCGTCTTAGATGTCAGGGTACCATCTATGGGTTTAATAGACTCTATCGTTTACAAACTATGTATTTACAAAACACGCACCAACAAAACTAATTGATCCACAAAAGGTGTGTATCTAAATCATACAGTTACAACATGAATAAATATAAATAAATGCTTGAAGATATGAAGAACTTGACGCAAAACAGATGTTACGCATATAATTGAATAAGGCATTAAATTACCCGAATGTTTATATGCAGTAAATAAAAGAGACGAAATCAAAATCGTGCTTAGATTGACACCGAACACGTTTCTATGGAACACTGTTTCTCAACCTTATTTATAAGCGCCGTCTGGAAATTACATTTTTAAAAATCTTAATAGCAATTAAACAAAATATATATGTATTAATATTTCTAACTTTTTCGTAAAATTTGGTAAAGAGAGTTGTAAATTAGAAACATTGAAATTTGAAATTATAAAACTATTTATTGAACTTAGAATAGAAAGGTAATAAAACAATTAAAACATTCAAAATCATTTTAATGGGAACAATAAACTTGTTCTGCTGCTACTTAGTAATCGCTGGCTTTATCTTCGTCAGTAGTAATCTTAAATAACTATGATTGACTATTTGTAATCGATTTCTTTTTTGTTAATACATTGGTTACTGCACTAAATTAACGCTCCACTCAATATTATGAGGAAAATGCAATTAAGAATTTTTGAATTACATCTCATATTTCAGGACAATCCGTGGAATCGTTTTTTTTTGCAGCCAGAATTATTGGTAGCAGCTTTTGAATTTAAATTCCAATTCATAATGTGTAGTTACTTCCACAAATTCTCCTTGTAACTAATGAAATAACAAATGATGTTTTCATTATAATGCAAATATAATTATTACAAATTAAATAAATAATATTCACCAATTATAGTTTCACTATCTGTTAGTTAACTTTAACTTTTAACAATATCAAAAGCATCTTACTTAGAGTAATATCACGCCGTAATTTTTCAGTAACAAATTACGGAAACCCCTCATGATTCACAGCGTGCTTCAAAATCTACTGGTAGTACTGTCAGTACAACCAATGTATTCCGGGTCCATGACATGCGATTGACCAATCGCACGAGTGGCAGTTGTGTTTTGCAATGTTTTGATTTTTAGATTATAGTGTATCTCCCCGTTATATCTCATAACATGTTCATTTGACTGCATACTCCTACCACAATAATCGAACAATCATCTAGTAAAATAAAAGATTTAGCGCTAAGAACGGAATACATGAATTAATTTTCTAAATATTCTCTTCTTTCTTGCTTTCCTCGAACTTTGCAATTATTTGATCCCCCCAAATACACCTATGGCCATCAGCGCCCCTTGGATTTCTGCAGCGACTAACAGGAAGCTGTACTACTCTCTTTGGGAATCCATGCTTTAGAACGTATTTTACTCAAGAGTCACTGCGTATAAACGCCTAAAGCTAATCGAACATTAGGGTTAATGAGGCAGATAAATGATCCGTTTAATGATGAAGAATATTATAAAACAATTTTAAATGATTAATGGAATTAACAAAGTGTGATTATATATGGGGGGTGGTTTATCACAAGTATTTGTTAACGTTGTATTTGAAGAAAGGCATGTTATAGTCTACAGAGTAGTAATCTCGTTGTAATGTTTCATTGATGAGAAGTAATTGGAAAGGAACTATGTCCATAGAAATTATGCCTGACGCTAGGCACATGGGGGGGGAGCCAATTATTTTCTGTTAGAGCAGAAAGAAAAAGAATTTCTTGTCGTGAATACTTTACAAGGATGAATCAGTGATTTGAAATCAGTCGAGCACCTTCCATGAAAATAACTATACAGTAAAAAGACTAGCAACGTCTTTTCTGTGAGAAAGGGGTTGTGTTTCCTGGTTTTTGGGCCAAGATCAAAGTGCAGTATCTGTTCTGAAGGATACAACATTGTCCTGTGCAGTTCTAGTAAGTCCAATCTCCCAGACTTTGCTTTCTTACCCTTTGAGAAGGGGTTAGTTTATTGCTAATCGCCTGAGGCGCTCCTACCGGGGAATGCTGACGGGGCTGCTTAGGCATTTTTGTAGGCCACAGTGCTCACCTTCTCGGGCGCTGGCTTTTGAATCCCACTTTGTCGACCTTGTGTCACATCTTACCGCTGTGTGAGGTAGATAAATAACGGGGTTGTGGAAAATAGAAGAGATAATCTCCCACTAGATTGCAAAGTCTATGTTGTACTCTGTGAAAGCAATGTTCTCTGATCAGTAGCTCCCCGGATGTAGTCGACACACTTCGTTTAAAACATATAGTGAATATTTTTCATAAAAAGCTGCATTTTACTCAATACGATGTACGTATAAAACTCTAATATAAATCATATTTATTAATATAACTACATCAATCAATATAGCTCATGCCTTACATATAGATGGCGCCACTAAAAATAATTCTTATGTTTTATAAGAGTACTAACCTTCAAATAGCACGTGTCAAAATTTGAGAATAATCTTATTTTTGTTTACAAATTAAGTGAAGATACTGTTGCTATTGTTAAACAAATGGAAATATCTTAATTCCGTGTGTTGATAATACATTGCTTACTGATTGAAAAAACTTGTTCAAGTAAAGGAATGGCTTCATAAAGGTGTTTTGTAAAGGTAGTATGCTGACTTCAAAAACGGTCGTACAGATACAAATGGTGTTGAACACTCACACGTACATGGTATTTGTCCCGGAAAATATCAAAAGTCATGAAACTCGCTTTGGCCGATCGTGAATTGAAGTTAAGTAACATAGCAAAGGAGTTGAATATATCAGAAAGCAGTGCATTCACTATTTTGCATTGATATTTTTCAATGAGAAAGCTGTGTTAAAAGTGAGTGCCGTCTTTGCTCATGGTCGATCAAAAAAATAACTTATCACCCATTCGTAGTGCTTACTGTAACTTTTTACAAATAAGAGAAATGAGGTTTGAGGTAATATTAGACAATGTATCAAATATCGACCCACCACATCACTTTATAGTCAAATCGGCAGTTAGCTGAGTGGACAACAGCAGATGAAATATGTCCGAAACGATTAAATATGCAAACTTAGCAGGCAAGGTTACCCCCCCCCGTATTTTAAAACTGCCCATGTAGTTTGTTCATTCATTACTTTGAAAAAAGGAAAAACATAAATATCGAATATTATATATAACAATATTGATACGTTTGAGGAAATAAATCGCCAAAAATGGCCACATATTACATGAATTACACTTTGAATTGTTTCTACACCCACGTTATTTTCTATATCTAACATACGGAGATCACAAGCTGTTTGCAGGCCTCAAAAGAACGCTCCAGATCTATATATTTGGCTCTAATGATGAAGTGGTATCGGAAACTAATGCGTACTTCTAGGTCAAAGACACATCGTTTTACAATAAGGCATTGAATTGTTAGATAAGCGTTAGAATCAATGTACATTTCTAAAACGAGACTAGTTTGATGAAAACGGTCGAATTATGCTTGAAAGTTGTTGTTCTATTAATTAGACCATGGAATTGTTGGGTGATGTGTTAAATAAACGAAAAATTATATACCTAGATCAACATTTTTAGTAGGAAATGAACAAAAATCTCATGGAGTTAATTTATGGACAAAGTCGCAACTATGATATTGTTTTGTAGGACGTGGTGTGAATCGCCTTGTCGATACCTTCGCGGAATATCAAATTGGCTATACCGGATAAAAATCATATTGTGCGTTGTGCACTCATTTACATACTAATAATGTTGTGATGTAAATAAACTCAGAGTTTGCTTCGCTATCGTTTGAAAAACAATTTTTGCTTAAATAACCACATGCAATGAATAATTTTATAATACGTATATAACATGTCCATTTAGAATAATGATTGCAGTGTTCGTTAAAAGCCGCATGTTTGGGGTTCTATACTCAGTCGAGTCATGTCAAAGACTAAAAAAATGTGACTTGATATCCCCTTGTTAAACGCTCGGCGTTATAAGTCGAATACATGTTATGTCGGGAATGTTTTCCTAGATCTACAACCTGTTCGTTTTCAAGTCAAATGTCAATAAGTATCTGTCGAGTCGACCTGTTAATAAATGAAAGTTCCAATCATTTCACTGCACTGAAAATTAAACTGAAAACTTAATTAACCATCATACTCAAGTGTATTTTGCCTTGGTACAGACGAACCATTAGTATAAAGAATAATGACGGGTAAGTACAAAATCCGAGGAAGAAAGTGGCACCCTCCCCTAAATCTTATGGTTTAGTAGTCAATGAAATGGAAGCATTCACGTAGTTTTCGACTACGATTGACCACTTTACTTTTTTTAGAATAGTTATGCTTAGTTGGAAACTAGTTACGCGTAAGTCTCAATTTTCCGTTTAATCTACACTCAAAATTCGTGCAAATTAAACCAATAGTTTCTATGTACTCTTATTAAAACAAACTCTTATAAAGTGGTAAGCTGTCTTTTTCGGTACGTGTAGCACTCGGCATTTATAGCAACCTCCTAATCGTACGCTAATGAATCATACCATTGTCAATATCCTTACATCTCTCGGAACGAAAGAGGTTTTAACCCTTGAAGAACCTTGAAATGATTCATGTATTTTGAAGCGCTTTTCTCTAGTTTTTATCATCTCTGATTATATCACCTTACGTGCGATCAATATCTGTTACTGGTAATCTCTACCCGTTTTCAACAGAATCAGTATTGAAATCTAAATGTTCTTGCTATTCAATTGATTCCTTTATTGTTGGATGTTTTCCATTGTATGATCGTTGTCGGGGACGTGGTTTATTTGCTTTCCGGTTCTGCATTTTCGGCTTCAGTTTCCTTTACTGATGTTAGATGTTCACTGGAAGCATCTTCATCATAATGTTTTTTGAGTATTGTATGATCTTTTTAGTATATCTCCGTATTAATAAAAGTGTGTGGCCACTTCTCGTGTGTGTGTGTGCATGTGTGTCTGTGGCTCTTATATCTACATGACATACAGATGATTACATGTTATGTTAATTCTCTATTAATCGAATATGTATTGAAATAAAAAAATACAGCACCATTAAATAAAACGACATTTTAAATATCCGATTTAAAAAATTATTTAATTATGAACTCAAATTAACAATAATGCATTGCTCTTTCTTCGTAAAAAGGTAAACTATTGTTATTTATATTTCATAGTTGAAAAAAAAAAGTATAACTTCGTGGCCATTCGAAATTTGAAAAATAAATTTAAATTCTTGAATAGAAACTCATTTCTGGTATTAGAGATGTTAGCAAATCCTTATAAAGTATAAGATTGTAAGCGTTGGAATATGTTTACATGAAATAATTTTATAAATATACATTAAGGAAACATTGAATTACAAAAATACTTATAGGTGTATTACATTTTAGCTCAATTAATGATTTATAGACCAAACGATACCGTAATAATTAAATTTTACTTTCAAAGTCCTATTAAAAAATTATAATTAGTTTAAAAAAGCGAAACAAAAGTAAAAGTAAACAGATTCTATATGGCGTCAATAATAAACAAGATCAATTCAAACAATATTGGTAAAAAAAATGAATTTGTAGGGGATTATCGTATCTATTTGATGGAATATTTAATCAAATTTGATTTGTGTCTTCATCAATTGTTATATATAGTTTATTTTTTAACAGTTGACATGAAGTCATACATTAGGATAAAAAAATGCCAAAATTAGTTAATGCCGTATTATATCGATTGGAAATTTTTAAATTCGCTGTTTTTATCTGTTTACACATTGATAGATTAGAACGAGATTAATTATGGTCTAATATTTCTTCGTATCGGTTGTGAAGTTGTCCAACAGTAAATAATAAATAAAGGAAGTCAAGTCGAGGGTTGGTTTAACAAGTGTATTAAGAATGTAAGAAATTGACTAGCACTTGGCTAGACAGTTACAAGACTGTGCTTTGTCTTTTCTGTGTGTCTGGTGACTCGCACTATTTATAGTGACAACCGGTGTAGTTTCTCCTGTATGAGAACGGCCGGTGTAACAGTATTGATTCAAGCAAAGTATATGATCTGCACTCATTGAGGATGCATATATGTATATAAATATACATATATATATATATATATATATATATATATAATTATTTGCTTCATAATAATCATTAATAATAGACTGAATGAATTCAGAAATATTTGTTACATAATTAATTAATAAGGATATTTAAGGGGTCTATCTCATGGAACTTTAATAGAATAGTATATGTGTATGCATATTTTATATTCTGAATTTTTTAAAAATAACATGAAAGTATCGATTAAAACAAGCCATACGAAAATTACTTAATTTAGTTTTATTTTCTTTCTAAATTTTGTAAATAAGTTTTTATTTTTGCTGTACTACATTTTATCATTGATAGAATACGACGAAGTTAATGATGTTCTCATATGTCTTATCATCAATTCAGGTGGAGTATATAATCTACCCATCATTGGGTATGGTTATTATCTAAGTACTTGCCTCATTAAACAATAGACGATGTTATCTCATTGCGAAGAGAACGATGACAACAAACAGACAAACAAAACCAACAAATCTATATGTAAACAAACCAACAGGAAAAGACACTATATATATATGCATATATATATGTACATATATATATATATATATATATATATATATATATATATATATATATATATATATGGGCACTCTAACTGAATAAATACACCAACTTTGTCACATCATTAAAAACCACTTTAGACGCCATCTTCAAATTGGTTTGTGCTATCTCCTAATTGCTACATCATTGTTAGCAGAATATTTCAAATATTTTAAATGTTGAATCAAATGTTGTGGAAACCGTCTATGTTCACATCATGACATTTTAATGATAAAAATCGACAGAAAAAGAGAAGATTTTTAAAAATGTCATTGAGTTAACAACTGTTCAAATATTTATGCCGATGAAATCAAAAAAGACCAAATAAGTTCGCATTTATATTGAGGAGAATTGTCTGTGACAGCAGAGGTTCTTGTCATGATTAACTACCAGAGACAAATAACGTATTCGAAAAAGCAGGTTTTTGCACTGATCTAAGAACACATTGTAGAACGGAAGAATGTGCGTCGCGTGATTCGCCAACCATAACCAACGAGTAAACACTTGAGACAACTCATCACCAAATATGGAATTCTAAGTTAAATTCTTTACGGGTTTGTGCATATTCCAGTCAGTTTTTATTTGTGATCGTTCTCTTAGCGATAATATGTTATCGTTAATTGCTTTATACGGCAAGCACCTAGATAATACACATACCCATGTGGGCAAATTATATAATCCGCCTGAATAAATGATAAGACGTTACCTCGTCGTATTCTATAAATAAGAAAATGTACTACAACCAAGGTAGGGTAGGTTTTATGTATATTCTAAAGAGCTTCGCAATATGATTGAGAACATAATTCCTCTACCGATCACATTCGTAGGATTAGAGGTAGATTGTTTTGTTACGTCATCACGCGTGTTGTATAGCAGAATATACTGAAGTGTTTGCTAAAAGACAAAAAATAGAGCTAGATAATTTTACAGCTCACGAAAAGCTGTACACTTTTAAGGTTCTCCGTTCACTGGAACACACCATATTTCCATTGTAAAGAAAGATCTTCCGCTAAGCTGCGTGTTCTTCCTACTTAAGTATCCGTTTATTTATGATAACCACAGGAACTACAACTACTCCTATAACAAAGGAAGTTTCTTCAAGTTTTACTCCGCTAGGTCCGCGGGTATTGTCTATTCTCATACATATAGACTAACCTCGTCAAGGAGGTGGCTCTTCACAAAGCACGGACGACATTCACTATGGGAAGGTGTATTTTGCAGGGAGGTATAGATACTAGTACGAAGATGCCCCAAATAGGTCATCTCGGAAAAGTACTACTCATTTACAAACCCATTAGTCTAAGATGTATCTCAAAATAAAACGCAATTGCTAATTAACTGATGGCTTTCTACAAAACAACTAGATTTGATTTATTTTTTAATGAACTGTTTCAAAATAGAATGTTGTAAGACCGAGCTTCAATATCTGGCCCCGCTGCAAACCTCCTCAGCAAGAACTATTTTTCTACGCACACAACAAAGAAGGTCCTATTCTGTCTCTGTGTACCTAAAACCTTACAGAACTTTTATGTGCAGGGTTTATTTCTCAGAGTTTTGTTGATAAAAGTGTTAAGAAATTATTAGTGCTAAGTTACAGTCTTCTGGTGGTTGAAGTTTCAATCCTCAGTACGGGCGATACTAAGAATAAAAATACGAATTACTTAATACTTTTACCCGGTCATGACTGAGCGAACGAAGGCAATCTACCCTCCCCGGATTAAATAAAGGGTTTCGTTAGAAATTTCGTACAGATTTCCAGGTTCGCATAAAGATTCTCAAGTTCGACAATATACGCAACTGAAAAAAGTTTGGGTGTTAGATCGGCGAAGATCAGATCAATAGTCTGTGTATACTTTGTAAGACGTTTATAAAGATCATTTTAATTGTTTTACTGAACGTTGGTTGAAGACAAAACAATTCAAAAGCTAGGGAAAATATCACCATATTGTAGAAAATGTACATACTTAATTGTATAATTCTAACACTATTATCAAAATTGTTATTTGCAGTTCATTATCGAATCTTAGCTACTAAGAACGAAATCACAGTTTTATAGTATTTGATAGTAATATATTTTCAGGTTGTTAACATATATCACAGAGTCATGAAAGAGTCCACAGACAACCTATCTAAATAGAAAAAAAACCTTAACTAAAACCCTAAGTTAGGGAAGCAGAAGCTGAAACACGTCGTAATAAAGAAGTAGGCCACAAAAAGAAAAGTGGCGGATCAAACGGATTAGAGACAGATCATATACGTGACCGTTCCTGCGGAGATTGTCACTCCCGCATAGGTCGCTACAGACAAACAGACAAAAGGGACGCTACTCATGGTAAATCCTTATCGATAAAAGCCTACTATACTTTTGAAGTTAAGTGCAGATAGGTGTCATCAGGTACGATAGTGAATATAGCAGGATTGACGGTGTCTGGTTTTTGCTACAACTTTAGTTCTATTTGAGAAGTAAATGGTTAATTGGTTAACTTTATCCTGTGATATATGAACTATTTTGAATTAAAGCCAGTTGCTGTTAAGATTTTAGTGAAGGTAGTCCATAATGTAATATCCAGAAGTATTAGAGATGTGTTTGAGATACTCCAGAAAGGAACAACTCCTAGTTTCGCATACGAACCCCACTGGTTAGATGAATAACACATTTTCAGTTAAAATAATCGTTGTTTCCTTCTTCAAGAATATTTTTCAGTAAATTGTCCACAGAAAAGTCGCAACGGACAATCTCAACCCAGGGGATACTCAAACGGAAAATATAGTATATAATCCATTACGATACACAACATACTGATAAAGCTATGTCAACGATTTTGGTATACGTATATAATTTATAATATCAACACTCACTATTGTAACAAGATTCCTCTAGGGTGATCGGAAAACGCGGGATAGTGAGTATAAATGATAACCTAGAGGGTAGTGTGATGCAGCTCAGGAGTGTTGTTAGGATTGAAATGCGAATACGAGTGTTATGCTTATTGCTATATAAGAGAATAAGATATAGTTTGTAAACATTTGATTGCCTTCATTTTGAAGAATACTAATTGGGGAATTTATTAACAACAAATGCAGACTTACGTACCCGATCGATAGACGATCGTAAAAACAGCATCAAATACGATTTGACTGATTGAAGTGAGTCAATGTCACGCTTCCCGCACCCAAGTTTGGGGTTCGGGGAGTTGATTGTAACTATAAACATTTTTGTGTTCGATCTCCTCAGTACTGATACAATAGCGTTCGATCGGGGATGAGTAAAAGGAGGACTGTGTTACAATATCACAGCCGAGAACATCAAACCTGACACTTTGACAGGAAAACGAAGGTCTCAAAAGGAAGTGGTCATTAATGGATTATCAACTCAATAGTAAATTTTGATTTTGTCTGTCTAATTTGCTACATATTAACTGTTTGTAGTTATTGTAACCATAAGCCGAATATGCTAAAAGATAAGAAGTAGACTACGTTACACTATCAGATCTGAGTATATCAATTCTGACACATCGCCGGTAAGAACAAGAGCTCAAAATAAGAGAGTGCGTATTCATATATTTTGACAGGATTTTAATTCAGCTGGCTTCGTTTAGTATCTCTATTCTATTGCGTATCAACCCTGTTTTTTTAATTAAATGCGGAAACACAACATATATGTTAAACTATTAATTCTAGACTATGTTTACCAACCATCTGTTGAGTATGGAAGATGCCCCTTCCAATGTCCGTCGCTGTTTACTACTCAAAAGCAAGATGACCGCCTACCCCGATTACTATATACAATAATAAAGGTGAAGAGAACTCTCGTTTACTCTTTCAACACAGGAGTAGATAACTCCTTTAAATATACATGCCCCTCCTCCCCGTGACCACGGTATGAATTGGCGTGGCCACTTTCGTATGCACCAGAGAACCCGTGCGATTTTCCACAAGTTTCTTGGCGCTCTTGTTTTACGACATGAGGTTTGTCTCAATCGTGGGGGACTAACCAGGTGTTTACATCTTCCTATTTTCTCTCCAACACCCCTGCAGTATCATCAATTTCCATTTATTTCTCCTCAGGCTCACTGGGTGGTCTGACATTGATATTTCGTTCGACATCCATTGCTTCCTCAGTTGGTCGTTCCTGTGGGGGTTCAGAATTTGTGGACAGATTTTAGATCCATGGAGTGGCATAATGTAGGCCATCCATAACTGGGTTGATTTTACGGAGCAATCGACGGTTGCGCAGCGTTATTCGATTGCTCCCATCTACCCGCATTCAGTACTGCCGGTTACTATGTGTCTCTACGATCCTCCCTGTATTTGTCCATCGACCAGGGTAATTACCCTCCTGGTTCTGGTTCTGGAAAGATTCTTTAACTTGGAGTTCCGGGAGTTGACAATAATGCGGATTATAAAACTATTCGTTCCGCATATGCCTCTCCCTTAGTTAGCCTATTTTTTCCATTGTTTCCGGGTTTGATATTTATCCCGTAGGACTAGAAAGATGGTCTTTATTGATTCGACTGTATAGCCTTACGGCTGGAGACATGTTAAGGTCCTAAACAGGCGTATGGCGATAGGTTAGTAACGCCCGAGCAGCCTGATCATAGCATAGACGTCCATACTTATCCATATTGTCAGCTAGTATTCGTTTTGCTGTCTTAACTCTGCGCGGCGTTGCTCTTAGCGTAGTATGCTGATGAGGTACGTTTACGTATGCCCCAGTTCCTTATAAAGGAGTCATACTCCTGTCAACCAAAACGGTGGTGATCTGTGCGAAGAGATTTCCTCCGGTGACCCTATAAGTACAGAACCAAGCCTTAAAGGTATCGCATACAGTTTTGGCCTTCTCCAATGTCATTAGGGCCACTTTCACCTATCTTGTATATCGATCAGCGTATACTAGATAGTTCCTGCCCTGTATATCAACAAAGTCTACGGCAACTTGTTGGAATGGAAAATCCGGGTCTGGTGGTGACACCATAGGCTCCTTGGTCTGAGATAGCGCAGTCTTGTTACATGTGCAGCACTGGTATCTGGTTTGTCGGATGCTAGCATCCAGACCCGGCCAGAGCAATCTTTGTCTCGCGTTCGCCAGCATACAGTTGACACCTGCTGCGTAGAATGAAGGGATTCCAGTACCTCTTCACAAAGTTGTGGAGGTATTAGGATTCTGTTGTCTTTTATAATGACTCCCTCTAGGCAGTATATTTCTTCCTGCATAGGCCAGAAAACTTGAGCTATGGGTAGGAGGTCATAACGTGATTGGGGAAAGAAATTTTGGATCAGATCTCTGTAGGCGCTACATTCTTCATCTGTGGCTGCCGCGGTGACAATTCTATCCCATCTAATGGCTTTATACTTAGGGTTGCTTTCATACATCGACGTGAAGGCGGTTTTAACTTCAGTGTCGATCAGTTGATCAGGGTTTCTTCATGGAGTACCTGCTGGGTATCGGGATGCGTAATCCGGGGCTAAATTAAGTTTTCCAGGGCGATGTTTTACTTAAAAGCGGTACATCAGTGTCCATTCCTTGAAGTTCAACAGGCGGGATTTTTTAATATTTTCCAGGGCATGGTTAAAAAATATTTTCATTAATGGTAAGTATGAACATTCGGCATGATTCTAATCGTAGACAAGGGCTAACGCGTCTCCTTCCACTGGTGCATATCGCGATTCTGCTTCGTTGGTAAAACGGGACCAAGCCGGAATGAGTTTCCAGTGGCCATCCCCACAACTCATGTTAACTTCACTCTCACATCTAAAGTGTTTTTGAAATAGGAAGTGGTATATTCTTGTGTTGCGGTAATCTGTCGCCAGCCTTATCACTCTGTTCATTTCGAATGTTTAGACATTCGTCTCAATCCTCTTTACTATCACTCTCTTCGATTCTTGGAATATACTCTCCAGTGTCTGGTCCCAATAGAATTTTACTGTTTTTTGTCCTCAATAGTTCTCGGTAGGGGGACATAACTTCTGCTTGTGAAAACGACACCTGATTCACAGATCCAAACCATGGTCTAACCCCAGTGATAATTGTGGTTTAGGAAATTTAAAGATGGTTTTTGTCATCTTTTTTGTGGGTCGAACACCATTTGTGGTGACCAGAAATCCTGCGAATTCTATCTCCATTTCAGCAAAATTAAACTTATCAGGATTAGATACCACCCCCTTCTCTGCGCAGCGACTAATATAGTTAACTGTGTGTCCGAATGATGACTCTATTGACTCGCCCCATAAGAGGATGTTGTCTATCCATCGGGTCTTACGAGTCATATCCACTGTTATGCCATCAAACCGACGGGTGTATCCGTCCCCTGATCGATGGTCTCCTTGAGGGGCCAGACAGTACCTATATCGATCCCACTCGGTGATGGATGTAGTGACATCTTGTGCGGCTGGAGATAGTGGTAGGCTGTGGTATCCATTCCATGCGTCAATTATCGTTTTCTGGTGTATCCTGGTATCATCGAATCCTGATTTAATGGTGATGAGGTGTGATGTATTTCTATCATAGTAGCATCATTAAACTGTTGTAGGTCAACCCTACGCCTTGGAGACCCATCTTTTCTCGGCGTGACCACCATCCTTAAACTCAATGTAGTAGGTGTGCTTACCGGTACCGGTTCTATTATCGCCAGTGCGACGTTTGTGTCCAGGTCCTCCTTCACCTACTTCTTTCAGTGCAGAGGAACGGGTACTGGCGTGTGAATTGATGTCGTTGTTACTCCCGGGACGAATTTTATCTCTAAGGGTTTACCATCAATTGTTTTCAGTGGTTGATGTGGGCATGTGTTAAATGCGCTTGATTTTAAATGTTCCACAAAACATTGTTCGAGTTCGTGTTTGTTGGCTTCTGCTGGTTCGAATAAAATGGTTTCTGGTTTCAACGGGACAGATGTTCTTAGCGGGCATCCACATGGGGTAATTCCTTTGATGTTCCTTAATGAACTATTCTGCGACAATGGAGTTGAGGAAGTGTAAGTCAAGAAACCCAGATCCTTCAATGTAGTCTGTGACAAATAAAATCCTGATGTATTGTCTGATACATATATTGTATGTCGTGCATTTTTTGTTCCAACATTTATGCATAGAAACAAAACACTTCTGATCTGTAATCAGTTGTCTGCTATGCCCCGTATCCGATGGGTACTTGATACGAGGTATTCATCTGGGTATCCAAGTAGTTTTAAAATCTCAGGTCCACTTGAACAAGTCTGCACCCCTTTTTCTACAAGGGGTTGGATGCGATGACCGTGCTGACTCACCGATTTTGTTGGGATTCGTCCCAATTTTCATGAGTTCTTGGCCTAATGGTGACTTCCATTGTCACCGAAGAGAGTAGCTTTGGGGCGCTCATCTAAAATTGTTTCCCATCTCACTCGAGCTAAGGCACGTTTATTGATTGTGTTGTGTTGTACTTGTTTTCCTTGTTAGCAGTACAACAATCCGGAGCACTGTAGATTAACATAAACGACTCCCCACTCCTTGAAATATTACCCGTAGCTTCCGTTTTGAACCCCACAAGTTTACGGCACACTTTTTCATGCGCCATATCACTCCACAAAAGTGTCATTTGAGTCAAACTGCCGGGCAATCCTTCCGTTTTATAAACACTCTAGGGTGTAGAGCTTCTCAACATTCATTGAAAAGTTTGGTGTATCGTGGAGTTGGGAGGTCCCTGGTCCATTGGTAGTGCTGTTCTTGGTTCGACCTTTGTACGTTGGATAACGTAAAAGAGGGTGTGGCATTGTAGAAGTGAGGGGTGGCTTGTATGTTATTTCTAGACAGACCAAGCGTGTAAACTTCTGGTCCAACGTGTCAAGTGACGCTACCTCTATGTTGCAAAGACTTGCTATCATTTGTCAGGTAACTATGTCATCTGAGTAGTGTACTTGCTGTCTGCAAGTTTGTTTATTTGAACATCGAACCCTGAATTCGCAGAATTATTGATGGGCACGCAATCTCGATAAAAATGCGTTATCGACTCACCCTTTTTGCTGACTTATTGAGTGGAATTTCTGTCGGTCGACTTATTTGTGTAATCCTCTTACTTTCACCAGTCGTATCTGATGTAAAACGTACTCTTCCGTTGCAGAGGTGAGCGTTTCTGACCCTACCAGTTCGAAGAGTAGCCTGTTCGTTTCCGATGTACATGTCTCCCGTAGCTAGTTCCGGATTGCGACTGGGTCTTCCAATCTACATGCATACTTGTGTCGGGCCTATGTTACCAAAAAAACAATGTTCATTCTCCGTCTGTGGTATCCACTTTTATTGAGGGTCGTTCTGGTCTTTTAACCCGCAATGTATTAGATTGACCGCGAAGCATTTCTTTTCGGAGCTCGATATTTTCGTTTTGCAGCTCGATAAGTTGTTTCATTAATAGTACATTTCATGCTCCATGGTGGCTGGTGTGCTTGAAAACAATTCCACGTTTACAGTATTTATAATCATGTTCGTAGCGTCATGTAGAGTATGTAAGATGTCTCTTGCAACGTCCGTCATTGTTTACTACTCAAAAATAAGATGGCCGTCTCCACCGATTGTTATATACAATAATAAGAGGGATATAACTCCCGTGTACTCTTTCAACACAGGAGTAGATGACTCCATTACCTATACACTATCGAAATTAACAGAATATTGAAAGCAATAATGAATAATAATAAAATTAGTAATAATAATAATGTTACCGATAACAACAACTAATTGGCTCAACCGTAAGCATAAAACATAGAAATATAAGTTAATATCTATTCTATAACACATTAGGTTATGGATAACAAAAAACAGCTAAGAACATATCGATTACATAGACTAATATAGGACGTGTTACTATCGATGTTTTAGCATGAAAATTATTAAATAATAAGAACAATAATGATGATATGAATAATGATATTAATTAAAAAATAAAGATTTAGTAAAGATTTTTAGGTCGATAATTATTCCTCCTTTTGTCATCAGATTAGTTCCAATGCCACTTCTCTTACTTTGTCTGAGAGCAGGATTTGGACTTGGGAAGGGCTCCCTACAGTCAACTACTTACTATTCATAGATGACCATAAGGTTTTGTGAAAGAATGAAAAAGAATAAACATTATTTAATGATATGATAATTAATGAAAATATAGATTTACTTCTTTCTTATCCTTTTTACGAAGAATTTCTATCGCATGAAAAGTTATAATTTTGTAAGTGCACACGGACCTTATGGACACCGTGTATATTATTTCTATGATGTACACGCGTTGCATTTCATCGTGAATATTGAAAATAGGTTGTTCCAGTTCAACCCGCGTTGTTGCATAATGTGTAGTGAAAATCAGGAGAGGAATTTCCCAGTGCGATAGTTTTTCTCCTTTTGCTTTTTGTCATGAATTTGACACTTCTCTTACGTAATGTGGAGGCAACATATTAACTTGGGTAAGGACTTAACATTTTTGGAAAGAATGAAAATAAACTTGATACCCTAATGAATACGGTCATATTTTATAGTGACGAAATAAGAATGGAATTTGGTAGGAGCTATCATTCGATATACTGATGAGATACTTGAATGGAATGTAGATGAATTAAACTAGCGCAGAAACTGAGAGGATGTATCCAAGAAACAGATGTACCAGAATGAATGACCAAAGGTAAGACAACGCTAATACCAAAAATGCCAAAGAAAGGGCGCTCCCAAGCAACTATAGACCAATAACCTGTTTACCAACCATGTGATAAATTCTATCAATCGTTGAACAATGGTAGATTACTCCCCAAAGAACAAAAAGAGTGGCGAAAAGGGAAAAGAAGGACGCACGATCTTCTATATATTGATCAAAATATCCTGAAGGAGGTAAGAAGTAGAAAAAAGAACATATCTATGGCATGGATTGACTACAAACCAAATTATGACAGAATTCAACAAGTATGGATAATTGAATTCTAAAAATATACAAGACACCCGAAACGATTATTAATCTTATCAAGAAAGCAATGAAAATATGGGCACTAGAACTGACAGCCGCAAGGCAACACCTAACTGAGATAAAAATACAGAGGCATTTTCCAATGAGATTCCCTATCACTATTACTGTTTGTAATAGCCATGATGCCGCTCAACTACATACTCAAAAAATGTGATGTTGGATACAAGTTTACAGACACTGAACTAAGAGTAAACCACCTGATGTACATGTACGACCTGAAACCTTTTGCAAAAGGCATAAATGAACTGGAAAAGCTGATAAATACAACCAAAATCTTCAGGCAAGACAGTTAAATGGAATTCGGAATAGACAAATGTGCACTAATAGAAATGAAAAGAGGAAAACTGGAGACGACAAAGGGCGTGGAGCTCCCTCACTAAGAGGAAATGAGGGTTCTAGACGAGCAGGATAGCTACAAATATTTCGGAATTCTAGAAGCATACACCATCAAATCTACAGAAATGAAAAAGAAGAGTGGAAAAGAATACTTACGAAAAACAAGAAAACTTCTAGAAACGAAGTCTTATAGCAGGAATCTTGTAAAAAGTATAAACACCTGGGCAGTATCTCTAATAAGATACTCTGGACCATTCATAGGCTGGACTAAAGAAGAACTCAGAAACCTTGACCGGAGGACTAGAAAAATAATGACAATGCACAATGTCCTACACCCAAAAGACGATACGGAGAGATTCTTCATGAACAGAAACGATGGAGAAAGAGGACTGGTAAGTATAGAAGATTGTGTGGAAGACTCAAAAAAAGAGCTGGAGAAATATATCACTCAAAACACGGAAATCTTTATCACCGTAGCAAGAGACACCGTTAATACGAGCAACTCGGGAAACACCGAAACCAGAAAGAAAACGACAAGAAAAGAAAAGTGGGAAGAAAAACAATTACATGGATGCTTCAGAAGACTGACAAGAGAAGAAACTAACGAAAGTAGCTGGGCAGGGCTGAGAAAAGGGCACTACACAGAACAATCCAATTAGAACAAACTACATTAAAGCTAAAATAGATAAAACCCAGGAAAACAGTTAATGCATACTGTGTGGACAAATAGACGAAACAGTTAATCATATAATAAGTGAATGTAGCAAACTAGCGCAGAAAATACAAGAACAGCCATGAGTTTGTGGGGAACTGTGGAAGCAATTGAATTTCGAATACGCAGGCAAATGGTACAAACATAAACCCAAAACAGTATTGTAAAACGAAAAACATAACTGGAATATGGATATACAAACAGACCAACTAATACAAGCAATGAGACCGATGTTCAACAAGAAGGTAAATTTGCAAAATCGAAGATTACGCCGTTCCAGCAGGCCACAGAGTGAAGATCAAAGAAACGGAAAAACGAAGCAAATACACGGAACTACTCAGAGAACTGAAAGGAATGTGGGGCATGAAGAAAGTCAGTATAATACCAATAATCGTAGGAGCACTAGGAACAATCCCCAAAAACCTGGAAAAAAGACTGAGAGAATTGGAATCAAAGAGATTATTGAAACTACACAAAGAACGGCAATGATCAAAACTGCTGCAATGTTAAGAAAAATCTTCGAATGTGGAAATTAACCCGCATAAGCTACGAAGAGTCACATGGAATCTACAACAAGAAGAAAACTAAACCACAGAAAGAACACCACATCACAAAGGAACAGAAACATAACTTAATGAGTCCCCCCTTGAATAACTTACATCGGCCTCAGCTGACACGGCACAAAAATGAACAAATGAACAGAAATAACAACACATACCATAATCCCCCCCAAAGTAAATAAATAAAATAACATTTTTAAAAGTGTACCAGCCTAGGCTGAGACCACACAAAATATTTGCATAGGGTCAAGGAGGATGAGAAGACCGAGGAGGGACAACACAACCAGACCTCCACTGGAAGTGAAGAGACTGCTGGGACCTTGGGGAGGCTTATTGCCATCCAAATCCCAGAGAAGACCAATGGTCCTTACCAGAGATAAATCAATAGTAAACGGCTGTTTTGGTACGGCAATGGTTATTTACAGTGGCTATCGAAAAGAGGTGGAGAACACTAAAAAATCTGGGGAGGGTTGTTGTCACTCAGACTCCAGGAAACACCACTGGTTGACAGTGAGAAATCACTGATGACCTGTGTGAGAACTCCTAGTGAGTACAAATAATAATAATAATAATAATAATAATAATAATAATAATAATAATAATAATAATAATAATAATAATAACGAAAGCACAAAATTATCTTGTATATTTAGGTAGAGATCAGCCGTTATAACTGGTAACAATAAGAGAAATCATGTTAAATGGCAGATTTCGCCGTCACAGCATATCAAAAAAAGGAAAATCAGATAGGTACAAAATCGGTACAAATACATGGAATGATATGGAATATGAATTTACTCACTATAATACAAATAATTTTCGCAGCACTCCGAACTCGTGGAAAAAATGGTAAGAAAACAAAAAGAAGTTAGAATCACGAGGAAGATTGATACCATTAAACCCGCGGCAATAATTAATAAAAATAGAATATTAACGGAAAAATATTGGGATGTGGAAGTCGACGTACTTAATCAGCGAACGCCAACAAGTCATCGGTAAGTTATTTTTTTTTACTTTACCTTACGTCAAAAACAAGCACACTGTCACCGTGACGTAAGGGGCTACTGTAAAGTAGAAGCCAGATTTATAGGGGGCATGCTTAGTGTTTAGTTGCGCAACGAGATGCTTGTTTACATTCCATTTAAATTTCTGCAAGTTGTTACAGTCGGGAAACCGAGAGCAGGAAGGAATTTCCAAATGCAAAGTTTAGGTGAAAGAAACTATTAGAGCAAAAAGCCTTCCAGCATATGGGGGGATTTACTATGAAGAGGTGTGATTTCGCTGCTCGTCGTGTTTGTTAGGGATAATAGAAATAAACCAGAAACTATAGAAGAATATTACACGACCCCAACTGAACTGAAACTGCAAGTAATACAATAATCTAACAACACAGATGAAAGGCAAAACACACACACACATGCAGTGAGCACCAAACCTCGCTTATACTACGTAAAAATGGTCGTGGAGAGTCAAGGAGGGTAGAAATACAAAAAAAAGGAAGAGCACATACCAAACTACTATTGGAAGGGTGTGTAGAGTAGTGGAATTTTAAGATGCTTATTGGAACCTAAATTCCATTGAAGGGCAACAGTCGTTGTTCATCGATAAAAAAAAACAATTGTAAATCGATGTTGCGATAACGCATAACATTTTTTGCGCTGGAAATCTTGGGAGACTTTTGGTCACAGGCTACATGAAGCACCACTTTGTATTGCAAGTGGACAATCGCTGATTATGGCCCGTGTGAAAATTCCATTCAGTAAATAATAATAATAATAATAATAATAATAATAATAATAATAATAATAATAATAATAATAATAAAAATATTAATAATAATAATTATTATTAATGTGGTAATAGTAATTATAATAATTCTATATTTTGAGAAAGAAATGTCAATATATGTACTTGTGTCTTCACTATAGAAAGAAAGGCTAGAGAATCATTATAAAAACTAAAAGTGTATTCAAATGTAAAATTATCCGGGAAAGACAATAGAAGTTGCCCTGAATCTCTAAGTGAGCTGAATCTCTTCTCTAAAAACAAAATACATATATTCTTTTTTTATGAAATTTAAATAACATGTACAATAATTTCCTGGGAAAATAATAGAAGTGGTCCTGAATCTCTACGTGCCTATATACATGCCGAATACCTCCTTGTTCCTTGAAGGAAACTATGGCGGAGAAGAATCTCTTTAAAACCTCAAATACACATATCTGATATTAATGAAAATTAAACCACAATTCAGAGAGTTTTGCAAATTTGCAGTTAACTATATCATGTGCTGGGCGAGGGAGAGTAAAACAATTAATTCATAACTTGTGATGTGCATTGTTAAAAAGAACATAGTTTCCACCGGTAAATTACGAGCAACGTCGAGTATTCCTGAAAGTTCTATATAAAACTATAAATCGCCACTTTATACGAATAACGCCGTCTCTGGTTATTCTGTAAAGAAGTAATTACATGTGATGTGAAAGAATTGGACGCTGAATGAGAGTAATCTCCCCATCGCATTTTAATAAACGGTCCAATTCTAATTTCAGACATGTCACCGATTACAACTAAAAACAACTGAGAAAGGCAGGAGAGTTGACCTACTGAAAAGATTACATAACAATAACAAAGATGTGAATAACAGTCTCAGATGTGTAATTAATAAAACTCTACGTATGGGAAGAATCTTCTTTCCTGGAAACCAGGAAAGAACAGTAATATGAAGTTGTTAAATAGAGCACCTGACTGGAGGGTGTTAATAAACTTGTCAACAATCTCTAATAGTGAACATTATTCAAACCAATCAACACTCTGACATCGCCCTGTAGTCTGACTCTCAGAAATGTATTCTTTTGGTAGAGTTGTCTGTCCCCTGGGAGGATAACATGGAGGATAAACATGATGATGGCTCATGTGGAGACACTTAGTCAGAAAAAAAAATAATAATAATAATAATAATAATAATAATAATAATAATAATAATAATAATAATAATAATAATAATAATAATAATAATAATAATAATAAAGTGTGCAGGAAACTTACGATAGCCACATTGTACGACTAATGCTATCTTTCTAAAAAAGTAAATGATACGAGATGCGAAAGAAATAGGACGGGAGGTTAGACTTGTCTGCGCTACATGCTTTAATAAACGGTTGAATTCGAAATTCGATAAATGTTACCGACTACAACTAACAAAAGACTGAATAAGGCAGAACATTAAAATGAATTAAACGCTGATATAATGACAAAAAATATAGGGAAAACACACCGAGATATGTAAGTAATAAAAATCATAATATAGAGAGAATAGTTTCTACGAGAAACTAGGAAAAACATTTATATGAAGTTGTTAAATAGAACACGTGACTGGATCTATCCCAAAATGATTAAGGCAAGAGAGTAAGGTGAAATGATAACAACAAAGATGAGGATAACAGACTGAGACGTGTATTTAATCTAACTTCACCTATAGCTTGGCTTTGGGTTGAGTGAGGACGAGTATTGATTTTTTTCTCTTCTAATGACATCCGTGCGTGAATAAACGTAAAGGCTCCGATGGGATATTAACTCGCCTCGCCGATTACACCATTCACTTACTCGTACCCAACTCAATATTGAGCGATGACGTCAAAGAGAAAAATGAAATGCGTCGGTTCTGTTCGGGATAACATTGACAATATGCCAAAATAAAGACTGAACTACTAAAAGAAAGCTATTCACTGACTTGACCATTTGACCACATGAAATAACCTAAAGCTCGTCTAACTCAGCCGAAACACAAAGACGACAGAACTAGCAATCGCCGCCATTGGAAACTGGCGATACTGAAAAGCATTGTTAATCGTGACTACTTCTTCGTAGTCACAGCGCAGAATAATTAACTATACATCTGAGTTTGTTCTGAGTGCGAAACTCTATCGATTTTAATCAATGATTTTGTTCAGTCGACGCAATGCAGTCCGAATGATCACACGGCGATTGATTTTTTTTATTATGAAAGTTTTATCATGTGTCCATGACGCAAAGACGACAAAGTAATTATGCCGATTTTATCGAATTATCTGTAGAGTGAATAGGCAGACACAAATCATAGGATCAGATTTCTCGCGTTATGATTTTGACTATTAAGATAAAACAATGGCGTTATCTTCGTTAGAGAAAGAGAAAATCTAATAACAAGGCATATCATTAGTTTGATAACACACACAAACGTACGAGCACACACACACACACACACACACACACACACATATATATATATATATATATATATATATATATATATATATATATATATATTAGAAGAATACTCGTCCCATGATGGCTATAAGCAATACATGTGGAATTAGTTTAAAATTTTAATTTTAATGGGTTTTTTTCGTTCATTTGCGGCTATGTTACAGTATTACTATTGGTAAGATACATAAAGTAAATCTCTCCAGACTATTCACTTCATAAACATTACGCATCGTCGTAATATGTTAGAATTCAAGAGAGAAAATAAATTAGGAATTTATTAGGTGCATTTGTTCTACTCGGCGTTGTCCGGGATCAACATTTGTAAGATTACAGTATTGCTGTTGGTAGCGTGGATGTATAAAATCTCTTATGACTATTGTCTTTATCAATATCATTTATCTTAATTCGGGAGGTAGACAAGAATTAGCAATTGACCGGGACTATTTATTTTACTCTGCGTTGTCAGATATCAATAATTATTCTCAGCATTGTTTCTCTCCACACTTTGATTTTAACGGTACTTTTGGTAGTTCTGTGAAGGCCTACTTACTAACATTAAATGATTATATTTATTAAATGAGGGGTGGGGGGTTACATACACTTTTGTTTGACTCGGCGCTTTCCGTGAGCAAATAAATTGTGATTATCAAAATATATTTCGCTTTATACATTTATTTTAACCGTACTTTTGGCAGTGCCGTGAAAGTCTCCTTACTACCATTACAGTATTATATTTGGTAAGTGGGGCGATGATGGGGGGGGGGGTGTAACAGAAACTCTTCTTCTAGTATGCGTTCTTCGGAAGCAAAAGAATTGTCATCATAAACATTACTGTATTATATTTAATAAGCGAGTGGGGACTAACAGATTATGTTGTTCTACATGGAGTTGTCCGGGACCAATAAATGTGAATTAGAGTATTACATTTAAATCTCTTTGGACTATTTTCATTATCAAAATCATTTCTCTTTATAGTATTGTAAAAGCGTGTGCGGGGAACAGTATTACTCTGCATCAAGGATTTCATTCTTTTATGTTTTACTCGGCATTATACAGGAGCAATAAATGTAAGATTAAAGTGTAGATGAATTACATTTTTTTAACACATACAAACAGGAGAGAGGAATAAGCTAAGCGTAGGAGAAAGAGGGGGTTGGAAAGAGGGATGGAAAACATAAAGATAAAGAGAGAGCTAGGGAGAGAGATAGAAGTTTTTATATAAAGATGTTAAACGCGCTATTTAACTTCTTCTATATGTTTTATAGCACCGGGCAACGCCGTGTAGCTCTGATAGTAGTTAAATAAAACAGATCATAAAAAAAAAAACAGAAAAAAACAGAAAAAAACAAATTGTTAATGAATGGATTCATTTTTAAGCAATATGCAAATTAGATATCCTTTTTGAAGTAGCTCGTATACCCACAACTGAGTATGTTAATAAGTTGTTTTTACTTTTTAAATATTAAAATATTATCAGTGCGACAAATATCTAAAATGTACAGTTATCTTCCACACTGATGATTCCATCAGGAATAAACGTATGTGGATAATAATCAGATGCTTATTATTGAATAATTAGTTATATCCCTTTTTCGAATGAGCTCTTTAAGAAAAGTAAAATAAGTTATTTAATCTAACATTAAATGCGAAGTTCATGTGACATGTTGAACAATGTAAATATGGCTGACTTAATTGTCTGCTTCATGATATAAATACTAGTTATTTCTCGGTTTATCGAATTAGCCGTTTTATAAATATATATATATATGAACTAAGTTATGTGTACATGTTTATATCTATATTAATATGCAGAAAAGTGCCTATTATAGTAATGAATTGATCATTATAAATTATGTAATATATATTAAGAAATATGGTAAGTAACGAAGGCGCATTATTTTTTATAATTTATCATTTAAGGGAGGCCTCTTATACGCGCGCCTATTAGAGATGTCGATATAGAACTTAATATTATAAATTATAGAATAATATTATATGAAACACGATGAGTAATATAGGCATATTAATCTTTGTGTAAACTTTTTTATTTAAATTCTTTGTCTACAAAGATCGCTCCTGCTCATCTAAAAATTTTTTTAAATTAAGCAAGATACATAAATTCTAATTAAAAAAAATATAGCTTTACATGAAATTGCAATAAAATGTTAACTAGATCGGTGTGCATGCGAATGATCGTCAATGATATGTATGTAACTGTTAAGTTAATGTACACATCATTATGAATTATGAAATGAGTATCCTAGGCAACATGGTATATTACGTAGGCACATTACTTGATGTTAAATTTCCAATTTAGGTGGTGTGCTTCCGAAAGCGTAAATTATTTCCCTAAAAAATGAACAAAATAGAATTTAAACTGATGTTGTATAAATTGAGTATATCCGTTTTGGGATATGTATTCAACTAGTACACACACACACACACACACACACACACACACATATATATATATATATATATATATATATATATATATATATATATATATAAATATATATATAAATATATATATATATACATTTATATACATATATATGTGTGCATATATGTATATATATAGAGAGAGGTATGTATATATATATATATATATATATATATATATATATATATATATATATATATATATATAATTAACTTGTTACAAATATCCAGGGGGTATGAATCCGAAGGAAGTTGAAACCGGGTTTATGAGAGTGCTCAATGAAAATTCAGAGCAAAATATATTTTTTTTTGATTTTATTCCATTAGTTGCGACAAAACAGGTTTTGTTTCATTGGTGCGGATAGCTACCAATTCATCGGGCCGGCGAAAGGAATTCAAATGGCATAAAATTTTAAGTTCACTTTAACGGGAGATTGAAAATTGAAAATACATTGGAGGGGGAGGGGGATAGAGTTGGGGCTTTGTCTATAACGGCGACATGGGACATGAGAGGGGAGGGGGGAGGAGGACCCCAACAAGTCGTGTTTCAAATTATTACGTGGGAGGTTTTGCACGTGTCAGTGCTGCGACGATCTCAATCTCGGCCGGGCGGGAGGAGGGAGATGGGGCGACGGCCAGAGTGAGTCAAATTCAAAATGAGAATAAAACCATGATTACAACCGTCATTCTTATTTTATTTTAATTCTAATAAGTAATTATCATGTGGATAAAAATGTTTGATAATTTTAATTTAGGGTATTAATTGCTACTTTTGCATTTTATTTATTTTATTTTAATGTTTTGTTTATTATTTGTAGTGAATTTTGTTGTGATTATATTTTTTTAAATTGTGATTATATTATTCCGAGATCAATACTAGTGGAATCTTTTATAAAAGAAGTTTTCTGGTGTTACCAGTCTTATCACCAACAAAACCGATTATGACAATGGCAACGCCCGCCAACCATACCCACGACGGTCGCAGCGACAACAGCCTTATGTGAAAGCCTTAATAAAAATAAAAATAAAAATGAAAATAAAAATAAAATAAAATAAAAATAATAATAAAGATAAATATAAATAAAATTAGAATAAAAATAGAAATAGAAATAACAAGTTTGTAAGAATATTAATGATAATAACAATAATAATAATAATAATAGTATTAAAAAATAATAATAATAATAATAATAATAATAATAATAATAATAATAATAATAATAATAATAATAATAATAATACTAATAATAATAATAATAATAGTAATACTGATAAATATCACCATCATTACCATCTTGCTACTTGTGAAGTCATTGGGCGAAATAAGTCGACAAGTGATGGTAGGCTTTTTTAATTCCACTGCCAATGACAAGGACTAAGTACCAGTTAATAATTAAGTGTTCAAGGTAGTGATCGAGGGGTTAAGTAATTGAGATTAGTCTAAGTGATATCAGTGTTGATAGCTGCCCCAGTTATGGGTTTATGTTAGAATTGGTAGTATGGCTGAGAGGTTATTGAGGCTGTGCATTATAGGTAGTACGTAGAGATTTGATATTATTGGTAGTTTAGAGGGGTGGTTATATATTTGTAGATTCATCATGACTTGTTCGGGTGGGATTGGGTTGTAAATTTGGGTGGGTGGGTAGGGGGTTATAGTGTGTTTTGGGGTAGTGTATAGTGGGGGTTAAATGTTATCATTCATTTTTGTAAAAAACAAAAACAAAAAAACTGTTAATTTTATGTTGAAGTTAAGTAGGGTTGGTGTGGGGTTAAGGTGGGGTATGTGGGTTGCTAAGGAGGTAGAGTCTACTATGTTTACAGTTGATAGATGTCTCTTGTTTTCTATTTAAGAGTTTGTTTTTGTCCTTAAAGCGGATAATTTCCAGTTTTTCATTTAAGCATAATCTACATGGAGAGTTTATTGATTTGCAGGTGCTGGATTTTTTCAAGATTTTCCACTTTATTATGGGAGTTTCTTTTTTGGTTTTTAGTTTGTGGTAGTGTAGTGAAAGTCCGGTTTGGCCAGGATGGTCTGGGTTGTTGAAGGAGAGTTTATGGTTGTAGAATCTTTCCTTGAAGTTGTTGCCTGCCAGACCAATATAATAGTTAGTCTGGGATGGGTTTTCAGTTGAGGAGATAGATGCCTCATAGACCACTTGGGTTGATAGGCACTTTTGATTTAGGGGGCAGTTTGATTTGTTATTACAGTTGCATGTTCTTTTAGAATTTGAGGTTACTGGGGTGTTTAGTATTTTCATGTTGTGCTTTTTTATGATTTTTCTAAGTTGTCACCACAACAATAGCTGAGTTTTAGTGTATTCTTATTGAAAATTTTATGGAGTATGCTGTTATTGGGGAAATGAGTGTTTATTAAGTTCAGGAATTTATTCCCTATTTTGGTTTTAGTTGAGTTGTTAAATGGAGGTGTATACCAGATAATTTTCCTATTTCTATTTTTGTTCCTATTAGGGTTATTTTGTGTAGTTGGAATATACTCTATGTTGGTGTTTTTGTATCCACTCTCCTTTAGTGCTTTATTAAGACTGGCAGGCGTTATCATTGTCATAATCATTTTTGTTAATGATAAAACTGGTAACACCAGAAAACTTCTTTTATAAAAGATTCCACTAGTATTGATCTCGGTATAATATAATCACAATTTAAAAAAATATAATCACAACAAAATTCACTACAAATAATAAACAAAACATTAAAATAAAATAAATAAAATGCAAAAGTAGCTATTAATACCCTAAATTAAAATTATCAAACATTTTTATCCACATGATAATTACTTATTAGAATTAAAATAAAATAAGAATGACGGTTGTAATCATGGTTTTATTCTCATTTTGAATTTGACTCACTCTGGCCATCGCCCCATCTCCCTCCTCCCGCCCCGGCCGAGATTGAGATCGTCGCAGCACTGACACGTGCAAAACCTCCCACGTAATAATTTGAAACACGACTTGTTGGGGTCCTCCTCCCCCCTCCCCTCTCATGTCCCATGTCGCCGTTATAGACAAAGCCCCAACTCTATCCCCCTCCCCCTCCAATGTATTTTCAATTTTCAATCTCCCGTTAAAGTGAACTTAAAATTTTATGCCATTTGAATTCCTTTCGCCGGCCCGATGAATTGGTAGCTATCCGCACCAATGAAACAAAACCTGTTTTGTCGCAACTAATGGAATAAAATCAAAATATATATATATATATATATATATATATATATATATATATATATATATATATATATATATATTTATATGTATGTATATTTATATGTATATAATTATTTATGACAACATATGTATTAGCATACACTATCAGTGTATTTTTATTTTGCAGTCTCTTTAAAAGATACAGTTCGATGATTGTCAATCAGTAATTACAGAGCATATATAAGTCAGGTTCATTTTATACTCCAATAACCATGTTTTTATTTTTATTTACTTTTTTCACACTTTCAAAAAAAATAACATTTCTGTGAGATGTATGTTTTACGGTCCGTTTCATTTGTCGTAAGCAAAACACATTGTTTGGCAATATCGTCTATTTAACACTACAAAATCATCAGAGAAATTCACAAAGCGTAAAAGGTTATTGGATAAAAATGTCTTGAAAAAAAACTACACTATAGAGTGGTTCATTTTTAGGCGAAAACGAAATAAAAAATAAAGTAAAAAGTAAACTCACATGAGGGGAAACTCACTGGTACGCCATTTTGAATTTTTCAGTTCAGAGCTAGTACATCTTAAATGTTAAACATTTATTAATTTTAATTCAGTAATATTTCTTAAAATTGTTAATAAATTCCATCATTTATTTATAAAAGTTCGAATTTACTTGAGGGTAATATTTTACGTTCCTAAAGTTTCATCAATTAGCCTGCAAATGTTTATTTAGATCATTTGGATACGAAGCTAACTCCAGAGTTGATTTATTTTAAGTTCATCAGTTGAGAGCTACCAATTGAAGCAATTATTAAGATTGTTATACTTCGGTGTTTTGGGGGAAGATGTTTAGTATTCATTTATAAACAATTTAAGTTAACACTAAGATAAGATTAATTGGCCAGATTTCTTTACTTAAGTAGTAAGTTACTATTTAATGCAAAACTAAGGAAGGGGGTTTTGTTTTACAACGAAAATAGTTTATATTTACCTAGACATGAATCAAAGCTCCGAAAACTTATACACCTAAACAACATGACTGTCGCCTTCTCAATATAGACACATCCTAGTTAACAATACTAAAATAATACACCATCAAAAGATTAAAAACTCTTGAAGCTCCCTACACCAAATTAAACTTTCCACAATCAATAATGTTTATTATGAAACTAGTCACACAATCTTAAAGTGACGTGGATAGTAAGTAACGTTATCAAAATTGTTAACGTTTAATACTTGTGGGCTTTACTTCTTTATATGAGTTACTTTGGTTTTAGGGTCACTATTATTATTTTTCTCATTGTTTATTAATTTTAATATCTTTTGTATATATTTATTTTTTGTTGATTTGTTTGTTTATACATATATTTATTGTTTAATATTTTAATAAATTGTATTATGTGTGCAGACTTTTTTTTTTATTTCTCCGTAGACAGGAAATAAATCGAGTCGATTCTATTAGATCAGAAGTGAATGGTCTGTAATGCATAGCCGGCAAAAGGAAAAAAACCTAATCGCACCTATTTTTTTTCTCATCTTTTTTACATTTATAAATGTTATAGATACATTCAATGGGCGATCTTTAGCCTTTTTACCTATATATAACCAGTTATTAATGCCTAAAAAGATTTAGTTAGCATTTCTCTAAATACAAATAGGAACCATCGATCTGAGATAAGTTATATCATTTGTTTCATGTACATTTATTTACGCTTATTCTTCGACTCGTATAATTCAAGTCCCAATTGCATTGCACTGCGCCATTATTTTTGTTGTTAAAACGTCTGTTGCTCTCAACTTAAAGAGATGGTCTAACTTCGTTATCCCACGGTGCGAGCGGCAAGATGAAACGCTGATGGTTATGCGATTTTGATGAAGCAAAGACCCAGGGATATTTGACACAATGTCTTTCGAAAAGAGGTGTTGACATTCATTAAAGATTTTCGCGATAAAAGATTGTCGCTTTGAAATCTGTATAGACGAGTGGATTTACGCTTAATCTTGCGGGTACGTTTTTGATTATTTCACCTGAACTTGAAAAGTCTACAATTTTGCGAAATAGAAACAGCAAGAGACTAATCGAAATATTCGATCTCTTAAGGACATGCTCATACCGATATTATTCATAATACAATTATATATATATATATATATATATATATATATATATATATATATAATATATGTTTATATATATATATATGTTTATATATATATATATATGTATATATATATATGTTTATATATATATATATATAATATATGTTTATATAGTAGAAGACTACCCGTCCTAGGAAACGTAAAATTAATTTAAGATTTGGACCACTTTTATGTCCCCTTACGAAGATTAAAATCAAGATGTATACCAATCCTTAATTTACATTTTAGATTAAAACCTTTATTTGCTTTTATTCTAAAATGTTTAAAATTTACGCTTAAGCTTAAGGGGTCTTAGGAGGAAAATCAAATTCATGGAGTGTTGCTTAATTGAGGTTTAATGATGTATATACATATATTCGATTTTTGTCAAGGGTAGCGATGCTGAAGACGGCTGATAGCCAGAAACACGTGTCCAAGAATGTTTTCTATTTACGTAGATTAATTAATAAATATATATATATATATAAAATAAAAAATAATGACACGTCAGATTAAAGACTACTGAATGCAATATTATACATATTCTTAACCGCTTAGAAAGTAGAAAAATACGCAATAACAACGCTATTCAACAACCAGTAAAAAAAATAACAAAACTACGTTACTTGATAGGCGGCAAAAAAATCGTACACATTTCGTGCAAGGCGTCATGGCGAAATGGTAAAACACTAAACTATAGACATTTACATCGAGTGTAAGATCCTTGACCAGGATAGCCATGCTCATAATGGCTGAAAGTCAGAAACATCTATCCATGGATTTTTTATGTGCCTAAAATTAATTAATGTATATATATATATATATATATATATATAGAGAGAGAGAGAGAGAGAGAGAGAGAGAGAGAGAGAGAGAGAGAGAGGGGGGGAGAGAAAGAGAGAGAGGGAGATTGAAAGAGAGAGAGAGGGAGATTGAGAGAGAGAGGGGGGAGAGAGAGTGTGTGAAAGTGTGTCCGAGGAAGATAACATGATAAAATAAACCACTCGGAGTCAGAGCAGATCCAATCCAAGACAAAGAAGGCACAATACGCTATCATATATAGTTGTATAACTATAATAAATATGGTGCTTGTGCAGAATAGTTATCTAAGACTTTAAGTGTTTATGCAGATTTCCGAGTCGTGACGTACATTGCTAATCGAACGCTCCGCAGACAGAATAAACTTTTTTTGCCAACAATTCATTTTTGTTCTTTATTCCTCAAGAGAGGGCAATGTTTTTAATTATTTGTTTGTTTATTTTTCAAGTTTTTTTGTGTGGAAAAGTAGACTGCAAATATAGACCGATGGCCGATAAATTGTTATTTTGTTATCTTTCTTTATTTATCATTCTGGGTTTTTTTGTGAGGGACGGCTCTATTGCAAATTTGACTGAGGGATTGTTTTTTGCTAGGGTTAGTGGTAAAAACCCCAGTACTTTTTTGTGACGGTAAGAAGCCTAGAGATGTACGAAGGAACCCAGAATATGTTAATTATTCATATTTACGAAATAGTAGAATAAGACAAAGAAGGGAGCGATTTTGCCGAAACAGAAGAAAAAGAAAACGACGAAGAAGAAGAAGAAATAAAGAAGCTCCTTCTTCTTCTTCTTCTTCTTCTTCTTCTTCTCTTCTTCTTCTTTCTCTTCTTCTTCGCCGTCGTCTTTTTAGGGTACATATCAAAAATCTCCGAAAAAAACACGATAAAGGGTGTGGTTCTTCTTAACATTTGTCTCTATAATTTATCTCTTGCATATTTCGACCAAGTGTATGAGAAGATCAGGAATCTGGTAAATTTGAAGCAGCGAAAAATATTTATGCTTATTTTCCCAATTGACCAGTTTACTATGTTAAATTATTTATTTCTTGTTGTCTCTTGGTCTTACTGGATCACAGGGCAATTTATCTGGTAGAGTATCAGGCTAAGTGGTGTTACTTGAGGTAACATCACTAAGAGAAGGTGCACCAGTTTATAACCGTGTCGAAGGGATCTTATTAAGCTTCGAATATTATATTATTTTGAATATTTGGTCATGGTTTACTTGTAGAGGGAAGTATCCTCATGTCAAATTGTCTTGACCAACCCTTGTACAGAGAGACCGAAGACACTCAAGGATAATGTCTAGTAGGTAATTACAATTAAAAATCGCCATTGTGTCTTCTAGGTAATCTAAACTTTCCATTCGGTAATTAAAACTCTCACATATATATGATAAATTAAAAGATTAAAATAATCGAACGGTATTAATTAAAAAGAAAAAACGGAGGACCTAAAACTCTACGTTTCGCACAACTGTTGCGTGGGATTTTTCAAGAGCGAATAAAATGCTAAAAATGGCAAAGAATGAGATCTTCCGCTCTTCCTTTTTAATTCACGCACACACACGTACACCTACCAACGCACACACACACGCACACATTATATATATATATATATATATATATATATATATATATATATATATATATATATATATATAATTATTTTTTCTGATCTTTCTGTTTTTGCTGGAGATGGGGCATCTTACCGAATGCCAGACATTCACCGGCTATTTCAGACACTCCAGCCTAGAGATCGTTTTAAGATTCTAACCGTCGCTTTAAGTGCAGTTGTTTGTATTTCTCTTGCACTCGGTTCACCGGGTATACTCGCCAGATAGCGCTTGAAATTCTTCTTCAGTATTCATGTTACTCCTATAATTACTGGTATGATAGAGATTTTCCTAAGGTTCCAGTTTCTTTTCATGTCGTACATAAGACTTTGATATTTCGTAATCGTTTCCTTTTATGCTCTGTTCAATATTGTATCATTAGGGACACTGACTTCAACTAGGGTTGCTACTTTCTCCCTTTTGTCCCATATATCGATGTCAAGTGTAACAGCTCTGTTTTCTAGATATGTAGTTGTAGGGATTGCATAGTCATAGTTGATGGTGTATAAGTTATCTTCAACTGTTCTTTCTGATATATGCTCCCATGACTTGCTGCTACACTGGGTATTCAACTTTTTAAAAATAGTCAAGTGAAGATATTTACACACTCCGTTGTGTCGCATTGTATAATAGCCATCCCCCAGGAGAACCTTACAACTGGATGTCAGGTGGCTCAAACTCTCTACTTCTGTGTGGCAGAACCTGCACTTGTTATTGTTGCTAGGACCACTCATCTTTTTAAAGGCATTGGTCAGGAAGCCTTGATCTTGAGCAGCCATTATCATTGTGTGTGTGTGGGGGGGGTGTAGTGATGAACAAAAAAATCAAATTTCATATTTTTAACACGTGTTTATTTACTTCCTATGACTGATGCTTAACAGCGGTGTTTTGGTGTATTCGCCAACATTTGAGCAACCATCATACCATCGACTTTTGGAGCAAATTGGCCAGCCACAGGAGAGAAGTCTCTGAACATAGGTAATTAAGATAGAGAGGCACTTAAATTAGAAATTAAATAAGGGCATTAACGTATTTGCTATCACGCATTCGTATCTTCAAGACAGCATTTCATGAATACAATTCCACTCACTAGGACTCCAAAGGGTGTGCTGCTCATTACGCTAACGCAGAGAAATAAAGAACAGGGAATTTATGTAAGCCAGACATTTATGTCACAAATAAACTAGTACTAAACCTTATTATTTTAATAGGACGATATGATGTGTAAAGAAAGAGTTAAAGTAAAAGAAAGTATCATGATAAACGTACAATAATTGAGATACATCTATTTGCTCTTTTAATTTTCTCGGCTGCTGGGGAAGAAGGATGACTGAGTTCCAACTAAGGGAAGGAAACTATATGCATTTAGTGATCATTCCTCCTCGATATTAATGGCGTATATGCTTTACAATTCTATTCAGAGATAAAATATTGGTAATGTATAGCATGACAGATGCGTGCACAAGTCAGCACAAGCACCAACATGCATATACATTCCTGCCTGACTAAGTGTGTGATTTCTATGGCAGAGCATTCTGTAAAATGCTGGTCACCAAAGAATCCACTGCAGTTTCTTCGTTTCCGGTTCTATGATACAGAGTGACAGACAATTTACTGCCGATCGCTTGGGTAATGTATTTCACAAGCAAAATCAGTATTATTCCTGTTCTCTCATATTTCTTTCTTTTTATATTTTTTAATTTTATTTGAAGAGTTCGAATCCAAAACTGGATGAATCCAATTTCTTTTCAATTGAGAAATTAAACAATAAAAGAAAGAACATGATTTCTTAGTAGTTTCCCAATTCCTAAGCGGCAAAGAATATTGCATTAAGTTGCCCTTTTTAATAGGCTATGCATTCTTTTGAATTTTACCTATATATTTATTCATCAATTTTTACGTACATATAAAATAAATCCATGGACACGTGTTTCTGGATATCAGCTGTCATCATCATGACTACCTTCATAGGGAAACGATCGAACCTAAAATATTACTGTCTGCAGTATGGCGTTTTACCACGAGATCACCAACACCTCGCCGAAATATTTATTATTTTTTTAGCCTCTATGTTACGTAGTCTTTTTTTATTATTGTTGTTTTTTACCGCTTTGGAAGTGTAAAATACTAAGAAAAACAGCTATATAAATAAAAAGCAATAACAAAGACTACGTAACATTATGGCGATAAACAATCATAAATATTTCGGCAAGGTGTGTGTAGTCTTGTGGTAAAACGCCGGACTACAGCAATATCGTAGGTTCGATCCTTGCCTCGCATAGGCATGCTGATGACGGCTGATAGCCAGAAACACTTGGCTAGGGATTCATTTTATATGTACGTAAACATTAATTAAGAAATGTATGTATGAAATATAAAAATAATAACACGTCCAATTAAAAAGGGCAACTTAATGCAATATTCTTTACCGCTAAGGAAATGGAAATACACCGAGAAAAAAAGCCACGTTTCTATCGTAAGTTAACAAATAACAAAGACTACATAACATATATTTCGGCAATGAATTTTTGGTATGGTGGTTAAACGCCAGACTGCAGACAGTAAAATCCTAAGTTCGATCCTTTCACAAGTAAGCCATTCTGATGACATAAACATTAATTAATATCTCTCTCTATATATATATATATATATACTAGACCACCCGTGACCCGTTGGGTCAGTTTGTTATATTAGCTATGGAATTCATGTATGTGCGTGACACTTGTGGCATAAGGAAAATAGGTTTTTTTTACATAACAGAAGCATTTCTATGAAAGTATATTAAAATGGAAGAAGAATATAGATAGATTTCTATGCGTCGTTCTGTTTATTATAATTGTTTTTTTTTTAAATTACAGTTACTGAATCATAAGTGGTTGGCCATACTTATAGGTAAATATGCACTGAACAGGTACCATAATACTTATTATAGTTAAATTCAAATTTTTATATATCATCTTTTAAATGAAATTGTTAGTTGAAAGTACAGAAAAATAAAAGGGAGATTTGAGAAAGGAAGGGGGTACAGCAAGCTGTCTCGCGTACGTAACGAAAACAGAGGGAGTAGGAGTGGTGAAATCTATGAGAGGGAAAGTGGGAGGTGGTTTCGTTCACCGCCGCTATTATGGCTGATATTAATAATGATTGTTGTTGTTTTGTTTGTTTGTTTTTGTTTTTTAAAAGGGAGGAGGTTTTTTGAAACTGCGACAGACTTTACGAAGTCCTGCCGTTGAATGTTTTTAGCCGTGGAGAAAACAAAAAAACTATTTGATGAAATTAAATGTAATTGTTTTATATTAAAAGCGATATAAACATTTCCAGAATGAAAAATTTCATGCGTTCGTTAATCAGAATAGAGAATAACGGAATTGGAATAACAGATTGAAGACGATGCTATTTACGCATGGGCAACCGGATGTTGAAAACCGGAAAGCTGAAAGCTGATTGCAAACAGACAAGAACAATAGAGTTTTAGTATTATATAGATATATATATATATATATATATATATATATATATATATATATATATATATATATATATATATATATAATGATACATACTTACACGCCCTATTAAAAAGGTCGAATTAATGCAATATTCTTTACCGCTTAGGATGTTGAAAATACTAAGAAAAATCACTGTTTCTATCGCCAGTAAAAACAATAACAAAGACTATGTAACATTATAGCGAAAAACACCGTGCATATTTCGACAAGGTGTGTGTGGTCTTGTGGTAAAACGCCATACTGCAGATAGTAAAATCGTAGGTTCGATCCTTGCCTAAGTTAGTCACGCTGATGACTGCTGGCAGCTGAAAACATGTGCCAATGATTCCTTTTATATCTATGTAAAAATGTATTAATATATATATATATATATATATATATATATATATATATATATATATAATATTGTAACAAATCAGTATGCATATATTAAAATATAACTTGTATGCGTAAAGTGAGTGTGGATACTGCTTCCGTTAGGAATGAAATATTTTTGATTCTGGTTTCGTATCCAAGGCTCCCCGCCTACAAAGGAATTCCCTGTGAGCTGTTTTGATTATTAATAACGCAGATGTGTTCTCCATTTTCTAGTAGTTCTTATTTTATATCATTTTATTTATTTATTCTTCTTTGATTTTATGGCTCATCCGCCAGAGGGAGGTCAGAAATAGACCAACGGCCCCAGTCATGTGTGTAAAGCGATTAACGTCAGTCGCTTTGCGAGAATTAATGGCGTTTTAGCTTCGACTTGGCCTAAAGACCAAATAAATGACGGATTTATATTCTAAACACGAATATGCTAAGATGAATAAATGAGCCTCTTTCTGGGCGAGGCCGGTGGTGTGCACGTGCGTATGTGTGGTTGTGCGTGTGCGTGTGCGTGTGTGTTTGCGCGTGAGGGAGAATCTGTATGCGTGCTTGAGTGTGCGAATAAGCGCAGGTGCGTTGTTGAAAGGCTATAGGAGAATTGGCCACCTTCGTAGCTGCATTGTAACTTTGACTTTAAAAAAATATAATTATTCCTTAGTACGCACGCACATGCATATATATGTGTGCAGATAGGCAGCATCTGTTTCCTCAAGATTACTCAATGGAATATCAGCTAAACCTACCCGGCGTTGCCCGGACGTATTTTCACCTTCATTTTTATTTCGCCTTTTTTTAATTAATATATCTTTCTATATACTATTAAAACGTTATGGTGTTTTTTTTTTAATTAGTTTGTTCGTACGCAAATAGAATTATGTGATTAGATGGCGAACAAGTAATAGGCAGAGTACACATTACTAATGTAGTAGTTTTTTGGATACCAATACCCGAGTTCGAATCTCATGTGAGTCTTACAGAGTTTTATGACTAGATAGGTGTTTTAGAAATTTTAAGAAATTAACATAATATTATAAAATAAAAACATTACATAAGTATTTTTTTACAAAATGATATTTTTTATAATCTGCAAACATTAGACGTAAATTGTATTCGGCATGAAATCACATTAGTGCTGAAACGATTAATTGGAATCAGAATCGGGAATCGAAAAAATCGAAACTTTTTGCCATATCGTGATCAGTATCGAAATCACGATTTGTTTTCCTAATTTTCGATTCCATAAACGATTCTTTCAATATTTCTTAAAACTTTCTATTGCTTGTAACGATGATCAATATTTATTATTTTTAAACTATAAGTAAAACTGAAATCTATAAATCAACAACATCAAAATACGATGTTAATATATTTTGCTTCCATAAAAAAATGACAATTTGCATAAATTCGCTAGGTAACCTTTAAAATAATGCAGTTTATTTATAAAGTTCCAAAAATTTTTTAAAAATAAATACCAATTTGTGTAACGAAAAATATTGTCAAATACCATGATTAATAACTAAATTAGAAGTAAAATATAAAAAGTGTTTAATTTATTTCATTCATTTATTTTATGCTGTTCCGCTTTTGTCTGATTTTTATTATTATATGGTGGTCTTTTCTTCCTTGGATTTTGTCCGGTCCCCCAGCCATCATTGGTAAACTTTGCAAGGGCTAGCTAAAACGTGTGAAAAAAAAAGCATTAGCCATTTTCAAACGCTTGGACTTGAGTTGAATTAGGTACATATATATTTGTCAGGTCATCTTTGATTTTGATTTTCCATGTCTGATTGTAAAACAGCATTTCTTAATAAATAAAAGATTGGTTGGGATGAAGATTGAAACAAATAAAACCAAAGACTACTAATTAAAACGATTATTGGGTATTAACTGGTCAAAAGGTAGGGAGAATAAAGCCACCGCTTTTAAATAATAGGGCATTTTGGCCTCGTAAAAAGTGCTTTGTTACCTTCGTCGGCGTTCCCCGGTTGCGGCTCCTCAGTCAGTTAGCAATGTTCATACGTTGTATGTTGTTGTTGTTGTTGTCGTCGTCGTTGTCATTGTTATTTTTATTGTTATCGTTATTATTATTATTGTTATCATTATTATTAGTAGTAGTAATAGTAGTCGTAGTAGTAGTACTATTATTATCACATTCTGTATATTGTCTATTTTTATTTTTACAGTAAAACAAATCAATCTAATACATATTTGTTATTTTTACAATAGAAATAATCGACAAATCCTTATAATTAAGGTAAATTCATGAACATTTTTTGATGGATTAAGGGTACAGAATAGTAAACAAAGCACCCCTGCCCCGCCCTTCTTATGTAAAGAATAGTTTTCAATAATAGTAACGTTATTATTTAGAAACTCATTTTTAACATGAGTAGGATCTTAGTTTACTATTATGTTCCTACACTGTTTTCTTATTTTGCATGCCAATAGACGACTATTTTCAATTGCTTATGAAAACATTCAAATAGAATGTTCTCAACTAACGACGAACAAAATGCAAACCGGCTTTGTTTTAAAAGAGAAATACATCTTTAGTTTCCTCACAATTTTCAATAAATTACAAGCAAAACATTTGAGAAAAAGGTTTAGAAAGGTCGACTAGTATAATATACACCTACTTATAAGTGTATTTATTTACGTTTGCGAAAATATATGCGGCATTACAAGGTGGTTCTACAGTAAATCGAAAATTAAAAAAAAACAACAAAGCTCTGATTAAATATTAAGAAATTTAAAAAGAATCAGAATAAGTAATTGTATCAGAATCTGGTAGACAGAAGAGAATCGGTAATTGTATCGGAATCAGGGGCAAGTTGAAACGGAGGAAGTTTTGCTTAAAAACATGATTTTGAACGATGTTTTCCAATAAACTAAATTTCACAAATAGTCTTCCATACTAGTTATAAAGCAGTAAAAACTAAGTAAAGATTTAATTAATAATTCTAGGCATTGTACCAACACGACTCGAGGAGCAGAAATACATTATTTACTTTTTGTAACGGGATAGTAAGAATCTATTAATAATGGAGTTTATGTATCTGTCTGTCTTTCTGTCTATAGCCGAAACGCCATCCTCATTATATACTATGAAAAAAAAACGCCGTAAACACTATGCGCGTTTCTCAATTTACATAATACATTGCTTTTGAACTTCTAATGAATTAGTATTCCCAAATATACACTCATGATTGTTTTCTTCAGATTTCCATATGTATTTACGCTATTTTGCTCGCGAATAATCTTACTTATGAATTATAATTATTTATTTTATTATTTATATTTATATATATATATATATATATATATCGTACATGTATTGGTTTCTGTAAATGTAAATCCGTAGAAACTCAAGTGTTTATAAAAAGTGCTCAATATCAAGTAGAGCTGTTTATAAGTATACATTTTTATTTATACAAACATTATTGGTTACATATGTGCATACATGTTTCGGTTGTACATTCCCAAGAAAGTCAACCTCATCAGACCGAAAGATTCTCGATCTGATGAGGTTGACTTTCTTGGGAAAGTACAACCGAAACATGTATGCACATATGTAACCAATAATGTTTGTATAAATAAAAATTTATACTTATATATATATATATATATATATATATATATATATATATATATATATATATATATGAAATGCGTTACGTAGTTAATATAACTATGCCAAAACTGATTAAACAGCCAGGGTTAATCCATTGAATTGCTTCCCTCCCTCCGTTAATTGAGTATGGACGCAAGACGGCGCGTTTGTAAACAAAAGGCTGCCATTCACCGTGCTACTTTTTAAAACGTTCTGAGTTTGTTTATTTTCTTAATCTTATCAGCCATTATGTTTTAAAACACAAATTAACTGAATCAAATTGTTTAATTAAAATAATAATTTATTTAAAAATTACTATTAAAAACACGCACACACACATTTAGTTCAGGTAACCTTTTTTTTCCGAGAATTAAAAAAAACTATTCGTGTTTACTGTATTTGATTTTTTAATACTTTCATACCCAATATTATCATTTTTTCAAGATTTCATTTACAAACTGTTTTTATTATTCCATGTTTTATTTATGAAAAAAAGATGTGATTTTTTTTCCTTTACTGTCAACAAAAAAACTAACACATTGTACTGGACTACTATACAACTGATTTTAGAATCAAATTGTTTAATTAAAAAAGGCCATTAAACAAACACACGCACACAAACAAACACACACACACAAATCGTGTTCTCTGTATTTCATTTGGTGGTGCTTTTTCACTTTAGGACCCGTGCTAACTTTGATCCCGTCGTTAGGGTTAGGGTAAAAAGTCAAAGTGGAGGTTATGGTTAGGGTTAGTTTTTTTTTCCTTTTTAATTAAAAATATTTATATGTATGGGGGGAGTATGAAAAAAATTGGGGGAAGGCGGTGAAAAAACTTCTTTTTTTTCTTTTCTTAACAAAAAATATTTCTATGTATGGTGGAGGGTAAAATTAAAAAATTGAGGGGGGGTGCAAACTTTTTTTCTTCTTTCTTTCTTTTTAAACTAAAAATATTTCTATTTATTGGGGAGGATATAACAAAAATTGTGGTAGGGTTGAATTTCTTTTTTTCTTTATTTTCAACTAAAAATATTCTTGTCATAAACAAAGAAAATCAATGTGTAACCACCCAAAAGATATGACTGGGGCTCCATCGGTGAGCGTTCATTTCTGACGCGGCAGCCTAGCAAAAATATGCGACCGGAGGGAGCATATATTTGCTAGTTAATATAATTATTACTGCATCGTTTTCAGCTGGCGATGTAAACTCATCTTTAATTTAACACGCAACTGGACTGATCTACACAACAGATTGAAACTTTCAGTTCCAGAAGTCCTCGATTTCCTGTAATTATGAGTAATTTACTAGTGTTAGATATTAGGCGAGTATACCCACTAGTAGATAGTTATTTTAAAATAATAGGAAATATAAGGTCGGCCGGAGTAAACTTTATGATCCTGAGTGAGGATCATTAAACTGTGGGAAGATAATAGAAACGGATATGACGGCGCATGTCTCAAACAGAGAGGGTGTTGTATAGAAGAGGACAGTCCATTTGGGAACTTGCAGCGTGTGGACGTGTAAAATGATAAAATCTTTAAAAATATGATTAAATAGTGATTATCGATCTCGCTCACTGCTTCCCTTGGTTTAAGCTGGTCTGTGATTTTGAACAAAACTTTGAATAAACCTCGGCTTTCTTTCATCGTTCTTGTGTCGACTAAGTCCTTTTGAAAGTATAAATAAGGAGCTTTGATTTTAAGACGACAAGCCCTCAGTCTGAAAGGATCATGGAAAAGCGCTTACAAAAAGAATAGCGAGCTATCAGGTAAAACAGAAGGTTGAGAAAGCAACACTAGCTTATAGTCGCCAACTATTTATACATGATTTCCGAACAACTTATTTTCTACTAAAGTCATGGTTTATATATTTTTCTTAGGAAAAACAATACTTAGAAATAATAGGCGTTCACCATAGTCTGTGTAATATTAAAACTAAAATTCAACAGGGTCGTTAGTCACTGTCCGTTTATCAACATAATTATATAAAAGCGACTAACTCTAGTTGCTTCCATTTTTGATATGTATATACATTACTGGCGTAAATACCGGATATGTTATATATGATAAGCGAGAAGTAACCAGAGTTGTCGCCCCTACATTAAAACATTCTACCATGTTAAACATTAGTGTTTATACTACCATATATATCGTAGACACCTAATATAAGTTACGTATTTTTTTTACTCAAGAATATGACATTAATCATGAGTTTTGTACAAAATAAGTTGTGTGTGAGTAATGTTGAAACCCGTTTCACTTTAAACAAGTATTACCTAATAAATTACGTAACGGTTTATGTATATCTGGTACTCCTAAAAACAAGCCCAGTCTAAAATGTCTTCATTAGCAGTGACAATGGCGTATTTCTCTCAATGTCTTTATCACCCATTCATTTTCGCACTGTTTTTATATTCGTTCCTCATTCTGCTGTCTTCTTCTCGGCGTTTATCGTTATTTTTTATAAGTGAGTTTCTATTTATCTACATCCCTACGAAGACAGAGTTAGACACAAAGTCGGTTTTAATATAGGGGGAAATCCAACTCCCTAATCGGGGACAATCAGGATTGGGGCAAAATAAAAATTGTCTCAATCTAGAAGAGAGCCCCTTTCACTGACGGAGGGCAGAACAGATACTACACCCCAATCCCAGCCCGAATGCCATCATCAGTGTGTTGATCTAACTTATTTACGTCTTCTCATCAATAATATACATTTATATATCATAATCTGAGTTTGTAATATGAGATAGTTTCCAGGAGATATGGAGAAACATAACATTTTATCTAGGCCAACCGTAATTATAATCACATGATTGTAATACATAGATATGCGTAGTGTGCATTACAGTGTTCATATAATGTGTTTAGGTTCACTAGTATCCAAATAATAATAAAAGGATAATCAGGACGTTCTAATAATGTATAAAAATACAAATGTGACTATCTTTACTAAAGAACATTATTCTTCTTTACATCGTTCTCATATCTTTGTATTATTTGTATTAATCTGATTGCTGTTACTATCTTAGGTGCTATTCTCACAACTTTTCGGCCGATGTAACCTCAAACCTTCCTCAGGTACAACTTGTCAAATTTGAGTATCTTTATGTGGAACTTGTACTTGTACGGAATTTCGAACGGAACAATTATTTAATCCCAGGGATTAGCTTGCTCTCGTTCCGTCCACTATGACAAGGTTGAAGTCTTCAGGAATTCGCAAGTGAATTCTTAATATCGCCTGTACTGAAGATTGTACTTTCAACTTCCAGAAGACTTTCACTTATAAGTGATTATAACCTAGCACTTATATCCGTTGCGCAACCGGTCCTTTCATAACATACCTATATAGTCAAAACTTATTTGTTTCTGTCCTCTCTTCTCTTTTCTAAGACATAATCTTTGTTTCGGACGACTCCATATTCGCAATGAGAATATTCTAGTTTATTATTTATCAAATATTGGTTTCATTACTTTATAAATTATGCGCTATCTTCATCATAATCACCTATGTTCAGCAATTCATGGTCTATGCGTTCAGTCCACGAAAACGTTGCTAATTTAACTCAGAATGAAATTGAATTATATTTTACATTTCTGTTTCTTCGGTTTAAATTTGAAGCTTTTTGCTTCTCTTACGTCGAATTCTCGATGAAAGTACCTCAACTGCTAAGCCAAAAGAAAAAAAAAGCCATATCAAGTTCCTTCATTTAACTGCGTAGGCCTTTGAATCTTAAACCAAATCCAAGTCTGTTTACATAAAGCCGCATTAGTTTACCCTGTTGGATCGGCACTGTTCTTCGTTTAGAAATCTTTCTCTAGGGGAATATTTTGATTTAACAAATTACCAACCCTTGTGCCAGTATCGCGTAAAAAATCTCACGCAATGAAACTTGGTCAGTTCGGCATGCATTTGTGTGCGTGTTCAACCTAGTGTGTAAAATCGCCTGCATAGCTGCACCAAGAAAAGATTACTCTACCGGATTTTCACTAACTTAAATGCCCTGCTATTCTCATCAGTGTCAATGCTTAAGCAGTCTTAACCAGGAAATGTTTATTTAACGGATAACTAATGTTATCAGAGCGTAAGCTGCGGCTTTTCATGGAGGATATACGTTCAAACATACGTTGAAAGACTTTCCATCTCTTGAGATGAAAAAGTAACTCCGAAAACTTTTATCTAACTGAACTATGTTTAAAACGTCGAAGAAGGTGGTTTGTTTCTAAAAATATGTAGCCTTTATTTTAATGCTATTTCGAATGTATGTGTAAGAGGTATGGACTAACTGAACCTGTGTGTATTACTGTGTTTGAACTTAGTAAACTAAAATACGTTAAGTGCACAATTTACTTTTAAGAAATAACTAACTCTAATTTACAAAGGAAATAGTTGAAATGCAATTAAATTACAGTAATCTTGTAATTTAAAATTTGATATATTTTGTATTACTTCCGAATAATGTATTAGTGATAACTGTATATAAAAACTGCATTACTTTAAATCTTTCTCTAGGAATATAAATTCCAGCTTTACATTATTTAAAAAAATAAAAAAAGTACTTTATAGAATTTCAGATGGAATGAATCTTAGACACCTCAAGATGAACAACGACCTAAAAGACACTATTGTCTTAACACCAATCTTTACTTTGACTTACGGTTTTATGACTTACGGTAAATTGTAGATCTTTTTTACATAAAAGATCCATTATTGAACATAAATATTTTTTGATACAATCTAATATATTTATTTGAAATATCTTTTTTCAAATTGTGTTACACCAGCTCTACACAATATATTTTTAATTTAAATGTGTTATTAATATTTTTTCCATTTGGGTTGATTATACATTATGCCTTAATAAAAAGTGTGTTAAATAAATCTACGTATTTTAAAAATAAATCTCTAAATGTTACAATTAGGTTTATAAATAAACCTGTTTTTTAATCCAAAAATGTGCATATAACAAAAATGCTTGTAATTAAACTATATATTTAAAAGAAATTAGCAAAACTATTTGTAAATACACACCTGTTTTTCTAAAAACGCTGCATAGTTTTTGTTCTTTTCATAACCTTACCGGACGTAAAAACGACCTGTTCTTTTGGTCGTTGGCCATGCTAAATTGCCTAAAATCAATTTAATCCAGAATTTCAAACATTGTTGCATGATATTTTTTTCAATTTTAGAAAATCAGTGATATCCATTTTAAATATTAAATTGTTGATAGTATTTGCTTTTGTTTTCCAGTAAAATTCAGGAATTCTTTTAACGTGGGCGAACGTTTTTTCCTCTTCCTCTTCCACTCTTTCATCTTTTATCCCCTATTTCTTTAATAGTTATTCCAATGTATTTTCTTCTTGCCAAGACGCACGAAATAAAATAAAAAACTCTATATACATTTTGGAAATTTGTATTATTTGTTATTTTCACAACGTTTCGTCGATGTAACGTCCTACCTTCTTTAAATGCATCTTCTGGAACCGAAGAATATTTATATCGCACTGAGAAACCAGTACGGAATGTTCAATTGTCCCCTTCGTTACATAATTAGTGCTGTGTTTGAGTGGAAAAATTGTTTTAATATTTTAAATATAGGTTTACCTTCGTACGACGTTGTTTCAAGTTTATGGCACTCATCAGCGCAGGGAAATAACAATCTCAGTAGGTCATATGGCGCAAGATCCGTTCACAGATACATCGGTAATCTGTAAGCGTTCACCTAGTCCCATTAGGCCATAACGGAATGGCCCATAATAACCGAGAAAGTAAGTGATGTTTACACTGTCAGCGTCGAGGGTTGGCACCTAAACATTATATAGCACTCAACGACAGAATCGGAGCATTGCACTGAAGCTTTTTAGGTGAATGTTTATTTTTAATATATATATATATATCTATATATTACCTGGCGGGATTTAAACGAGAAAAGACACGTTTGCGTGCTGTCCCCGAAAATGAGCGAAAAGTTACCGGCTGATTGTGGAAATATATATATATATATATATATATATATATATATATATATATATATATATATATATATATATATATATATATATATATATATATATATATATATCACGCATACGAAGTCAAACTGATTTTGTGAGTCCACTTTTAAATAACTTTTGTCAAAAACCAAATATTGCCGTTCACATATTTGTGTGCATACAAACAGGAAGGAACCTTTTTCGGTGATGACGACGGTGAGATTTGCGACACGGGATGTTAACGATTTATACACCTATCGGTAAACTATAATATAACAGCTGTATACATAGTAATCAGTATTATTGTTATAAAACTCTAAAATCAGAGAATTTGCCGTCCCAGAAAGTCATGTGGTGAAGATCAAGGAGACAGAAAAACGAAGAAAATACACGGACTTTGTCAGGAAACTTAATGTAATATAGAAGAAGAAAGTCAATAGAATAGCAATAATCGTAGGAGCACTAGGAAGAGTCCAGAATAAAATAAAAAAAAAACACTGAGAGAAATAGAAAATCCATGTAGGCGGAAACCAATCCACACAAACTAGGAACTTTAACACGTCACATTGAAGTTGAAATATGAATAAAACAAAAACATAGACAGAACACCACGTTAATCAAAGTGAAATAAAATTGCAAGAAATGTCCACCGCCCCCCCCCCTCACCAAAAATACTCGGCTGATACCACACAAGTGGTTGTGAAGGTTTAAGTCGGATGGAAAAACCTGGGAAAGATAGCAGTAACCTGACTTCTACTGGAAGGGTGCAGGTAGTACTGGGAGCTTGGGAAGGCTTATCACCAAAATCCCAGCAAGACATTTATAGTAAGCGACTGTTGTGATAACGCAAAATCATTTTCAATAGTTATGAAAAGAGGTTGAGAGTACTGGAACACTTGTCAGAGCTGTCACTCAAACTCCAGGGGCACTATCATTTATTATCAGTGTGCACTCACTGCTGATGACTTGTGTGAAAACTCTTAGTTAGCAAATAACAACAACAATAAAAATAATAATAATAAGAAGAATAATCTATTGATAATGGAGGTTTACTATCTCTCTGAAGCGGAATCTATATTGCTTCTATATAAAAAGACGAAACTATACTATCACTATCTTTAAAGACACAATTTAATTTACTATACTATTTAGACTAATGTGCTATATGTAATGCTCAATTTAAAGGGTAGTTTAGTATATGTTCTGATAACATCCTCATAGGGATTACCTCAGCCTTTGGGGGGAGGCAGTTTAGTATATGTTCATTCGTCATAATACCATTCTTTCAAGCATTCCTTCATATAGAGATAATGTAGTATCTGTTCTGTAGTCAGAATACTATCCTCTCAGGCAGAACTTTTTTTATTTTAGGGGGAGTGTATAATCTGTTCTGCTGTCTTAAGAACATTTTCACTTGATGACCTGGTAATCACCCGGTCTCATATCCTGGACATAATAAACACATCGAGACCTCCAAAGCATGTGAGTTTGATATCATACCAGTAATAGTAATAAAGAAATGATGTGCCGAACTGACTTCTGGCCTCTCGACACTCTAAAACAAACGACTGGCTGAATATTGTTTTCCTGATAGCTGGAAAATTGCCTCTGTGGTACCAGCCTTTAAGAATTCTGACGATAGAACTAATCCTCACAATTATCGCTCAATCAGTCTACTCTTCGCTAAAACATGTGAATCCTTAATAGATTTAGCGATAGACCGGCACCTTGTTAATGCTAAACTTCTTTCTGACCATCAGTATGGATTTAGGCATGCATGGTCTACTGCGGATATTATAACGGTCCTCCCCGAACGCATATATCATACATTGGACAGGGTAGGTGAAGCTAGGGTGGTAGCGCTTGATATATCCAAAGCCTTTGACAAGGTGTTGCATAAACGTCTTCTCAGAAAAAATAATTCATATGGTAGTTCTGGACGAATATGTAATATAATTAGATTCTCCCTATGAAACAGAAAGATCCAGTCCTCGATACCCGTTCATCCAAACAACATGACATACATGCAGGTGTACACCAGAGATACATCCTTGAACCTTTATTGTTCTTAATTTTCATAAACTCCCTGATGACATTCTGTTTGAGATGGGTATATTTGCTGAGGACACTACGCTCTACTCTAGTCATGTGGGTAAAACGGACACGACAATATCCGAGGCAATGTCTAAATCTTTAGAAAGTGATGTCAACTCTGGAAGGGAATAGTGTCATAAATGGGTGGTAATATTTAATGCTACTAAATAACATCTCTTTTTCTTTCAACTACTACAAGAAACCTCTTCAACTACCGATTGCCAAAAATGACTATACATGAGAGGCCAACATTCAAACTCCTCGGCCTAACATTCACATGTAACATGAATTGGAACAAATACATAGAAGGCATTGCCAAGGCTGCTGCAAAGAAGGTGAGCTCTCTCTACCGTACTTGAAAATTTCTCAGACCTGACAGTATTCTATATCTCTACAAGACAACCACCCGCCAATGCATGAAGTATTATTGTCACGTCTGACTGGTTTATCATCCACTAGTCGGTCCTTTTTAGACAAAGTTTTAAAAAGCGTCTCTAATCTGATAGGTCCTTCCCTATCAAGCAAGCTACGGCCCCCGTCCTAACCGTAATGTTTTACAAGTACTTCAATGGAATGTGATCCGATGCACTTGCTGCTCTGGTACACATCGACGTAAATGAACTCGACCAACCCGACAATCAGCTAAATTCCCTTCGATTCACTGTGGATGTCCCCAGATGTCGGAGAGTCTTCTACTCAAATAGCTTCTCTCATCGAGCTGCCGGCCTTTAAACCTCTATCCCTTCTCCCTATTGCTCCGACTGTACCGTCATGCAGACATTTAAAACTAATGTTAACAAACATCTTGCTGCACAGCTATTAATTTAAGCTGATGCCCTTTACTTTCACCCTTATTCTCAGTAGCCCATCACATCTACAGTGGCAACTTACCTTGTGTGGGATAAACTCAGTTAAAAAAAAACATTCTCAAAGATCTTACCACCTCTTTTAGGCAAGTGATAGTATAGTAAATGTTCGTTCGTCATGAGACCATCCTCCCAAGCATAACTTCCTTTTTGGTGATAGTGTAGTATATGTTCGTGCGTCGTGATAGCATCCTCTTAGGCATCCCATCCTATTTTGGAGAGGGCGTGCAGTTTAGTAAGTGTGCATTCGTCATATATACAAGCAAAACGGAACTGCCATCTATAATTCTAATATTTCGTCGTATTTGCACTTTTTAAACACTGAACTCAAATTAAGAACGCAACAATGGAATTCCATAGTTTAAATTATGTTTAATTATTTGTTTAATGAGTCTTCCTCCACCACATTTTGTTGGTACCTATCGTGTATTATTTGAATTTTCGGAATTGAAATAAGTTTCCCATAGACTAGATGTATTTAAAAACATTCAAATCCTTCATGATTTAATTGAAAGTTTCCTTCTCATACACTTTCTCAGTTCAAAGACATTGTTACTACTTCAGTCACGAGCACGACATCGAACTGTTTCCGCATCTTTTGGGCACGGTGTTCGACTTCATATATCCGCCGCAAAATTGCCTATGCCGTTCCATCGACTTTCTGCCTACCCCTTCTCTTCATTCCCCGTCCTTTGTATGATACACAACTGGTTTTGCAGATAATGTCTAATTTTGAATGCTGTTGGAAATGTAGGGTCACCACTTTAGTTGACATTACTCTCATGTCCAATCTTACCAGTAGCGGTTGTTCTTATGAAGGCCCATTTATGTGTCAAATAGAAGCTATAATAAACATACTTTTTACAAATTATAGACCTTCCAAAAATAACAATTTGAAAATGATTTATATGCAAGATATACATTTATAACATAAATAAATATTTTAAGAATTCAAGAAATTGAAGTATAAATCTAGAGTTGCGAGGTCAGAAAGAATAAATCCTACTCTGACTCCTAGAATTCCAAGAATTCTGCCGCCGAATCAAACTCCTTATTGTGAAGTCTGTCAATACTCAGATGGTATTCAGACATTAAAAAAACCCGCCTCGACCCTGAATCCTGACATTTTTACGAGCCTGACTCCTTCTAAAATACATTGCTTCCTATCCATGATTAAAACATCTACAAAAATTACAGGATTCGGTATTAATTAATCCAAAGGGGTTGATTTGCCGCCAAACGAAATCACCAAAACACCTTTATCCCTACTTCTAATTTCTATTCGTAAAAATGACCTTTTGGGTATGTTTACCGTTGCAAAGGTGAGCCTATTTATTCATTCTTTATTCTTTCATAAGTAAAATGATAAGTGGCCTGCCAATGTTTCCGCTATCAAGGTCGTATGTAAACAAGGTAGGAAATCCAAATAAATTTGACCGCGACATTAAGCCCACCCGAATAATAGGGCAATAAACACAGTAACCTATCATTTACAAAGGAGGTCATTTTTATTTGAAATACGCTGTTGTGTGTTTGTCTGTGTCGTCTGAGACGAACAGGTCATCTCTCTCTCTCTTTCTCTCTCTCTCTCTCTCTCTCTCTCTCTCTCTCTCTCTCTGTATGTATATATATATATATATATATATATATATATATATATGAAGAGTTCGAATGCAAAACGAGATAAATCCAATTGCTTTAAATTGAGACCTTAAACCATAAAAAAAACAATATATTAAATCTAGTCTTTGACTGCAAGTTTATTTTAGTTGAAAACAAAGAGAAATTATGCCGGGATCATATTATATGAAAAATGTCTTTGGCCGGTGGATGAGTGTTGTAATGTAACACTTTTTGTGGTGATAGTTTCGTAATTTTAAAAATGGCGTTTATCGCGTTTTGCATTCGAACTCTCCATATATATATATATATATATATATATATATATATATATATATATATATATATATATATATATATATATATATATTTATTTATATATACATATATATATTTATTTATATATACATATATATATATATTTATATAACTTAAAATTCCAAAAAATTGATCTCAGCAGTACAAATCAAATAAAAGTTCGCTGGAATTTTGAGTGAGTTTATTGATATATTTATATATTAGTACTTCATGTATCCACATAAAATATTATAAGGAGATATCATGTGTTATGTGTCAGTTTTCAGTATTTACTTCAACAGTGCTCGATACGTAAGTAGAGCTAGATAGTAAGCAATGAAAATATAATAACACCAGTTCAGTGAGAACCACCGTTGTAAATATGCGTAGTAGTAGAACATCCAGCAACGGCCCAGCACACAACTGTAACTGCAGAGCTTCTAACATCTGTCCACTGGGGGGGGGGAACTGTACAGTCTCAAGCATTGTCTACAAATGCGATGTGATAACAGAGAGTAGTAGGAAATCATATATCGGTTCCACCGATAGTGAGTTCAAAGATAGATTCAGAAACCACATGAGTTCCTTCAGGGGAGGCCAAAGGGAAGACATAGATAGGCCTAACACTTCTGTTTGCCGTTTTGTGAGAAACCTCATTGCGAGGCAATACCCTTTCGAAGTGAAATGGTCAATTTTAGGGAGGGCTAACAAATATAAACCGAACAAAAGGAAGAGATGCAACCTATGTGCATTGGAGTCGTACCACATCATGACATCTAGAGATAATTTACTGAACGCTAGGCAGGAAATACTACAATGTTGTCTGCATAGAAACCGTTACCTGTTATCAAGCCTAAAACCTGGATAGGAGGGGAATTGGGGGAAATATAAACTTACAGCAGAGATAGGCAGGCAATCTGGCGCAATAATTAGTGTATAATATAGAGGATGAGAATTAGTAACACGTACTTATGCTTAGATATGTCTTGATTCAATTATTAGCGGAGGCTCGGGACTTAGGTTGGGGGTGATGAGGTAGGAATATTCTATCGGAATAAGGCCCATTGATAGTCAACTATAGTAAATACTTATTCAGCAGAATAGAGGGGGCACATTTTGTTACGTATAAAAAGATAGTGGAATAATAAATAATAAATCACAATTTATTCTCAGAAATAGATATATTATACGAAATGCATTGGGAATTTCAAGTAATTTTAAGTGAAAAATAAGAAATAGCAACCTGGATGCTATCACTATTTAATTAAATTAGGTTAAATTAAATTAACTTAGTGTTTAATTAGATTAAATTAAATAAAACAATGAGTGGCAGGAATGGGGAAAAAATAATTAAGGAAAAAATAATTTAAAAAACATGCATGCCGACACGGACTTACTTTCTAAAAATAGAAACAATTGGATTTTTATAAAAAGTATTTTGTACGGGATTTTAAATTAGTAATAACAAAGTCTCCTGTCGTTTAACGAGTTAGAGTGATATTTTCCCGTAAAGTTGGCAAAAAATAACCCCGTCCATTAAAAAAGTTTTTTTCAAAATAGAAAATAGATTTCTGATAACGATATTCCGTAGTAATATTTATTTATGGAATATAGAATAATATTCTCCACAGAGAGTTGCAAACAGACACAGCCATTAAGGAAATATTTTAAATTATTTAAAATAATAACTGGATTTTTGTAGAAAACATTTTATAATAAAATTTTATTTTTGATAATTCGGCAGTTAATTAAATGAAGGATATTTTCCCAAAATTTAAAATGACGTCCCAGACACTAGATAATTAATTTCTATAAAGAATAGGTTTAATAATAATTTTTTTAGAAACAGTATTTTGAATAAATAGTTTCTATCTACTAATTAAGATTTGTTTCTTAATGTAAGGGAGTTTTCTGCGAGATTGACGTTCAACTCGTCGTGTGTTTGTTTCGAAAGATAAGAAATCAGCTATTGAAAAAAGGCTCTTCGAACCCGGACGAACATTTATGTTGATTTTTCTTTGTGAGAAGTTGGATTTAGAATTCCCATACTATCATTGGATTGGAATGGTAACTTGTGAGCGGTATCTTGAATGATTAAGTTCTTTTGTTTTTTTGTGGGGGGGGGGGGGGGATTTATTCATCATTGTGCCGGCCGACGTGAAAGTGTATTATCGCACATTGTTCCGGTTTTTTTAAAATGTATTTGGGACCGATTATTTGCTTGTTGGCTTGGTGGAAGAAATAATGCACGAGCTACTTTTCTAAGACTTTTTCTATGACTTTCTTTTTTTATCGTTGTTCTTCCTTGTTTTTTAATTTTAACTTTTATTTGTATTTCTTTTCCTCTTCTCTTCTTAAGTGACCTCAACTATTGCAACGCCACATTGTGTATTGTCGGCAGTTGAAACCAGTATTCCAGACATTTAATTTCCCTGATGATCTGCCAAGCAAGTAACTGCTTGGTAGTGAAACACGTGTGGGAAAAAAACATTTAATTTGAATAAATAATATTTGTAAGAAAAAATATCTTTAATGGTGATCATTGGTGTCCTGAAAGGAATGCTTTGGTAAGCCTTCATAAAATCACACACACACATATATATATATATATATATATATATATATATATATATATATATATATATATATATATATATATATGCTACTTGAACTCTAATGATTTTATTGTATTTCTTGCTAGTCGCCGGACACACTGAAGAATGTTTTAGGGAGGGCCAATAATATAAGTGGTAAGGGAAATGAAATGATGTTAATAATTTAAAGTGTTGAAGAGAGAGAAGAGAAAGGCAAGATGAGAGAGAAGGAAAGAGAGGGATTGAGAAATAGATAAAGGCGTTTAAGAAAAGAGAGAAAAAATAAGAACGGGAAAACAGATAGAGCAGAATTTATACAGAGAGAGAAGAGTGACGGTCTATTATGATCTCAGAAGAGAGAGGAAGATAGAGAGAGAGAAAGAGAGAATTCATTACGACATCACAGTACACCCCCGTCTTTCAACATGATAAGTATATATGTATAGGTTATCAAATATTCATGAAATATTGTGAAATTTACAAATATTCATGAAAACATTTTGGAAATTCCATAAGGTTTTTACATTTCTAGATTCGGAAATATGTTCATAACACTTGCAAATTCCGAATAGTCTTCATAAATATTTTGAAATAGTATTCATAAAGATGTATTAATATTTAAAAATACTGAGCCAACAGGTCACTGGCGGTCTAACATATTTATGAAGATCAGATTTTATCTTTACTGATGTACAAAGTGACCTACGATATATTCCACATCTGTCCTGAACACTAGCCCAGTCTGATAATACAAAACAAGTAGCGTCAATGGTGACCTGTGTCGAATATAATATACAGACATACACAAGTAAAAGATTTAGTCTAGCAGAAAACAGTGAGTGATGAGCAGAAGACAGCAGGTTCACAGAAAACAGCCCATACGCATATTTAATTGTAAAAATCAGACTTCTTATAGTTATACAGGTGGCTAAAATAACCTACGGATGTTCACTATATCCACTGAACACTGGCCTATTATGATAACAATACTACAGTCTGCATGCAATGCTCTTATTAGGAAAATTAGACATTCATAGTTACTAGCGGTTCAATTAGCCTACGGTTTAATTGAATCTCTCCTGAACAGCGATCAATTTTAATAATAATACTAGGATCATTTATTTATAGTGTTCATATCATTATAGTTACGGATCGCCCTACTCGCCTATAACTTTTCTTCATTCTCCTGTTTGTCTTAAGGATGAAGAACAGAAAGATTAAGAGAAATGTTCCAATATACACGAATAAAGTGTCTGATATCTCCTTGTAAGAGATCCACAACAAGAAGACCTCCTTTAACCGCCACACGAAACGAGATTCCTTTCTTCCTCCATGTACCGAGCACCAACGCTTCTTTGTAAGGGTTTCCCGCCTATGTAACACATTACCATGATACTGCTTCCTTGCTGATTAAAACTTGTTCGTTTTAAACTCTAATGTTAACAAAGGATTTTCATAAACTGATCTATAAGAAATAAATCACAATTTATACCATTGATTAACTTTAGTACTCGCATAGTATTCCTCATTTGTTTGCTGATACTCATTTCCTTTGATTAACACTTATCCTCGAGCGGCTCTTCTCCTTTCTAATTTCTGACCTAATAGTAAAAAAAATACACATTAGCCGACTCTTATTATACAGAATCGACAGCGTAAATCAAGGTGCAGGCGTAGAATATAACATATACTTATTTTTAAAAAAGTGTTATAATGCAATCATCTGTGAACGAATTTAAGAGAAGAACATAAAATAATGGTTACCATAAAGTAAGTTGTAGAAGAAGCAACACCGAAAATAGCGCAAAAAATTACAGGAAAAAGTCATAATTGAACATAAAGAGCAAACGAACCTTTTATTGTAACACGGTGTGTAGCTTAAGTCGTACACTAGACAAATGTAATAATAATGAAATAATTTGACCGTTGCATCATGTGTCCACTATTATGCTGCTGCTACTAACTAAGTAATTTCGATCGCTTTAATTGGAGACACTTTATTTTTTAAAGATGTATATATATATATATATATATATATATATATATATGATTGTCACTTCTTAACAGAAAAAAAGAAAATCCCTACAAGTATGCATTGTTCAGTTGTGGGCATGCAAATTTGTCAGCCTTAGCGATTTATTTCTACAAGTCTTATTGCGTAGGTTTTGTAGGAATATCTGTACATGCAGATTTGTTTGCTGTGCGCTTGTACGATACACAGAGTACGCTCACCTACTTAAAAGCCTGATTTCAGTGAAAAGCCAAAGCAAGATTTATGAAGGACAATTTATAACAAAGGCTGTGTATCAGAGTTTCCGTCTCCTAAATAAAACAAAATCTACGGGTTCATCTTGCCGAGTAGGGTAGCATCGCGCCCGGGTACAAAAAAAGGTAATTTGACACCCTCGCTAATAATAATGTATATATATATATATATATATATATATATATATATATATATATATATATATATATATATATATATAGATAGATAGATATAGGTGTGTGTGTCTCATTTAATTTGTAAATATTATGTTTTATTTGCGATATCTTAACATATTCGGAAAATGTTAAAGATAGGATATAATGTAAAGATATACTCTTTATCTTTATTTTGTCACTACACACACACACCCACGCACACACGCACACACGCACAAGGAAAATACAAACAATTGCACGTAAAGGATGGTTATAATCTTAAAAAGATATATAAGGTGGAGTGTCTGAAATAGCCAGTGAATGTCTGGCATCCGGTAGGATGCCCCATCTCCAGCAAAAAAACTGAAGAATAAGAAAAAGAAAAACGAGAAGATATATATATATATATATATATATATATATATATATATATATATATATATATATATATATATATATATATATATATATACCGGAAATGCTGCCAAAATATTTTTCTAAATATATGCTATATTTTGTTATGTTTGTTTGGAAGTTGACGAAAGAAATATATAAATGATCAGTGTAAACACGCTTATTTTTAATCGTTGATTTTATTTCATTTCCTAAGATTACATTACGCTCATACACATATTTGTAACATTGTTCATTTGTAAAACATGAAAGAATGTTAAATACATGTGCTTTTTACACATTATATTTTATGAGGTATAACCTTTAGCACGAATCTGATATTATCGTAAATCTTCTTAACTCGGAAAGAACGACCCTATTAAATTGCTTATTAAAAAAACTAGAAAATTCGTGGTAAAATTGTGTTTTATGGACGGCAATAAAGCATACAGCTTTAAGAGGCAATTGTTTGTTCAAGGAAATGTGCCAGTCATAAAAAGGTAAAATCTTATTCCGATGCAAATTAAAACGCGTAATTAAGTTTTTTTAAAGTTTATGTTCAATTTGTAATAATTCTAAGTCCTTAAAAAGCAGCCATTTTTTTTTAAACACAAAAATAGCGCGAAATTGCGTTACTTTTATTTTAGTTTGTAATAAAGTAACACATGTGTCATTCTTTAGTCTAACGAGTAAGATTCATCATATGTCTTAAACCCGAACGTTCCAATTATTCCTCGAAATATTACTGTATGATATCATATGTAATATATAGAATATACTTTTCTAAATGTAATTGAGCACTCTAGTTTTATTTTTCTGCAAAATAAAGACACATTAAATGTTCCATGACTAGACATTTAATATAATAATTTTAACTTTATTAGAAAAATAATTTTATTCTCACATTAGATCTTTGAAAACACGTATTTATGGGGATAGTGTTTAGATTTCTGTTAAGCATTCATCGAATATTTCATAGGAATAAATAAAATTGCTCCATAACTAGCAATTTAATACAAATGGTGGAGACGTCTTGAATATTTTACAATTATTAAATCAGGTTTCGGAATTTTGTTCAACACTGATAATGTTAGGTTTGCAGCTCGGAAAATTCATAAATAAAACCTCTAAATGGCATGTGGCGCAACAAATAAAAGCGGTGTAATATAACACTGGGGCTTCAATAACAAAACACAAAAGTTTATCTAATGAAGTATAGGTACTAGTACGCTCATGGACGTCGCAAATAAAACGCAACAATATTCCTCTCCGTGGAAAATAAAAAATTAATAAACTCTTATTAGTATTACAAAAATATAATAATTTGAGTTGAATTCGGATTGTATTAAAGATAAGTTTTGTGTTTACCTTTATTCGTTTCAGTTTTTAGTCCGGACGCAAATATTTCGTTATGGCTTCATGTTGAAAAGGACGCTGTCAAAGGTATGTATTTCTCGTTAATTTGCACAATAAACCAAAAAAGGGGAATAACTCACTCTTATTCCCACGTGTCCATTCACAATCAGTTCCCAATGGCAGTCTTCTGAACGTTAAAACTCAACCATACATAGAATTAGTATATTCAGAATATCCATGTTTGTTTAGTTTTGGTTTATTTTATTTATCAATACGTTAATCGAAAAAAGATAATGCGAAAAGCAGATTAGATGCTGGTTTCATTTAGTATGAACTAGATCAAATTATTTTAATTAATGATACATTTTCCAATGTAATTACAGGAAGTTAATATAGAATGAATCACTATTAATGAAACATTGATAAATACAAACATTGGCAAACAGTAAAATGACCACCTAATTGCCGATTTTCGAGCCTTCATGACGAGCAAAATTCTTTCAAGCAATGGTTTTATTGCGTAAAACCAATATCAAAGTGCTTCTAACTTACTTGATTCACGACTAATAGATCTTTTTTGCCGAATGAACCCTTCTAATGTGCGATTTTACAAAATGTTAACTTTGATGTAAACTTACACTTTTTAATTGTCGTCATATTAGTGTTATAATGTTTTTATCTAGATAAATGCAATTAGCCCACCTGTGCTAAAGATGACCAAGGCAATTTTCTATCCATGGAATAAATGAAAGTATCTGAAATGAACGTGTCTAAGATGTTGATATTTTATTCTATATCTATCCTTCTATCTTACTCTCTTACTCTCTATATATGTGTGTATTTTTATTCTATGGCCAAGTGATTCAATATTTTTCTCTATATATTTTAATCACAAACAATACATGTTATGTTAAAAAAATCCATTTTAATTGTTTACTTAGCAATAATCTGATATGTACTGAATATGTCACCCGTGTTTTACTAATATTGGAAAGCGTAAAAATAATGTAGTGTGTTGTTTTGTTTAAAACTTGATTTTAAAGGTGTCTATTGTATGTAATAATGTATAATGAACATGACTAGTACTATCCCCTCTTCGCATAAAATGTTTTATCATATTATGTTACAGAATATATACTATTCTCACTTCCGTCTCTCACTTTCTCTCTCTCTCTTCTCTCTCTTTCTATCTCTGTATATTAGCATTCAAATTTAATAAAAAACACTATAAAAATCAAATACGGAATTGTCACTTATGAAAAATGTGGAATATCATCACAAATATTATACTAAATATTATATTAAATCCAGGATAATTGATAGTCTGGTGAAGTTAGAATTCCAAAACGCGTGAACGAAAATCAGAAGAGTATACATCACGTATAGAACGACGTAGTCGAGCAACATTTCTGGCCCGGAACCGATGATAATAACACGCCTTTAGTTAAGTGGAAAATAATCACAAAAGCTAGTACATGATAATCTCTAAACGCACCTTGCTATTTTTGTCCTCGCGAAAATTTAGAAATAGATAGATTTAGTTACAGTAGAAAAATTATTTACAAAAAAACTGAAACTTAATTTATTGAATACACAACAAAACCCATAAACTTTAAAGCTTTTACATAACCTCATATATCTTGTGATTAACTTTTTCTACAATGTTGACATAATGGTTTGTACTTACTGGTATATATGTGTATTTATTCGTGTTCAAGAGTTTTTATGATATGTATAGTTAAATTTGGGTGCCTAGATATAGGTGTGTGTACTGCGATATGAATTTGATAGGGATAATTCTTGCATTCACAAATGTGATGCCGCCTTATGAAGAGCGTTAAATAAATTGCTATAAATATAATTATTCACAAGTACGTAAGACAATGAAACGGGTGTCCGTAGATACTTATATTTTAATACATACACATACATAGATCTGAGGGAGAACTGTAATGCCTACAGGGGAGGACTTGAATGACTACAAGACACCACCCTCGAGTGTCTTCGGTCTTTCTGTATATGAGTTTGTCAGAGACTCTGACATGAGAATACGTTTTACTTGAAGGAAAACCTGACCTAATATTTAAAAAATGGTGTTCTGTCTCTTCAAGCCATTCAGCACGTCTCCTGAATTGCGGACGGGGGCACCAACTCAATTAATAGAGGGAAGCTTCGAATAATGAATTAGAAGCCGTTGACAATGAGGAAATGAATGATAAACATACGAATAAAAACAACAATAAATACTGACAGGCCGGTACCAAAGATAAAAAGGGCCCATCAACCCGTTCATACACCAGGTGGGAAGATGTAAGCAATGGTGTAAACATTGTTGTCTCTGAAAATGGTGCTCCAGCCATGAGAGAGCCCAACCAGAATCAGCCATCAGGCGTTGAGACAAAAGAACCTGGCCTCCTTTCTCCATCAAATGCAGCAACAAACAAAAAAGACTGTTACACAAAAGAGGGTGCTATTGTTTTGCTACCAGTACTCAAAGTTTGAAAAGTGGAGCAAAACATCTAATCAGATCCTAGCTGATAAGATTCAAGTATCTACCCTTCCCGAATATATATATATATATATATATATATATATATATATATATATATATATATATATATATATATATATATATATATATATTTAGCATCTAAGATATTATTAAACCCGGATATGATATATAGGATAGAAGAACTTCCTCAATGGTATGAGTATACCATGGATATAATCGATACAAAATTATACAAGCCACCTGCTGAGGGTATAAAAATAAACCTCGAAATGTTTGTGTAGTCCTGTATGAAAATAAAGGATTTGATGATATAAATCTGCATAAAATATTTAATAATCCAGAAATCATTCAGTCACTGCCCAATGAACTTAAAAAAGAGGAACAGAAACCAATAGTAACATAAAAACTAGGGCAAACTATACGGAATAAGGTTTTTAACTATAAAGAAACTGTAGAGAATTTAAATTATTATGATAACGAGCGGGACCCGTGTAAATTACACGAAATGATGCTGTTTAATACTAATTATCTTGTTCCTAACCTATACATGTTTGAATAAAATATGATAAGATTTGGACTGGTATATTTATTTTTAAAAAATGAACAATACATGAAACAATTTACAAAACTTCTTTATATACAATATTTTTAGCGAAGGTAATATTTCGACGACTAAACCTTACTTTGTAAATGTTTTCGATTAAATAAAATTTGGCTTCAATTCATGAATATTTATTTACTCCTCTCCAGGAGTTAGGCACAAGGCCAGTTTTATCTTACTCCCACAAGTAAGATGTGACCCAAGGTCGGTCGGGAAAGTGGGGTTTGAAAAGCCAGCGCTCGAGAAGGTGAGCACTCTGGCCATTAAATATTGCCTGGGCAGCCCTGTTGGCATTCCCCGATATGAGCGCCGCAGGCAGTTAGCAATAACTTCCTCCTCCTCAAAGAGGGGAGGCGTAGCCTGGGAGGGTGGACCTCCTAGAACTGCACAGGACCGACCCATAGACCGGCGTAAATCAAGCCTCGAAGGCCAAGACAATACCAGTCTATGGAGTACAGTATCCATCGGAACAGATACTACACTTTGATCTTAGCCAAAAGGCCAAGCCAATTCATGAGTAGCATACAAAGATTCGGAAGGGCGTTGCTTTTGATGTAAGCATGACACACAAAATCACACACGCTATTGTATTAATATGTGTCTTCCCGGTCGTCCCATTTCTACCTCTCTTCCCCTTCCCCTCGAAATGTAGAAAAAAAATCTTAGAGGTTGGCTGGGATCAAACTATAAACCAGTCGGGCCGAAGTCAAAAATACTACGTCGCTAACCGTTGCGTCAAAGGGAAAAACTTGAAAATGTTTCTAAAATTAGGCGAGTTGAATGTTTTTCAAAATCTAGGTGCGGTACGCATGCGCAGAGCTTTTGCCGGAAGCGTGACACACGAACACACACGCTATCGTATTAATATATAGAAGATAAAATGTATATACCATCATGTGAATGTGAATCCTCCCCTTTATGTAATACTGACATACCGGTAATCTAGCGATGGTTAAAAATTCTAAATTAAAAAAACTCCTAAGTAAAGACCCAAACGATAGAGAACCTAAATGTTTTAATTATGCGAAATGTGTTGAGGAAATAAATAAAGCGTTAGATAATTTCATTGCATCCATGGCAAAAAACATAAACTATTACACTCTACATTTGACGCATAGAAAAATAATATACTTAGATTCGTAAATAAAAAAGTAGAACGTTTAAAAGAATTTAAACACCCTAAAAAAACGAATCCTCTCCTTAGAAATCCACAAATAACTACGGAGCTTGAAATGCTTCAAAATAGGTTTGTAATAGTTCCTATTGACAAGGCGACAAATAATATAGCTTTTATCTGTAATAAGTATTATATACAACGCTTATTGCTAGAAGTAGTAATAATAGGTGAAGCTTCAGATACTCAAATAAGGCTGTATCGAAAGTCTTTAAATTAATTATAAATCAAATAAATAATTTCCATAAAAAAGTACATTCTATAGTAATATAAACCTATTTTGGGTGGTAAATAATTCAGATCTAGTAAAAGAAAAATTAGATCGCATTAATACTCCTAAACAGGCTAAATCAATCTTGACATATGATCTTAGTACATTATATACAAAAATACCACATAAAGAACTTATTAAAGAATAAGGTAATACTATAGATTCAGCTTTTGCAGGAGGAAAAGGTAAATACATAGACTTTGCAAAATCTAAAGCCTTTTGGTGTAAAACTAAAAATGGTAAGACGAGTGTGTCCAAAACTGGTCTGACAATGCTTATGAGTCACCTTATATAAGAGAGTTTCGTTCAAATAGGAAATAAATTACTACTCCAAAAAATAGGTATTCCAATGGGTTTGGATCCGTCTCCATTTTGGGCACATCTATATTTACATAGACTTGAATATATGTATATGTCATGATTAATAGAAAAAATTATATATCTAGAACGTATAGTTATCATGGATGTAGGCGATATATTGACGACCTAGTTTGCATTAATGATAGCGAAGGGCTTGCAAATACTAAACATTTAATATATCCTAAAGAGTTAAAATTAAACTCTGAACATAAGGGAACATAAGCTACTTTTCTTGATTTGGATATAAAAATTGAAGATAAAATATGTATTTATAAACTGTTTGATAAAAGAAATTCATTCCCTTTTCGTATCGTGCGGATGCCACATAAAAATAGTACCTGCCCTGTGTATATCTTTTACGGGAGTATTATGTCCGAATTTCTGAAGATTGCTCATGTTACCTCAAAATTATAGATTTCATGCCCCCAATTCTTGACCTAATAATAAGAATGATTAAACAAGGTGACGATCAAAATAAAATATTTAGAAAATTAAATAAGGCAATTACTCGCGATCCTGATGCTTTTACGTCTTATCAAATTAATCAAAATAAATTGATAGAACAAATCCAAAGCTATCTAAATAAAAATAATGTAGAATATGTATAAACGTATATATACAACATATACTAATTATAATGAGAAAAAGAAAAACAATAATAAAAGGGAAAAGAAAGAAAGAAATGTTAAAAGAAGAAGAAGAAGAAGAAGAAGAAGAAGAAGAAGAAGAAGAAGAAGAAGAAGAAAGATAAAAAACCGACAGTTAGCGTATGAACGCCGATTGGAAACGCTGGGAGTGGGCAAAGAAGAAGAAAAAGAAGAAGAGAGAAAAAATGACAGTTAGCTTATGAACGACAATTGGAAACGCTGTGAGTGAAATAAAAAATCGGCAGTTGTCTTGTGAACGTTGATTGGAAACACTGTGAGTGGACAAGGAAAATTACTATTTATTTGAGGTTGATGACAACGGGGAGATGGACAACAAAGGAGGAGGAGGGGAGGAGGATGGACTAAAAGTATATATATGCATATATATATATATATTTTAATTTTTTATATTTGGATATTTTTTATATTTTTAATATGAAACTAAAAATAAGAATACATTAATCACCTAAATAATAGTGTAATGGATTCGTCCAAAAATGTTTAAATGCAGCAACATGTTTGTAAGTAACGGATAAATTTTATTAGACAGACGAACAACACAGTTAAGGAAGACTTTAAAATTTTTTTTTCAATAACTAATATAAGTTAGCAAAACATTTATATACAACTAAACTTAGATTTAGTATACGGAACGTTTATGTTTTTGTCTTTTAAGGGAAGTCGGGTCTGATCAACTCTGCTGGGAAGCCATGAAATTCAATACTGTCTTGTTTTTAAATTTCCGAAACAGTTTTTCATAGTAAACAACTGATGATTCCTTAAATAATGTTAGAAGCAAACTAATATAATAACTGTAAAAAATAAATTGACTTACATGAGTGATTTTCCACTGAACGACTTGGAACTAAAAGTTTTTTGTTTTTTTGTATAGTTTTAATAGTTGAGAAACTTCCGAGACTATATATATATATATACAAGCGTACATATATATATATAATATATTTATATATGTATATTTATATATATACAGCAATATTTATATATATATATATATATATATATATATATATATATATATATATATATATGTATTTATATATATATAGTAATATATATATATGTATTTATATATATATTAATATATATATATATTTATATATATATATATTTATATATATATTTATATATCTATATATATACATTTATATATCTATATATTTATATATATATCTATATATATTTATATGTATATGTATAACTATATATATTTATATATATATACATTTATATATATATTTATATAGATATGTATATATTTATATATATATATATATATGTATATATTTATATATATATATTTATATATATATATATTTATATTTTAATATATATATATATATATATATATATATATTTATATATATATATTTATATATATACATATATTTATATATATATTTACATATGTTTATATATATATTTATATATATATATACATATATTTATATATATATACATATATTTATATATATACATATGTTTATATATATATATATATTTATATATATACATAAGTTTATATATATATATTTATATATATATATATATGTATATATAACGACCTTCTTTTTTCTAGATGAGAAATTGGTCATAAAATTCGTTTATTACATGAACATATCCGGTGTGTTCAAAAGTAACGACATTTCTAGATTGCTACATTGTGTACGCTGAAAGGGGGCAGGGAGCATTGTTCTTTGTTTATCCATCTATAAACAAAGGAATAACTGAGAGTACCTGTAGTAACAAAGATAATTGATGCCTGTCTCCCCCTTGGAGTAATAATGGAATGTTCTACATTCGTGTATATTAAGAGTGAATGTTAAAACACTATTTGTCTAGCTAAGCAACAAATGGTTAAATAAAGCTTATCCTTAAGTTATATTCGGCGTCCAGTTTTTATTACAATTTATTTAACCATTCGTTATGGAACGTTACTTGAAACCCGATCGTCTAGACCTTGATACGGCCGACTCGGAATCTACTGACAAATGGCGGCATTGGAGAAAAATGTTCGAAGGATTCCTTACAGCTCTACAGTTATCTTCAAACGCGGCTTTAACAGGTACTGAGAAATATACCCTTCTTTTACATCATGTCTCTACTGCTATTTATAGAAATTTATCTGAATGTGAAAATTATGAAACTGCGGTGGACATTTTAGAAGCCATGTTTGTAAAGAAAAAAAAAACTATTTTTGCTAGACATTTACTTGCTACCCGGCGTCAACAACCAGAAGAAAGCCTTGAACAATACCTTCAGATTCTAAAGACGTTAAGTCGCGAGTGTGAATTTACAGCCTTAACTGCGAACCAAGCGAGAGATGTTTTTATCAGGGACGCATTTATTAATGGAATACAGTCCAACCAAATAAGACAAAGACTACTAGAGAATAAAAACCTAGACTTACCAACAGCTTATGAACAAGCTCTAACGTTGGACATGGCACAGAAGCAGTCTGTCTTCTATTTACAACCCGATATTTTGGGAGCTGCTATCGTAGCCCCTCCTCTGCATGTTCAAAATTCTTCCATTGTCCAAGATGCTGCCACCCCTTTTTCTAACGATCACGAACAACTTATCACTGCCGCCTCAGCTGGATCCACATGCTACTTTTGTGGCCTTCGTATACATGCTCGTTCGTCCTGCCCGGCTCGAGATGTTAGATGCCACAAGTGTGATAAGCAGGGACATTTTTCGAAAGTTTGCCGGTCAGCTTCTCAAAAAAAACGTTCGGCTACTCTTGCTACTGTAGCACCAATTACAATATCAGCTGCATTCCCCGGCTGCCTCTCAAAAACAATCGTGAGGGTAAAAATCAATGGATTGACTATTCATGCGCTTATTGATACAGGCAGTTCCGAAAGTTTTATTAATGCCAGTATTGTAAAAGCAAATAAATGGGAAATATTTCCTTGTTCCAACCAAATATCAATGGCAAATTCATCTTTATCGTCCCATGTAATTGGATATTGCATGGTTAACCTGAAACTAAAAGGAAACTCCTATCAAGGGATCAAATTATCAGTAATGAAAAACCTCTGCTGCGAAGTGATTTTGGGTCACAATTTTCTAAAACAACATTCATGCGTTGAAATTCCTTTTGGTGGCCCCAAGCCAGTCCTAAGCGTATGTGGACTAGCAGCTGTCAAAGTGCGGCACCCGTCACTTTTTACAAACTTAACTCCTGACTGCAAACCAATAGCAATAAAATCAAGACGCTATTCAGAAACGGACAAGCAGTTCATAGCAGCAGAAGTAACAAAACTACTTAAGGAAGGAATTATAGAGCCAAGTGAATCTCCATGGCGAGCACAGGTCCTCGTAACAGCCACTGAAAATCACAAGAAAAGGATGGTCATTGACTATTCCCAGACCATCAACAGATACACATTACTCGATGCCTATCCACTGCCTCGTATTGACGAAATGATTTCTAATATTGCAAAATATCACACTTTCAGTACTTTAGATCTCAGAAGTGCCTACCATCAGGTACCTATCAAGCCAGAGGATAAGCCCTACACGGCATTCGAGGCCTGCGGTCGCCTATATCAGTTCTGCCGAATTCCTTTTGGGATAACAAATGGTGTGGCTAGCTTCCAGAGGGTAATAGATGAAATAATCTCCAATGAAAAATTGAAGGGTACTGTTGCATATATAGACAATGTCACAGTATGCGGACATAACCAAGCTGAACATGACCACAACCTTAAACGATTCATGGCTGCCGTCAAGAAATATAATCTGACTTTGAACAGTGAAAAATGTTCCTACAACTTGAAAAGCATCAAATTATTGGGATACATTGTCAAAAATGGCACCATGACGCCGGATCCCGAGCGACTGAAACCGCTAATGGAATTACCAATCCCTGGAAACATGCCCTCTTTACGACGAGCCCTCGGTATGTTTGCTCACTACTCCCAATGGGTTGCGTCTTTTTCAGAAAAAATACACCCATTGACACAAGTATCTACTTTTCCGTTGTCCTGTTCCGCCATCAGAGCATTTCAAAACATGAAAAGGAACATTGCTCAGTCTGCCATTTTTGCTGTGGATCCTTTTATCCCTCTATTAGTTGAGACGGATGCCTCCGACTGTGCGATAGCTGCCTCACTGAGACAATCCGGTCGTCCTGTAGCTTTTTTTTCAAGAACACTTTCGAAATCCGAGCGACGACACTCTGCAATAGAAAAAGAAGCGTACGCCATAGTTGAGGCATTACGAAAATGGAGGCATTACTTAATCGGCCGACATTTTGAATTAATCACTGACCAAAAGTCGGTCTCGTTTATGTTTAACCCAAAAACAACGAGTAAAATAAAAAACGAGAAAATAGCGAGATGGAGAATGGAGCTTTCTTGCTACTCCTTTGACGTCACTTACCGCCCTGGTAAGGAGAATGCCGCGGTCGACGCGCTTTCAAGGGTGTGTGGCCTGGTAACTGGCTCAGATGATCTTCAGTATATACACAGGGAATTGTGTCACCCAGGTATCACAAGAATGATTCACGTAGTCAGGAGCAGAAACTTGCCATATTCTGTTGAAGACGTAAAAAGAATTACGAACTCTTGTCGGATATGCGCAGAAAATAAGCCCAGGTTCTACAAACCTCCTCCAGCAACACTCATTAAGGCCACACAGCCTTTTGAAAGACTTAACCTGGATTTTAAGGGCCCTTTACCCTCTAAAACTAAAAATAAATACATGCTCACAATAATAGACGAGTACTCAAGATTTCCGTTCGTCATCCCCTGCCCAGACGTAACGGCTGCAACAGTAATTCAAGGCCTCTGCTCCATTTTTGCCGTTTTTGGAGTGCCTGCATATATACATTCAGATCGTGGGTCTGCTTTTATGTCGGACGAACTCAAGCAGTTTCTGCATGAACGAAGAGTAGCTGTAAGTAGAACAACTCCTCACAATCCTCAAGGAAACGGACAGTGCGAAAGATACAATGGTATAATATGGAAGACAGTACAGTTGGCGGCAGCAAATCGCAATAGTCCGATCTCCGATTGGGAAAGTCTCATCCCCATGGCCTTATACGCTATTAGGACTCTATTATGTACAGCGACAAACGCTACCCCACATGAGAGATTCTTCTCGTTCCCACGACGAAGCTCAGCAGGCACATCACTTCCCTCGTGGCTTGCACAACCTGGCACAGTTTTATTAAAACGTCATGTTCGTCATAGTAAACATGACCCATTGGTAAGCGAGGTACAATTAATCGAAGCGAACCCTCAGTATGCACTGGTCAGAAATTCAGAAGGAAGGCAATCTACTGTCTCCTTAAGGGATCTAGCCCCAGCAGGAAATGTATATAAACGTAGAACTGCTTCAGATGGATATAGAGCTCCGGTTCGTGGAACAAGTCCGACCCTCTTAGGTGATCGTGTGCCAGATACGTCAAGTTCAGAGTCCCAACAAAACGAATCTGAATATACTAACAGAGTCGTCTCTGACTCTAGTTCGGACGACAGATGGGTACCACGAAAGCGGTTTCACCCAATATCTGAGACAGATACTCAATCTTCAGACACCAAGCGACCGAAGCGCCGTAGAAAACGAGAGCGATTTGGAGCAAGATATTTTAGCCCTAAACCAGCAACACAAGACAGTCCCGAAACGTCGTCAGGTCCCGAGGAGCCTAGATTAGAAATGGATGTCGGGCACGAACAACCAAGACGCCCTCAAAGAACCCGCAGGAGGCCAGGTCGATGGGATGATTTTGTTCCCTACGAATAAGAAGATAGATGGGGGAGAATGTAGTAACAAAGATAATTGATGCCTGTCTCCCCCTTGGAGTAATAATGGAATGTTCTACATTCGTGTATATTAAGAGTGAATGTTAAAACATTATTTGTCTAGCTAAGCAACAAATGGTTAAATAAAGCTTATCCTTAAGTTATATTCGGCGTCCAGTTTTTATTACAGTACCACATTTCGGTTCTTAGATATGCATATGAAGACCTCATACAATACAAATAGTTGTCGATATAACCAATCTTTTCTCATGTTTCGACTCCGATTGTCTCATGAATCGTTTATCAACGTGTTAACTGTTGAATATCTTCTCTTTTGTATGAAGAAGTGCTGGTGCAATGATGACTTGTGGGTTCGGTGTGACGGATTCTAGTTATGTTAGCGCTGATGTATTACTTTCACTAATACCTATACTCTCTAGAGCTATGGGTTAGATAGCAGGGCTGACTAGTCTCTAAAGCCTTCGTAGGTTAACTACATATTGCCTTAGAGAAAATTAGTCAGAATTTATTAAAAGCACTTATGTGAGTTTTTGGAAACAGTAAACAGCTGTTGATAGCAGACGTATTGTTAAAGATGAAGGAAAACACAAATGTTAGATTAGATTTTTAATGCGCATTTAGTCAGCAGCTTGACAATTACGTAGACGGTCTAATTTATAACCAGTCTCTCTTAGTAGGACTTCAAGATAGAGTTCCAAGCTTCCATCAACAAGCTTTTTAGTAGATTCATGGCTGCAACCTCTCTATTCTTTAATTGAAGTTGATGTCACATTAATCTCAAAACGGTATAATACATAAAGTTGAGATGCAAACTGTTTGCGCCTACTTTGTTTGGTTCAATGAAGTCAGAAGTATTGGCTCTGAACTAGTAAAAATTCCCTTGCACTTTGCTCCATCTGTTTACTATGTCGATGTATCTCCTTTTATTATATGGTTTATGGCGTTGAATATTTTATGTGTAAATATTATCTTCATACAACAGCTGATTCACGGTTTTCCTTATATTGCTGTGAAGCATCATGCAGAAGGATACTTCGAAATAACACCAGCTACAGGTTATGCCACTGCGTCGAAATCCTCAGAACATATTTCAGGAAAAATTGGTTTAAAGCTGTTGTTGATCAATCACCATCATCCACTATATAATAAAGACCAATGAGTTGTATTCGTAAATAAATAAAAGTAAATCCGTCCCATCACACAAAAGTTAGCGAGTAATAAAGTGTCTTTTTCTAGCCCAATGAGGAAACGATTCTAAGTGGTGAGAGAAAGCGAGAGAGCAACTTGCAAGTCAGATAGACCCTCGCCGCCTAATATGAATACGGAAAGAAATCTGCCACTCTAAATCAAAAGTCAACTGTGAGTATAGTTTTCTTAAACTACCAGAAATGTTTATAATAATTTATATTCCTAACGTAATTCTATGACGTTAGATAAGTATTAGTGCGAACACTGGTGAAGCATAATTTTTTCTGTCATTTATGACAGAGGGTGAACACTAGTCAGTAATAAAGCCCGAAGATGTTTTTCAAAGTGATAATCAAGATGGTGAGTCGAAACTTGCAATGCTGATGACGGTTGTAAATATTTGATAATTTTAATAAAGAAAAACTAATTTATACCCACCACTGTAGCGATGTTGATACAGTACCTGGGTATGTCAATGTCAATTTTTACCTAGCCTCTACCGCTTTATAGCTTGTACGAAGGAAAACGTGTGTGAAATTTCGTGAAAAAATACGCTTCTTAGTATTTGCATGACAGAGTAAGTAACTACAATGATGTATTTACGTATTGTTTGTGTTGGCTAAACACATTAGAAATTATAGTTTTATGCAAAAAGTTGTTCGCTTTTAACTAATGCTAAATCACATTTATGTCTACTCAGCCACTTACTTGAACACGTATTGTTTAATTGTATTATGTAATGTTAATTTTAAAAAGATTATAAAACCGGTATCTAATTAAGAAAAAACCTTTAGATTCACATGCGATTCGAACTCTGGTATTGATATCGTAAAAACTACTGCATTAATATTGTCTACTCTTCCTGTTCCTTTTTGTCAACTAAGTAACAGTTTCTATTTTCGTAAGAACAGACAAAATCTCGCTTCCTTAAAAACGTCTTAATGGTATATAGATCTAGATTAATAACAATCTAATTATTATGCTTGAATTATCGTGTAATTACTTACTTCATGTTTTTTTTATATTTAAGAAAGTGGAAGACATTATTAAAATGTGTGGTGTTTTCTTAGTCTTTCTTACACATAAACAAGTGAGAATTAAATTAACAATAATTGTACAAAGATATAATACATTGATACAAAAAGACAGACTTACCAAAGATGTGTTCTCCAGATATAGCTCGACATAATCGGTCTGGGTGAGTAGGAGCGGTTAACGAGAGATGCTCTTACCTCGACGCCAAAAAAAAGGAAAAAATAAAAAGTAAACATTTTCTCACATTTTTTATATTTGTGATCACGTCGCTAAATCATCAAATTTGTAACAGCCTCGTCGTCACATGATATGCAATTTTACATGATTTTTACGGAAATTGTAATCGATTAATCTATATTTTTAACATAGTTCACCCCAGACAAAGCAAGCAGGCACTGTAACCGTAAGAGGCTACTGAGAAGAATGAAAAGGAAGAAGGTTGGAGGCGGGTCAACCTAAACTGTGATCAGCGCAGCGAGATGTCTGTTTACATCAGTTTTAAATTTCTGCATGTCAGTACCGTACGTGAAACAGGGGAAATGGAGGGAGTTCCAGAGGCCAGCAGCACGACGAAAGAAGCTATTTGAGTAGAAAACTCTCCGGCATCTGGGGACCTCCACAGTGAATGAATGGGATTTAGTCGATTGTCGAGTAAGTCTAGTGAACTTACGACAAGGGAGCACCAGAGCAGCCAATTAATCGGAGCACAATCCATTGTATTTGTAAAAAAGGCACAAACATGCTACATTGCGGCGATGAGACAGGGACTGGAGCTTGGTTGACGGTGAAAGACCTATTAGATTGGAGACTTTTTTTTAACCTTGTCAAGGATGGATAGACTAGTAGATGATGCACCAGCCCAGATGTGGCAAAAATACTCCATGCATGGGCGGATGGTGGCTTTGTAGAGATACAGGATAATGTCAAGTGTGAGGAGTTTAATAGCAAGGTAGAGAGATCCAACCTTCTTTACGGCAGCCTTGGCAATGTATTTGTTCCAATTTATGTTACCTGTGAAGGTTAGGCCGAGGAGGGTACACCAGCATTTATGTCATGTTGCTAAGATGAACGGCCATCGAGGACAACCTGGATGTTTCTTTTGGTTAGGAAGGATCTAATTATATAAAGTAATTGCCCAGTAATACCGTATGAGCGTATTTTCAGCAGAAGACCTTTGTGCCATACTTTGTCAAAGGCCTTGGATATATCAAGCGCTACTGCCCTAGCTTCACCTGCCTTGTCGAGTGTATGATACATGCATTCAGAGATGACCGTTAAAATGTCTGCACTAGATCATGTATGTCAAAATCCATACTGGCGGTCAGAAAGAAGTTTAGCATTAACTAAGTGCCGTACTATCGCTAGATTGATTAAGGATTCAAAGATTTTAGCAAAGATCGGCAGTAGGCTGATTGGGCGGTAGTTTAGAGGATCAGTTCTATTCACAGAATTATTGTAGACTGGTACCACAGAGGCAATTTTCTAGCTATCGGGGAAGCAAGATTCAGCTAGGCATTTGTTGTAGAGTTTGGAGAGGACAGGGGCCAGTTCAGCAGAGTATTTCTTTATTACTATTACAGGTATAAGATCAGGCCCACAAGCTTTGGATGTGTCAAGGTTTTTTATGATGTCTCTGACCTGGGATGGGATGATGACCAGGTTATCAATTGTGGCTTTGGTCCGCAAAGGGAATTTGGGAAGGGAGTGGTTATCTGAGTCCAAAGTGGAGTTAGAAGCGAAGCGCTTTGCAATTAGTTCGGCCTTATCATTGATTGACCATTGTTCACTACACTATTGTAGATTTTCCAGAAATCAAGAGTATATAGTCTTTGTGACTGAATGCGTGTTTTTCTTCACTCAGTTTACCTTCTCTTTGCTTCGCCTATCACGGACTTGCAATTATTTCTTGACTCTATAAATGTATGTCTATTAGTAGCTGACTTATGGCGGCCGAATTTACTGAATACTTGTTGCCTCTCAGCAATGGCAGCTGCACATTCCGAGATGAACCATTGGGAAGAGTGGGGCTTGCTAAAGAATTATCTCATGGGGACATAGGCTTCAATGCCTGCTTAGACCAATTCAGTTAATTCATTTGCACACTGGGCGGAAGGGAGTTAGGTTTCCCTCCATTGAGCGTTGCTGATATAATCTCTGATTGACTCAAAATCAGCCTGCTCGTAGTATCTCGTTGTTTTGAGCAACGGTTCATCAGCTTTTGTACGATTTTTTAGGCCGATATGTGTCATTAGCACAATGTGATCAGCATTCCCGAGTGGGCTGTGAGCTTTCGTCACACAAGCATCGGGCATTGAGGTCAAGAAAAGGTCTAGAATTGAGACTTTTTCGTCTACTCGATCGGGGATGCGGGTCGGAACATCGACAGTCTGAGAAAGGGAGTGAGCTAAGGAGTAAATTATACGTAGAGTTGCCGGCTGAGTCAGTAAGGCTGGAGAATCCCAACCAGTCGCGGTAGTGGGCATTAAAATCCCCAAATATATGTATTTGGGCATTCAAGTCAATTGAGAGTGCTCTATCTATGCTTTCAGAAACAGAGTTAAGCAGAGTACAGTGCTGGGTCCAAGGGGAACGGTATAAGAAGTATACGTAACTGACGCTGTGATGTAAAGTCAATCTAAATCACATGTAGTCTTGGTCATCTGATTATAACCTGTGTTCTCTAGTTAGGGGAAGGGTGTTCCGAACATAAACTCCTAGCCCGTGCATATGTTTGTCAGAGTCTTTGCGGTAGAGTGGGAGGTAGTCAGTCATCTCAAAGTGGTGAGATGAGATAGAGGATTGAAGGTTAGTTTCACTTAGAGCTAGGATATCTGGGGAGTTTGTCAGGAGAAAGGTTTCTACGTCGTTGATGTTGGTTCTCTGTCCCCGGATATTTGTGAATGCGAGCCTCATGGGCGGAGGCGAACGTGTCTTTTGTAGGGTGTCTGGTTTAGGTTTTGTTTTATTTTTTTCTAATGACATGTTTGTTTTTATCATATAGTGGGGTGACCAAGGTGGGTCCTTGTTCGGTGCCAATAAGCTCACGCAACCAGTCCATTAGTCACGACCTGGCCCATGGGGGTTGTGGCCTTGGGAATGCCCACCGGAGATAATTGCAGGGTCCATTTCTCTGTGCGAGATGGCACATACAACTACCCACGGTATTATGCAACTGATGATGGAGCAGCCGTTCTTGGCGCTACCCAAGAGTTTGGGCTCCTTTCTGTCAGTCGGAAACAGCGGCCAGACAAGCTGTCTAACCTGTACCTTCAACCTGTCGGAATAAGAGAGACCCAGACTCGTCATGTAAGACTTAGTGACGAAAATATTTTCCCCAAGTTGCCTTAATAGAGAGAAAGAGAACGGCGTTCATTGTCCTAGTTAGGAAACAAGGCTAGGCACTGAGGGTTTAGCGGCGTCCCAGCACTGGTACCTCTGCGCCTGGCTAATAAACAAAGAAGAAGTGCAAGGGCCAGTAATAGGCAGAACCTATTTATTCCATTAGCAATTGTAGGTTTGCAATTCGGATATTTTGTTCGTGATTCTAACTCTAGGAATGTTGTCGACCAGGACTTTCTACATAATATTAAATGTGATCATTGTATATTTGTTTTACATATATTTGGATTTTTATTTGAAATACAGGAAATATATTAAATCTTAAATATATGAAATTTGACGGCTGTATATTTGTTTTAAATCAAAAGGGTCACCATTAAAAAATTCAGAATCAGAAAGTTCTCGGAAATATATGTAATTTGGAAGTCATGAAATATATGCAATCTGAAATATATGTAATATATGAAATGTTATCATTATATATTTTTTCAATTAAAAGTGTCACGTAGCAAAAATGCAAAATCAAAAAGTTATCTGAACCGTATGTAGTTCTTAGTTTTGTTCTAAATTACATTTTTATATTGATACATTTATAAAAATCACTTATTTAATTTGTGGGTATTTCTTGCTCAAGATTGAAATGCCGAGTCTGTGACCTGATCCCTAGTATATAATTGCATATTTTAAATAAAACATAAAATAGAGATTATACTAAAGCTGAGTTAATCAACATAATAAATCATTGACTTCTTTCCTATATATTTCAATTATTCATGAATTTTCCCCAGTTGTTTGACAAAAACTTACATCTTAATTTTTCTAATTAGTCACAATTTGTACTGAACCCAACAAATGACCCATCTCTTATAATTTTTTTTAAATCTATAATGTTCACTCTTCCTGATTGTATGTTGTTTAATTAGTTGATTTGTATATAGCATCTATGAGTGTAACTTCTATCTCGTTCTCTCTCCCCACTTTGCTCTCTGTTCCGTAAAAGGCAAAGGTTATTAAGAAGAGAATGAATAAAAGGTTCGTAGAATTTGGCATATTCGGACTACTGTTGTCATCTTGGGTGTTGTTATCACAACGTTTCGGTCGGTGTAACCTTCAACCTTCTTCAGGTGTACTTTGTCGAATTCGGGAATCTTTCGGTCGAACTCAGGAATCTGGACGGAATTTCGAACGGAACACTTTATTTAATCCACGGGGTTTGCATGCTGTCGTTCCATCTGCTGACTGGGAAGAAGTCTTCAGATATTCTTCGAATCGCCCGCAACCTTCAACCTTCAGATGACTGTCACTTAGAACTGAATTGTCCGCAAGGACTCGTGGCGCAGTGGATATAGTACTAAGAATAATTCATTTCTATGTGTGGAGCCGAAATAATATCAACGTAACAGGTCAAACCAATATTTGTAAAATTGCCTTCTCGAATCCATTCTCTCCGATAATAGTCCAAGTTAGGTGTCTCTTAAATGTTTCGTTTGATTTCTCAGTTCGTCTTTTGGTCATTTATCGCCTACACACAACACCTATTCGTCACAAATAAGTGTATACAAATTATTGAATTAAAGCCAATATGTTACACATAAGAGAGGGGAAGAATTCGGCGTTTCGGTATTAATTTCATGATCTGATACAACACAATTAGAACTCGTTATAGGTTATTTCAGTACGATTCAATTAGGTAGATATTGTATCTCCTGTAGTTTGCAGTATATTTGCCCTTTTAAGACAGGCGAGACACATTTGTCCCATTTGGTTTCATACATTACAAGAACTATACCTGTGTCAGGACAGATCAAATGAATTCCCTGAACTGAAGAGTGTTTAATCATAGGTATGTGCCCTTACGAAGAATAAAAGTAGCATATCATCATACTAAACTGTATGCCTGGAATCTTTGTTAAAATTTCGATAAACATCCATTAAATTATATTGCTTATAGGAAATGCAAAAATTGAAGATATAAGCTTCAAGATTCTAAAGAAGAAATTAAAATTCAGAAATGTTTGCTTAATTGGTGTCCCATGGCGGGATTTAATTCATGCAAATCTGAAATATTTAGAATGTTCACTCTGGATGGTTGTATCTATACTGAAACCCTTAAAATATTCAAAAACATTGGAGTTATCTGAATTTTCACGAAGACCTTCCACCTTTTTTTATATGTTTTGCATAAACTAAATAAAAGCAACATTACTTCCCCTTACGCTTTACAGTCGTATAACAAAATTCATAATTATCGTTTAATTTGTAAAAGAGTGAAATTGTACCTAAAAATATATAAACATATACACATGCCTAATTTCATGTAAATAGTGATATGTCGCAAAAAATAATAATCTCGCTCATTTAGATATAAAGAGTAGTTGCTACAAAGATATTCAGGTGAACAGTCGCTGTGCATTATGGGTATTTTTAAGAAAATAAAAACTGATGAAATATTTTACATTAATAAAAGGTTAGCTACATTTTTTATATCCTCAAAATCACTTAAGTAAAAGAAAGAAAGCGGTTGACTAACTTTGGCAAAAATTGGATATATCGAGAGTACGTTTCTCTTAGGTGACTTATAAAAAGCCAGTATTCTATGGGAGCTTTGTCAGTTACCGCCCTGCACGCATGCGTATTATGACAGTTTTTTTTTCTGTCTCACAGGAATAGCGAAAATTGATATAAAAGACGGTAAGACGAACCAGCACGATAAAATAAATAAAACAATGAAAATAATAGATAGAAGAAATAAAAATGGCAGCATGGGTAAGCTGATAATGCTACTCTTTCGAATAATGCATCTAAAAACGGACTAGATGAAAACAATTGGACGGTTGTAAGTTCAAGAAAGTCTATCAGCCTAGGATCGAGGATGATGTTACATTGTAGTTAATATATTTTCGAACGAAAAAGACGTTTATTTTAAAAATATCTGACAGGTATTCGACAATGATAAATATATATATATATATATATATATATATATATATATATATATATATATATATACATATATATATATATATATATATATACATATATATATATATGTATATATATGTATATATATATATATATATATATATATATATATATATATATATGTATATATATATATATTTAATAGGCTAAGGGCAATGCAACGTCTCTGGTAGGATGTAAGCTAGAAGGAACAAAAATAATAAATTGAAATCGGAATGGGACTTACTATTTATTTTTTCTTAAAATCTTACATAACAGCAAGTGTGGTGTTAGCAAGTGTGGTGTTTGTTGCATCCATCTTGGTAGATTATCTGCACAGACGGAGTTTTCCTCTGGTGTTTATTATTTTTGACAAAGACCAGTTTCTTTTTTCCTAGAAATATTAAATAAATAATTTGTAATAATCATCCGGACAACACACAAATAGCTAACACCACATGTGCTGTCATCTAAGATTTTAAGAAAAAATAAATAGTCAGTCCCATTTTAATTTCGACTTATTATTTCTGTTCCTTCCTACCCGGAATGCATTGCCCTTATCCTTTTAAAACATACTACTACTATTACCAGCAATGCTTCAAGCAAACTACCATTCTCTCTCTCTCTCTCTCTCTCTCTCTCTCTCTCAATATATATATATATATATATATATATATATATATATATATATATATTTATATATATATACATATGTATATATATATATATGTATATATATATATATGTATATTTATATATATATACATATGTATATATATATATATATATATATGTATATATATACATATATATATATATATATATATGTATATATATACATATATATATATATATATGTATATATATACATATATATATATATGTATATATATACATATATATATATATATGTATATATATATATGTATATATATATACATACATATATATATATATACATATATATATATATATATACATATATATATATATATATGTATGTATGTATGTATATATATATACATACATATATATATATATATACATATATATATATATATATATACATATATATATATATATATGTATGTATGTATGTATATATATATATATATATATATATATATATATATATATATATATATATATATATATTATAAGTGCGGGACGATTAATAAGAGTTGGAATCGGGAATGCGAAAAATCAGAATTTTTTTTTATATCAGAATCAGTATCAAAATAAAAAAATTAGCATAATATCCGAGTCCAAAGACGATTCTTTTACATTCTTCTCTTGATAATATAAATGAAACAAAAACAATGTACTTATTTATTAAAATATTGTTTATTTACAACGAAAGACTAAGACCATTGTGGGATTTCCAGTGCTAACTGAAGTTGTAGTGTTCAAACTTTTAGAATCGATATGTGAGATGTGTAAAGCTAGGTTGATTAGTTTTGTAAATACGAAATATATATATATATATGAGTATATATATACATATATATATGAATATATATTCTGGTTTGGGATTTATGAGATTCCATCGTGGAATCCGCTGTCGCGGAGGGCTTTATTATAATATAATCTCATACATCCCAAACCAGAATATTCCACAGAACAACAGCCGCAAAAGGAGGAGATCGATTATTTGGTTTTCGCCGCCCTTCTCCAGCAGAACAAAATCAAGAGTAGGTCATATTTTTCTCTCATTATTAAACAAACATTTCCCTCCAACAAACAGTTTACATAAGTTTTTCAATAAAAACACCATCAAGGTCAGCTACTCAACCATGCGGCCTATAAGGAGTTACATCACCAGAGAATAAAGCACGGCAGTCGACACCGGATGCTCATGCCAAAATAAAAATTCTTGCCCCCTCGAGGAAAATTGTAAAGTTGACTCAGTTGTATACAAAGCTGTGGTTACGAGTCAAACTGATAACAGTACAGATGTATACTACGGCATGACACAAGGTTCCTTTAAACAAAAGTATTATTCACACATATATTCCTTTAGATACAAAGATCGCGCAAACACATCTTTGGCTAAACGAATTTGGGAACTAAAAGAAGAAGGAACTCCCTTTTCAATAAATTGGAAAATCATATAGAGAAAACCCATTCATTCACCTATATCTAATGTTTGCCATTTGTGTAATGCTGAGAAGTTCCATATTTTTAAGGCCATCATGAACCCAAACACCAGATGTTTAAATGTACGCGATGAGGTTTTTAAGGGCTGTATACATCGTAAACAAGCACTCCTTATTTATTGGATGGATCGAGTGACTTAAGCCTTCCTAGAGCCCTACATACATTTTTCAGACACTTATATACTTCTACTGCAGACTTCTCGTTCTACGAACCTGATCATAGTTCTTTTTTCTTTTCTCCATTTTTTCCCTCTTTCTTCTTTAAATTTAAAATTTTTAAATTTTATTTTTTCGTATTTTCATTTATTTATATATTGATTATTATTTATATATTGATTATTATTTATATATTGATTTTTTAAATTTATACATGCATACGTGTGTATATATATGTATATATATATATATATATATATATATATATATATATATAATGTGTATATGTACGTGTGTATATATATATTTATTTTTTGATTTTTATTTATATATGAATTTTTATTTATATATTGATTTTTATTTATATATTTATTTATTTATTTAAATATTGATTTTTGATTTTTGATTTGTATTTTTATTTTTATTTTTATTTTTATTTATATTTTTATTTACATTTTGATTTTTGATGCTTTATTTATTATTTTTTATTCATGATTTTTTATTGATATATTATTATTTTTTTATTTATATATTATTATTTTTTATGTTTTTTTTAATTTATATATTGATTTTATTTATATATCGAATTTTTATTTATATATTGTTTTTTTTTTATTTTTTATTTATTTATTTATTTATTTATTTTTATATTGATTTTTTATTTATGTATATTTTTTATTTATATATTGATTTTTTATTTATATATTGATTATTTATATATTCATTTTTTATTTATATATTGATTTTTTTATTTATATATTGATATTTTAATTATATATTGATTTTTTATTTATATATTGATTTTTATTTATATATTTATTTATATTTATATTTTTACTTTTACTTTAATTTGATATTTATTAATTGAAACAATCGTGAATTATATATACATATATATACTTTATATAATAATAAATAGTTATCTCCCCTTTTTAGATAATTTAATTAATTAGAGTTGCGTACATTTAATTATGTTCTACATACAAAAATAATATTTTATTTACTCTTAATTAATTTTTATATTATTATAAATTTTATTTTATTTTATTTTTCTCTTCTTTCTTTCTTTCTTTCTCCCTTTCTTTTTTTTTTCTTCCTTTCTTTCTCGTTCTTCACTTCTAAATATAGAATCTCTTACTTAACGGCTATTTTTGTGATCTAGCGTCTCGCCGGCCCTTCATTTCCAATTCTGTGTGCATAGCGTTTCATAACGGTTATAATTTTTTTTTAAAGAAATTCCATCATTTACTATTTAAGACTATGCTGAAGAAGACGGAATCGGGGATTTAAACCAGTTTCTTGTCAGAAACCACTGGTCCATGTCTGATTAAAATCTGTATTTAAAAATAAAAATATTACGCTCTTAATTTAATTTAA
>OY744521.1:116983430-117060930 GCA_963556195.1 Sepiola atlantica
TTGCGATTAACGAAGATTACTAGGTCCGTATAGTATCTTTCGGGCAACGCTGAGGAGATACACAATCAACCATAAGATCAGTATTAAAATAAAATTATGTAAATTGATAGAAACAGCTTTATTTGTCCAATTATTTAATAAATGGACGAAGGATGTGTTCATAAAATAATATGAGATAATACTTAGGGGTTAAAATTATAGATTAATTATTGTTATATGGAAAATTAATATATATATATGTATATATATATATATATATAATATATATACATCGAAGTATTTATGGGTATCTAACAGACTTGTTAGACTTCATTCTCTAACCGAGTATATTTAAGATGGTGTTTTTCTTAGTCTGTTTAGTATACTACTTCAGTCTAAGCATTTGAATTTACTTATCATATATATATATATATATATATATATATATATATATATATATATATATATATATATATATGTGTGTGTGTGTGTACTTCACTGCGGTACTTTACGTAACCGGATATATATGACATTATAACTAATATATAAGATATTAGACAGTATCGAAGCGATAGAGAAAAAAAACGGAAAGAGAGAAGTGGTAAATAGTCGAATATTCCAAGAGTAGATCGGTCTGGGGAGGCATCAAAAAATTCCATTGCTACCAACGTTGCTTTGTCGGTGTTCCTTGTCTTTCAGGCTTGCGCATAATCGCATTTTTCTGTCTCAGGGGAATTTTAAAAATTGACATAAATACAATTTTATTTCTCGTTGGTTAGAAGAGTTAGCAAGATAAAAATAGGATAATTGTATAATAGATGTAGATGTATAATTGTCGCTCAGAACAGTGAATAGCATTGGTCATCACAGAATATCAAGTGAACGATCTCTGGCTAAAGAAATAATATCAGCTCAGCGCTAAGGAAAGATTCCTACTTTGTATTTCATGTATTGCACAAAAGATACATCGATTTATGTTAATGAACCAGAATTTGCGTTTAAGCTGAGCTGATAATGCCACCCCCTCTCTCTATATCCGTCTTACTGGATTTCTGGTCTTCCATCTTAGCGTATATTGTTACTTGTATTTTTGTATCTTTATGAAATCAATAACGGGTTGGTTATGACTACGACATATTTGACAGCAAAAAGAAGCCAATGAGAATGTGCACGTGAACGGCGTGCGCAAATTATAAAATAATCACATTTTTGGATGTTTTCTATTTTACTTTCGGTTTATTTGTCACCCTCGTGACTGGAATACACGTATGTCATTTCAAAATCGGTATTAGCTTCCTTATTGTTTTTTTACAAATGTCCTTACCTTCAGAAACTCAAGGGCATGATCATCATCAGCAGCAGCAAAGCAGCAGCAAAGCAGCAGCAAAGCCCTCACGTTTAACTATTTGTCTACGCGGCAGGGCCGTGTCAAAATAGTAGTATTAACGCTATGCCGTCTGGAACTCCAGTTCAGGGTAGGACTACAAATGGCAAACAGGTTTTGCACTAAGCAGTATTAGGACCACGGAACGGCTAACGGGATTCTGGTGAATAGTTTACATCAGGTCATCTCTGCCTCTACGTGTTGCAAGCGAAGACGTGACCGGCGTGGAACCGCAAATCAATGAAGTGAGAGTGGCAACGTTGCTTCTGCGCCATTCATGTGTGTGTTCTGGGCCAAACTGTCTTCGAATGCAACAGCTTCGCCTCGCTTCTCTCGGAGTCAGGGTAACATTTGTTATATTTCAGATAAACTATTAGTTGCAACTAACGAGGGGGACTTCATGCAGATCAAAAAATATTTAAGTGCGATTTCCGTCAGCTCCATGCAGAAGTCCGAGGCGTTTTACAACTACAGTAGTAGCACAGCCATAAAGTTCTAACCATTTCATCAGCAAGGCAGCGCCGTAGCGACCATTTAGTGTCAAAGCTATGTAATCCGGCTCTTGGCAGTGCAATCCGTAGTGTACAGGTCTGGCACCACGCGGCATTAGGACTACAGCCTAGCTTACAACTTTGTTGAAAATACAGGAGGAATTGGTATCGGAATCCGCTGTCTTATGGTCACTTCTGTCTATGCGTGTGGCAAGTAAAAATGTTTCAAGCACAGAACCACACATTAATGGCTTGGAAGCGGCAATGTTGCCCCTGCTCCATTCAGTTTTGTGTTCTGGGCAAAACCTGTATAAAGTTGTGTATTACTGTATATATACAGTTTAATACGTAGTTATAAGTTGGGTTACTGATTTTTAAGATACACGAAGATCACTCGACCGACTATTATACTCCTCCACGCTAGCATTGTCGATGTCCATATCGTACTCGAAATAGTTTATTGTATCAGGAAATGTGTTCAATACTTTTCTTACAAATATATACATATATATATATATATATATATATATATATATATATATATATTTATCCGATGGCTTAGAACAAACACCGATGATGTAGAATCCTTCAACCTTGTAAACTACCAATATAACTTAGCATTAAGTAAAACTAATCTAAATTTGTCGACCTCCTCTAATCATTTTAGCATGCCAGGATACCTCCCAGTCTGTCGCAAAGACTCTGACAAGCACATTCACGAGATTAGAGTTTATATTCGTAGCATCCTCTCCTTGACTTGATAACTTAGTCTAGAATAAGATAATCAGGCCTATTTATGCTTTGGATTAACTTTATAACATAGCGTTAGTTACCTGGAGTTCTCCTACTTTCGACCCAGGACTATATCAAACTCTACGAGGTCTCTGACAGTTAAAACGCAGCAGTTTCCTTAAATCTGAGTCCCACATTTGAAGATTGTAACTTCAACTACAGAGATTGTCTTGGCGTCTTGAGCTACACAGATGTGGCTGATAACAGCACGGCTACTTTCTCTTTTGCACATACCATTTAATAAACCGTGACCTTCCAGACCCGCCTACAAAACCGTGCAAACCTCAGTGTTCAACCTATACTTTACACCACTTCTAGAGCCTTGTGTTACGATGCATATAGCCTATTCGGGAACGCTGATAACAGTTCGATAATGGTTGATATCACCTTTAACCTACCATCTCTAACAGAAGCGATGTTACTCAAAACGTCGAGATATCCCAAACGACCTGATTGGGAATCTGTCAGAGATCTTATCAGAAATGCCACTCAAGTAATACTTTTTTTTCCAGGCTGAACCGCGTGTAAATGAGGAAACAGAATCGGCTAAAGCAGACTTATAAAAAGGTTTTCTCCACGCGAACATTTTATAGTAAGCTCCACTCTTCTTAATAGTTCACTTGAACGGTGCAGCTGCTATTCCCCATAGGAAACAATCATTCTGTCGAGTCAACCGCCCTTTAAGCTAAAAATAAACAAAGAATATATCATTAAGAAACATTTGTAAGAGTGTAAGAGCCGAAGCAAAATGTAGGTAAAATCGAGATGACAACTAAAAACGTAATTAGTAGCAAAAATCAGAAACTAACTGATAGAACTCTTCCCGGGAGTCCAACATTCAAACTCCTTTACCAAACATTCGCAGGAAACATGAATCGGAATAAATACATAGAAGATATTACCAAGTTAGCTGCAAAGAAGTTGGGATCTCTCTAATTAATTAGAAATCTTCTCACACCTGCTAATATTCTAAATCTCTACAAGGCCACTATTCCACTACGCATGAAGTATTTTTAAAATATAGTTCACCCCAAACAAAGCAGCCCTACCACTGTAGACGTAAGGGGAGAGAAAAGGTTTTGGGGGCAACCTAAATCAGAAACTGCGCAGCAAGATGTTTATTTACATTAGTTTTGAATTTCTGCATGTCAGTAACGTCAGGAAAGCAGGGAGCACTAAAGGAGTTCAAGATTCCAGCAGAACGAGGAAAAATGCTTTTGGAGTAGAAAGCTCTTCGGCATCAGGGGACCTCCACAGTGAATAGATGGGATTTGACAGATTGTCGGGTTGCTATAGTGAATTTACGTCGTAGGGGTACCAGAGCAGCAGGCTCATCAGAGCACAATCCATTGAAGTACTTGTGAAAAAGGCACAAAGGACAGAGGCTGGTGTTCGCTGGATAGGTAAGGACCTATCAAGTTGGCAACACTTTTTGGGCCTTGTCTAAGAGGGAGAGACTAGCGGATGCTGCACCAGCCAAGATGTAGCAATAATACTCCATGCATGGGCGGATCGTGGTATTGTAGAGATATAGGATAATGTCAAATGTGAGAAGTTTACTAGCACGGTAGAGGGAGCCCACCTTTTTTGCAGCAGCCCTGACAATGTTTTCAATGTATTTATTTCAACTCATGTTATCTGTGAAAGTTAGACTGAGGAGTTTGAATGATGAACTCTCAGGTATGGTGTTATTTGCCATGACAATCGGTGGTTTTAGCGGTTTCTTGTAGTAATTGAACGAAAGTAGCTTTCTCTTTGCGGCATTAAATGTTACAATCCATTTTTTACTCCATTTCACTACAGACTGAGGGGCATTTTCTAAGTATTCAGCAATTGCCTCAGGTATGTGCGCGTCGGTTTTGGCCACATAACGAGAGTAGAGTGTGGTGTCGTCAGCAAATATTCCTATCTCAGTCGCAGTTACATCAGGGATGTCATTTATGAAAATCAGGAACAGTAGAGGTCCAAGAATGGATCTCTGGGAGACACCAGCACTTATGCCATGTTGCTTACAAGAATGGCCATCGAGAACAACCTGGATCTTTCGTTTTGTTAGGAAGGATTTAATTTTATTAAATATGTGTCTTATAATACCATATGAATGCAGTTTTAGGAGAAGCCCTTCCTGCCAGACCTTGCCAACCGTCTTGGATATATCGGGCGCTACCGCCCTAGCTTCACCTGTCTTGTCCAGTGTATGGTATATGCGTTCAGAGATGACCGTAAGGATATCTGCAGTAGATTTTGCTTGTCTGAATCCGTATTGATAATCAGAAAGTGGTTAAGCAGTACGTAGGTGCCTGACTATCGCTAGAGTGATTAATGTATATGTATTATATATATATATATATATATATATATATATATATATATATATATATATATATATATATATATATATGAGTTTTTAAAGCTTACCAAGGCACGAGCCCAATCAACACCACAAAAGATGTTTTCATTCAAAAATTATTAATTTATCATTTTTCAAATTAAAGAGTTTTTTTTACCTACACGTGTTTCCTTACCAAGTAGGTACTTGCTTGGCAGATCGTCTGGGAAAATTAAGAACCTTGAATAAGAATTACAACAATCGGCAATACACAATGTGGTGTTGCTTAATTTGAGGTCACTTAAGAAGTGAAGAAAATATATATATATATATATATATGTGTGTATCGAGGCAGCATTTTTTCTTTAAGACACGTATTATTAAAAATAACCGACAATTTTTGTCTGGCTATTTTAGTGTTGATCCCTTCAATTTTCCGGATTAAAATCTTAATCTCGGAAGGAAATTGGCTGATGAAACTGCCATAGTGTACATGTTGGTCCAGAGTACTTTCTGACCCGTCTGGGTCCATCGTCAGTGGAATAATGACAAACAGGTAAAGACCTGGAGTGAGATTTATAATTAATTATGGCGGGAAAATTTAACTATGTTTATTAGGTATTATAAGCATTTAAGTATATTAGTGCTAGTGTTAAAATTAATCTTGTTAATAGCAGGTTTTTTAGTTTTAATGAGTAGAGCTTCTAGTATGTGGAGTTTTTGAGTATTAGTATTATGTTCTAGGATTTTAGTATTGCTTACGAGAAGTTTTCGGATTTGAGAGCGGGGACAGGAATGTTCATTAGTAAGGTGTCTAGCTATAGCACTATTATCGGATAGATGCATGGTCAACCTCCTGGACAGAGTCGTGGTGGTCGAGCCAATATATACGTGTTCTTGTTGGTTGTCGGAGACACAGTCTCCCAAAGGACATTTAAACTTGTATACAAGGCCCGTCCTATCCAAGACTCTAATCGAGGGAGAAGAATTATTTGTAATAATAAGATTAGTAGTTTTAGTTTTATTGTAGTAAATAATTAGTTTAACTTTTTTATTTGGGTCGGTGGGAAGTACGTTTTTATTAATAATATTTTTTAAGACCTTTTCATCTGTTTTATAGTTATGGTGGAATTGGTTACGGTAAAATAGTTTGATAGTCTTGTTGAGTGGAGAAATGGATTCATTGTTCTTGTTATTATTACTGTTACTAGCATTATTTTTAAATAGTTTAATTTGTTGGTCTATAATATAATTAGGGAAACCATTATTTACAAGGGTTTGTTTTATATTTTTAAGTTCATTTTGAAAGAGAATAGGGGAGGAAGAGATTAATTAAGCTCGCGTTAGTAGGTTTTTAATAATGGCTATTTTATATTTAAAGGGGCATTCACTAACGAAGTTAAGAGTACAGGGGTTTTTGTTAGTAGGTTTTTTATATGTAGATGTTACAAATTCATTATGATTTGTGTCTATTAAGACGTCTAAGAAAGGGAGTTTTTTATCGATGTTAAGTTCATAAGTGAAGTCTAAAACGGAATTATTTTTGAAAGTATCTTTTAATATATTAATCTCGTTTATATTATTTGTTAGTATTAGAATGTCATCTACGTATCTTAAATATATTAGTGGTTTATTAATAATGCTAAACACTTTAGTTTCCAAGTTGGACATGTAAAAGTTTGCGAATGTTGGACCTAGCGCAGACCCCATAGCGACACCATCTTTTTGTATGTATATATGGCCGCGATGATCGTAGAAAGGGACTTCAGTCGTACAAGCCAATAAGATTTTTCGTAAAGTGTTAGGGTTAATTTTAAGTGGGCGGTTATTAGGATTATCATAAATATTATTGATTATTATGTTAATAGTTTGTTCAACTGGAACATTGGTAAAAAGATTAACCACGTCTAGGGAGGCAATCACACCTTGTTCGGTTTTTTTTCTCCTTAGAGTTTGTATAAGTTGGTGTGTAGATTTAATGCTATATTGGGTAGGGATATAGGGGGATATTAATTCATTAATGGTTTTAGATAATTTATAAATGGGTGTAGGTATTTGGGAAATAATTGGACGAAGGGGATAGTTCAATTTATGTGTTTTGATTGTTCCGTAAATATAGCCAGGTTTGAAATCACCTATGATTTTGGGAAGTTTTTCGTTGTTAATGGCGGCGTTATTGGCAGTGATTAATTTGTTAATTTTAGTTTTAAGGAGGGGGGTCGGATTATTGTTTATTTTTTTAAATGTGTTGCTATCATCGAGGATGGTTTCTAGTTTGGAGTACTAATCAGATGTGTTAAGTACGACATACATGTTACATTTATCTGCTTTTTTTATAATGATGTCGGGATGATTTCTAAGTTGTTGAGTGGCTAGTTTTAATTTATTTGTTAATAAAGATGTATTACTTTTTATGTTAAATCTATTTTTAGTAGCTTCAGCTTTTAGTAAATCACGAAGTTCAGGTTTTATGTTAAGTTCATTGTCTTCTTCTAGTTTTAGTATATTTTGATATAATAGTTCGATTTCTGTTTTTTTGTGTAGATTTTGATATCTTGGGAATAAATGGCAATTAGGACCTAGGTTTAGAAAATCTTTTTGTGGTTGAGTTATTTCAAAATCAGAAAGGTTAATGAATTTATCTTCCTGATTTGGCAGTTGTAGGGAACCTTTATAAATGTTGTTTAGTTTTCTTTGGAGTTTAAGTTTGTGCTGTGCTTCTTTTTTAGTGTTGATTGGTGAGAGACGGAGTTCGACTTCTTGTAGTTTTTCTGGAGTAAGGAAGTTTTTAAGTTTTGTAAGCGTCTTTTGCGCTTCAGAATGGAGAAAGTTGATGTGGTCTTTGCTGATTGTTATCTGTCTCTTCACGAGACCGCATCTGTATTGCCAGTGGTGGTCTCTTGGTGAGCTGCAGGATCATGTAGTTTGAAATATGTGTATCGAGGCAGCATTTTTTCTTTAAGACACGTATTATTAAAAATAACCGACAATTTTTGTCTGGCTATTTTAGTGTTGATCCCTTCAATTTTCCGGATTAAAATCTTAATCTCGGAAGGAAATTGGCTGATGAAACTGCCATAGTGTACATGTTGGTCCAGAGTACTTTCTGACCCGTCTGGGTCCATCGTCAGTGGAATAATGACAAACAGGTAAAGACCTGGAGTGAGATTTATAATTAATTATGGCGGGAAAATTTAACTATGTTTATTAGGTATTATAAGCATTTAAGTATATTAGTGCTAGTGTTAAAATTAATCTTGTTAATAGCAGGTTTTTTAGTTTTAATGAGTAGAGCTTCTAGTATGTGGAGTTTTTGAGTATTAGTATTATGTTCTAGGATTTTAGTATTGTCTACGAGAAGTTTTCGGATTTGAGAGCGGGGACAGGAATGTTCATTAGTAAGGTGTCTAGCTATAGCACTATTATCGGATAGATGCATGGTCAACCTATATATATATATATACACAAATGTATATATACACAAATATAGGTATATATATACAAATATATATATATATATATATATACACATACATATATACAAATATATATATATACAAATATATATATATACACATACATATATACATATATATATATACATATATATATATATATACACATACATATATACAAATATATATATATATATATATATATATAAAATACAATGTTATAATAGTTTACTTGCCTTTAAGGGTTGTGTACAATAGAGCCGTAGACGTGTGATGGGTGAGCTTTCTAAGAACAAACCTTCTATTGCTGGTGTTTAGATTTTTATAAACTAAAATATGTTAAAGAGTACGCAGACAAACAGACGGATAGGCGTCTGTGTTATTGGTATACGTTATATAACTACCGCATAATGTATGGGCTGGTTCACGATTATATTTTTGGAAAACTGTCACAGGTTATTTGTGTCCGCTGATAAAATTCGTATTTGTTAAATTTCCGTTTCTGTTTACCGCAACAGGTGATCCTCGCGTCGTATATACAATGTGTCTATTCATTTATTGATGTATTTATTTATCTATCTACATATGCTATTAATTTTGAAAATTGAAAAACGTTTTTTTCTGTAAACGTATATTCATATTAGCAGGCTTTTAGCAAATGCCAGATCTTTTAATATCTCTTCCCTGTTTTCTCGGACTTTCATATATATATATATATATATATATATATATATATATATATATATATATATATATGTGTGTATCTTGGCAGCATCTTTTCTTTTATACAAGTATCATTAAAAATAACGGACATCTTGTGTCTGGTTATTTTTTCTAAGATCCTTTCCGTTTTTCTGATTAGGTTCTTAGTTTCAGACGGAAACTGGCTGATAAAATTGCCATAGCTTCCCAAAGCGCTTTCGGACCCTTCCAGGTCCATCGTCCATAGACCTAGGAGTGAATATATATTCTATTTAGGCGGGAAAATAAAGGACTGTGTTTAATTTAAATTTATATTTATAGGCATATTTATAGGCATTTGAAACTAAGAACCTAATCAGAAAAACGGAAAGGATCTTAGAAAAAATAACCAGACACAAGATGTCCGTTATTTTTAATTATACATATATATATATATATATATATATATATATATATATATATATATATATATATATATATATATATATATAAATATATATAAATATATATATATAAATATATATATAAATGTATATATAAATATATATATATATATATATATATATATATATATATATATGTACACTAGCTGCTCGAAATACATGAAACCAAAATGTCAAATAATATTTTTTTTTATTTATCAGTTTGTAAAATTACATATGAAACTAAAAGTGTACTTTTAGTAGATAGAACCTATAGTTAAATGGTTTAAGCTCAATATACGAGATAGAGCAATTATGACGATTAATGTAAGAAGAGGGATAAACATGTACGAATAACACATTTATTTCAACTTCCATTGTTTAATACAATGTGTACTCGGTAAAAAAACATGTGTATTATTATTTCCTTAAGTGCAGGCTTTTAAAAGATTAAAAAATCTTATCATCAGAGGAATTACATAGATAGAAAAGTTGTCAGTGAAAAGGCCAAAATTCAAAATTTGAAAAAATGTTAAGTAATGGAGAGTAAGAGTATGCGTATAAAAAGATATTGAGTCTGTGCAGTTAGTAAATTTCCGTTGATAAGTTTCCAGTGAAAGGAGATTTTCAGATGGAAAAGAAAGGTTTTATTTTTCTGGGATTGAAGCACACATGTTTCTGTGTAACTTATTTGCTACAATTATATTTTATATTATACTAATATATGCATATATATATATATATATATATATATATATATATATATATACACACACACATATATGGGCGTGTGATGAATATCGGTAGATGTATTCCATACTTGTATGGGCCCTGCATTTTATAAGAACGGTGTGTATTCTGTTAATACGGCGTGTATAGGTGAGGAAGTTGAGTAGATGTATGCCCTTGCGTGGAGGAGTATAAGGATGTGTGTTAGTGTATAATATATATGTATGTAGATATGTATACGTATGTATGTATAAGAATATGGACACTTAGACAGATATTTATATTTCAATCAATATTACGAAAAAAAAGTTTATACCTTTATTTGTCTAAGCTCTGTCGAAGCTTGTTTTATCAAGCGAAATATTAGCTAAACAGGGGATCAAGATGAGAAACAGAAAGAGTAGTTTGTTTCCGAACGACGGCCCACAAGGCTAATATTTATGTAACTAACTTTAAATAATTACTGCTAGTAGATCGAAATTCCCCAGTAGATAGAAAATTGTTCTTTTTCTGGTTGTTAAGTGCTCACTTTTTACCTAAGTGAGTGTTTTCCCTTTATATACTTAAATTTGCCGAATTATTATCTGTACTCAAGCTAGAATTTAACCGTTTATTCCTTCCGGTGTTTTTGTTATGACATGCTTTTTCAGTATTCAACAATATCCACTACAACATTCTTAAGATTGAATAAATTATATTAATAAAAATACACTTATCTCATTTTTTGCCATGAAACGTGCGTAAGGAATACACATGAAAAGTAAATGTGAATACATTACTTTTGTTAGTAAAATGATAGATGTAAAACAACTCATCGATGTACAAAAATGAAGTTGTTAAAACTAATGAAAATTATAGTTTTGGATTAATTTCCCATGGTCAATGGAATGCAAATATGATATATATATATATATATATATATATATATATATATATATATATATATATATATATATATATAATGTAAATATGCATGAGGGAAGCTACGAATATATTAGCGCGTTACACTCAGTGGCAGCTTTGAAAAGGCTGGAGAACTCTTACTCAGAGACACACGTGAATTTGTGTGTAATTTCCCTATGATGCGTTTTATACAACATAAGCTTTTCTCATGTTTAGTACTATTGAAATACATGATAAAAAATGTACACTTAAGATAGTATGCCATAATATAAGTATATGCTAACATACAATAACGTACATAGGTGTATATTATATATACGAGGGGCGGTCAATAAGTAATGTCCCTGATCCATTTCTCATAAGAGTAGATTTATGAAACTTTCCACAGTTATTAGTCTTTCTCTATATAGGAACAACCTAGATTTATGCATTTCTCTCATCGTTTGATGCAGCTCTGGAGACCACTTTGGTACAACACCCCAGGTTGGTCCTGCAACTTACATCGTAACTTCAGAAATCAAGGCTGCATTATTCGGAAAACGCTTTCCTTTCAAAAACAACTTCATGGCTGTGAAGAAATGAAAGTCAGAAGGTTCAAGTTAAGGAGAGTAAGAGGGATATAAGAGTATTTCATAGCCACACGCCCGTGCTTTTGTGAGTTGTGGACTGGAATGTTGTCCTGATCTTGCCCTGCGTCTCGATTTCGATAGCTTCTCTTAATTTCATCAAAAGTGAAGCGTAATAGGGTTCTGTAAGTGTGGTACTGTTTGCCAAGAAAATCTGTCATCACTACTCCGTCCTGATTCCAGAAAACTGTGAGCATGACCTTCCCAGCGGAGGGCTGCACACTTGCCTTCTTTGAATGTGGTGAGTCCAAGTGCTTTCTACTGCATTGACCGGGATTTGGTCTCTGGATCATAGTGATTCACCCAAATTTCATCCTGTGTAATCAGTCTTTTGAAAAACTTTGACTCATTTTCTTGGCACATCTTCAAATTCATCCTCGAGCAGGTGATGCGTTCTTGCTTCTGGAAAGGTGTGAGCAACCTGGAAATCTATTTGGCAGACACTTTGTCTATTTACCACAAACTCTGTACTTATATTGATCTCTTGGGCTATTTGGCGAATAGTAATGCGTCGATCTTCCAAAATGCCAGCCTCAACTTGACGGACAGATGCCTCATCAATGGCAGAAGAGGGGCAATCAGGTCTGGGAGATTTTTCCGCAGACTTCTGTTCATGTTGGAATTCACGATGCAAGCGTTTTACAAGGTCATATAATGTGGCATCATCACAATAAGTTTATTTCATTTCACCAAAAGTCTCCTTTGGTGTGCATCTTTTCAAATACAAAATCCGTATAACTACGCGACACTTAACTGGATCCATTTCACACCTGACTCAGTTCAAACACCTGTAAATCAGAAACCACAATTAGTTCAGAGCTGTACTTAGTAACATAACCCATACGTATATAAATCATTACACATTCAAAGTTTCACATAGATCAGACAACTGGAAGTGGGTTAAGGGCATTACTTATTGACCGCCCCTTGTATATATATATATATATATATATATATATATATATATATATATATATATATATATAGAGAGAGAGAGAGAGAGAGAGAGAGAGAGAGAGATGGAGAGATTATCATGAGTCCAATAGGCTCGGGTCCAAACAAATTGACTGAAATGCAATTAATATTAATCGATTACATGTTCATTTATTTATTTATTTTTAAGCAGCCCTTCGAACTGTTCAGTGTATATAATTGCCAATCGTTAATGAGTGTTTTTTATTTAGGATTTGTATTGTATTTATGTACTTATATATTTATTTTAATTCGTGCTATATTTAGGTGCCAGTTCGGCACAGTATTCGTTTGACACGCAGTTCGTTTCCAGTGCATACATAACTAAGACCATATATTGGATAGATAGATTTCATTAAATGATAGGGCTAACAAATAACATAAATATTGTTCGCAATACAAGAGTTTATTTAGATTAATTAGGTATTTAATAGAGGAGGCAAAAATAGAACATAAGACGAACTTACACAAATGCAAATCCATGGAGAATGTAAGTAAAACAAGAAAGATAAAATGAATGCATTATATAGAAGCTGGAAGAGAGGAATATTTCTCATTGGCCAATGCCTGCTAACGTGTTTCTAAAAGAATGGTCGAAGATTTTCACTAAAACAGGAACGACTTTTGCAATGCTGATGTGTGTATCTAAATGCTTTCAAGGGGGTGATCTGGCGCGTCCGGAGTTTGATGGGTGGTTCTGAGCCGATATGATGCGGAACATTAAATTTACAATGAAGACATTCCATAACTGAAGACCACCCGTGATGAATCAAACATGTATTTCACGATAACAGGCTTATATCTAATTTCCTTTATTGTTGAAATGTGTGCTAGTTTTAGTTTAAGATAATAGTATAACAGCTGTATTCTCTAAAGAACATTTTCACTGAGAAGTATATCATAGCTTTATTCATTTATTTGACAAAATTTGCAACGAGTGTTTTTTTTTTCAAATGTAAATGATAATGTATTCAATCCATATACGTATGAAGGCGGCGTCCCCGTAATGTTATATACATTAGATGTCCTAAAAGGTCATTACGTCGATGTTCTTGTCTACATGTGCATTTATGGATTTGTATAACTCTGTAAACAAAGAACCAAAAGCCAGTTCGTTTTCATACAATCCTCAAATTATTGTTTAAGTGTATATGCAACAGTGTGTAACAATGATCCTGGCCATCATTAGCATTGAATGGTGAAAAATCATTTTCAGATAAAAAGAATCGAAAGGTTTCGCTAGATTGAACATGTCAATGAAATAATAATAGAAAATAGAGAGGAATTGAAAGAAAAAGGGGGTGAGAGAGAGAGAAAGAGAGAAGGGTGGACAGCAAAGTAAACATACTGATAGAGATAGAGACAGAAAGTGACAGACAGACTAAAAGCCAGAGGGAGTGAGATAGAGATACAGGAAGACAAACAGAGAGACACGCGTACAGAAAGTCACAAACTGACAGACAGACAGGCAATATTGAACATATATATATATATATATATATATATATATATATATGAGGTCGAGGGAATGTACAATATTACATTAGAAAATAGACAGAGATAAAGAGAGGGACAGAGAGACAAAGTAACAAACACAGACACAGATACTGAAAGACAGACAGAAGGACAAAGAGACAGACAAACATACACAGGCAAATTGACAGACCAAATAAAACGAGTGATACTTGCATTAGTGTTATATGTTAACGAATGAATATATTCCTTGAAAATGTATCTATAATGTCATGCTGAGAATGTGTGTTACAGTAATTACTTTACTATGACATTTTCTGTCTGCCTGTCACCGAAACTGTTTTTTTTTCAAGGCCATGTTACCAAGTCGTTATTTTTTTCTATAACATTGATATATATTGTCGTATTATAGTATTACGTGTGTACCTGTGCGGCTATCCATTTTCATTCGTTCTCAGCTTACCTACAACTATCATCATGTAAGTCACTTGAAAATAAAAAGCAGTTGTCTTATTTGAATCTAATACTAACATTCTAATTTATCTGCTTCCGATGCTTTCAATGATGTCACTTGGCGTAAATTACTTATCGTCGGATGTCGAAAAACATTTAATTTTGAAAGAATAAACATAAATAAATAAAAAAATTACCAGATAAACTCATTGAAACACTTTTTTTTGTCTCTGAGACAAAGAGGAGTCTCAGAAATTCGCCGATATATGAAAGAACAAAGGATAAGTATGGTTGTGGTCGCTCAAGAAAATATGAAGATTAAGAAATTGAAAGAAAAGATGAAAAGTATGGTTATTGAGTGATTGTTCCTTTGTTTGGTCATGGGGATGCACCTATTATATATATATATATATATATATATATATATATATATATATATATACATATGCAAGAAGTGTACTACTGGTTAACATTAATTTGCATATATATATATATATATATATATATATATATATATATATATATATATGATTAAATATATGCTAACCAGTAATATATATTTTCTTAATGTTTTGCCTCCATGTATTAATAAAACATATTTATTATATTCCTTGTTTGAATACTTGATGAATTAATAAATATTGTAATTTATCCAATCTTTATTTTCATTATTTCATTTTCTTTATATATATATATATATATATATATATATATATATAGTCATGCGTTAATTTGAAAAAAAAAATTTTCATTGCTATACGCGCAGATTGAATGCATGCATCTTAAGAATAGCCGTTCTTTTTATGAAGATCAATTTCTTATGATGCTAAGAAAACATTGGGAGCAAATATAAGCGTTGAAATTCTTACATGAATTATTAGGTTAAAAGTATTGACCAAACTTAGTCTCGGCGGTTTTCTTATTGTAACAATCTCCCCTAAGACTAGTTTTCGGCATGGGTGAACATCAGAAGAAGAAATAATTAGAAATATGCAAACATATCTTCGCGTAAGAGGATCGGTTCTCCTGCTGATAATTCAATGTCGCTTCCCTCAACTGTAAACAATGATTGTCTTTCGATTCTTTTTTTATTCGATGCGTTCAATCTTGCTCAGTGCGTTTACAACACGATGTCAAGTCATACTGCGCGAAGTTATAATTTTTTCAGTAAGATATTCTGATTTAAGAATGTTTCGTATGTTGATAACTGCTGTTCGTTTATCTTTCTTTATCTCTCTCTCTCTCTTTCTCTCTCTCTCTCTCTCTCTCTATATATATATATATATATATATATACATATATATATATATGTATATATATATATATATATATGTATATATCTTCCTCTTTTCTCCTTCATTCTATATTCTACTTTTCTCTCTCTTCATTTTCTTTCCATTCGTTCACCTTTTCTTTCTCTCTCCCTCTTTTCTCTTAATCTCTTCCGCGTTTCTCTCTGTCACTATTTCTCCACCCACATTGCTCTCTTACCATCGCTATATTTTCTTACTCTTCCCTTCTTTTCATTCTCTCACTTTCCCTCTCATATTCGTTTTCCTCTCCTTCTCCCCCTGTTCTATCTCCGTTCTTTTCTCCCACTTCTCTCTTTTCTCTCTCTACCCCTCTTTTTTCTCTGCATTCATCCTTCTTCTCCCTCTCTTTCTCTTTCCCCATTCTTTTGAATCTCTTCTTTGCATTTAATAAGGCGTCCACACATCCCACTAGGAGATTGTATCCGTTGTTTCTTCTAGCACGCTTAAGGTTTAAATTGTAGTATCATAATTGACCGCGCACATAAAATGGACCTATCTTATGTTATGTGCGACGAAGCATCTTTTTAAGACGCCCTGTCCGTCGGGTATCTTTGAAATATAACGTTCGTTGGTGTATCACGCTTAATTCTGCTGAAACGTAGCGGTTTATATGCGTGAATCATTTTTAAGATGTGTCCAAGAATTTCTATCAATCGCTAGTCTGTCGGGTCTAAGTTTAATAGGTAATTTACATCAGTCTGCCACGCTTAGGTCTTAAATGGAATTTCCGTTTGTATGTCACGCTTCGGTGTGAAATAGACTTATCCTCGCCAAATACCAAAATTGTATGAGCACATCTTATTTTGATTCGTCAAAGCAAGCCTGTAAGAGACTCCGTGAGTCGCTCTTTCCTTGAAGTGTTATGTATTTACATTAGTCTGTCATGCTTAGTCATTTTATTTAAGCAAGAAATATACATTTAAGCAACAAAAATAATCATAAAGTCCATCCTCTTCCTTAGGCATGTAGCCCGGATCGCTTTTGTTTTGTTTTTTGGCGGGGCGAGGTGATCGATGTTCATCCAATTATGTCAAAAACTGTTAGACTTAACCTTCGCTAGACACTCTCAGCAAAATACTACATTTACTCTGTATCTTGATCTAACTTGAATGATCCCTAATTTGTTTAAAAAATTAATCGTGGGGATTAACACAACATTAAAAAATATTCAAAAAGAACAAAAAATGTAGGTTAGTTGGGTCCTGAAAGACTTCTGCTAAGTGTTAGGCCGCATACTGTTTGATGGCTGCTCCGAAACAATGAGGTCGGTCTCTAGATCAGAGTAGTGCTAAGTGGGATATAAAAATAAAAAGGATCGTGTAGAATATGGGAATAGATTATGTCCTCCAAGATATAATATAACAGTTTAGGGATAACCGGAGCCAAAATAAATGTGGAGAGTTGGCATATTCGGAGGATCCCTGGTACCAAAACACAAAAAGAGGCAGTACTCATTTACTTCACTAGCTAAGGGTCTTTTAAATAGGGGTGGGTTTCGCAGAACCGAAGACGGTGCGTAGATATTAAATAGCATTTTCGTTTCAAATAGCATAAGCATTATCATAGCATTAAGCATTATCATAGCATAATGCGTGTTATTGCTATATGCATCTTATTTAATAATTTCTATAAAGAGTCTCCGTCCATCGGTTTGTATGTTGTCGCCGCTTACTAAGACCGAGTCACTCAGAGATAAGGGTTAATGAGACTGAAATAATCGTCAGCTGAAAGATATGGAAAACTATGAGTCATGTAAAAAAAACTGTTTCCCCCTAAACAAGGAAAGCATACGTAAGGGTCTACTGAGAATTAGGGTAAAAGTTTAAGGGGGTCATCTGAAATTGAGAGCTTTGCAGCGAGATCATTGTTCACATTAGTTTTAAATGCCTGTATACCGGTACATTCGGGGAAACAGCGAATAGGGATGTTCCAAAGAAGCTATTGGAGTAGAAGGTATAAGCTTATTACATATGGGACGGTGTTTAATAAGTATCTGTTATTTTTTACTTTCCTCCCCACGAGGGCAATGTTAAACACAAGATCGGTTATTAATGTCGGGAAAATCACGCTCCCCAACGAGAAGCACTTTAGATTGGAACATAAATAAGAATTGCCTAAGTATATGTTTACATGCGACTTGAAGTCGTAATCAGGAAGAAAAGGTATCGCGGTAACGTGTTCCTCGAGTAGGAAGTCCTTACAAAAAGTTGTGTGTATGAAAATATAACGCTTGAAACGTGGAGGGTGAAACTAAAATATTGTTTATGTGGTTTAAAAACGAGTTCCTGCTCTGAATGTCTTAAGTGTAGAAACAAAAGATGTTCGCCTAGTGCACCTTGTTTGAAAAGTGATTTTCTTCGGTCTGTAACGCTAAAGTTGTTAATATCATGTTCGTTTTGTGTTGCACGTAAAGTATGAAATAACATTGCCATCGCCAGACGCACCTATTTATTTTACTCATTAGATTTTTAAAAACATCATAATAAGAGTTTGTGTCTGTCTGTTTGTCAGTCAGTCTGTCGGTCCAATGCTTTGTTTTAAATAGTATGTCCGTTTGTCTGCCAACCTAACGTATGAAATAGCATTTAAATCGTAAAAAAACGCTTTGTCCGTCAATCTGTCTGTCACGCCTAAGCTTTAAATATTATTTCCGTTTGGTTATCACATGTATATTTCAAATAGCATGTTTTTCAGTCAGCTGCGCTTGAATTGGATATAGAATGTCCGTCTACATGTAACGTTTAATTTTAAATAAGAGTGCTGCACGGTTTGCCCCGCTTACGTTTAAAATATCATCCTTGTTTATGTTTCAGAATTTTGAAAATAAGAATCGATAATTTGCATTATCTACATTATTCGGACTACTGTCCTCATATTTGATGGTATTGTGACAAGATTTCGGCAGATGTAACCTGCGACGTCCTTCAGGTGCGTCTTCTCGATGTCGGAAATCTTTTTGCCGAACTACAAAATTCCGTAATAATTCCTAACGTCGACAAGACTCACCTGAAGAAGGTCTCAGGTTACACCTGCCAAAACCTTGTGGAAATAACATCCAAGATGAGAATAGTAGCCCGAAAAATCCAAATAATGCAAAGCATCTTCGTTTCTCTATCACGTTTATTATGAAATATAATTTTTGTTTGCCTACGTCATTTATTTTGGGAATGTTATTTACGTTGGTCTGTCACGCTTAAGTTTGAAATAGCATTTTGAATGAAGAATGTTAAGAATACCAGTTCTATTATTTTTTACCTCTCGGTTCAATCCGTTTTGTGAACGTATTACAATCCGCTGTCTTTCTTCGGAACCATCGGAATATTTATGGCACGACAGATGCACTGAATTCTAAGAAATATATCGAGTAAGAATGTTCTTGACTAAAACCAGATTGGCTTAAAATAGTCCTACGAATTCATTGTACTGGAAGGATGTATTGAACTATTATTCGTGGTAAGTTATCTATGAATCGAGATTATTCACACACACAGACACACACACACACACACATTTATATATATATATATATATACTTAAAGAACACTCGTCTTACGACCGGTAAAATGAATAAACCGAACAGAATTTTTCTGTATCCATACGAATATTAAAATCAGGATTTAATGCTACTATGCCTTATGTCAAGAATTCTTGTTCTAATTTTGACCCAAATGATTTTTTGTTGTTTTAAAATAATAAAAAAAGAAATGAATGTTCCATATGTATCACGAACTTTTTCAATTTTTCGTCGAATTATTTACAGGTGACAAAGACAAATGAACAAAAAAAGGCAAGAGAGTAAATAAGAATTCCAAAAGATAGCCGAGGACGCGCACATGAAGTAATTTAGACAAAAAAACCGACTCGCATAATTATTTGTAGGTTGTTTGGTTTTAATTAAGATAGCTTCGAGTATTTTTTATTTTTATATTTAAAAAATTTGGTTCCAGAATTTAAAAATATTCCAAATACTCGAAGCTATCTTCATACATTAATTTTTTTTTCTGTAACCAAAAAAAATCATTAGAGAAATTTAAAAGATAAAAAAAGTATTATTAAGCGGGAAAATGATATGTTTTACAATGTGTGCTTGCAGAGTCTAAACTTATTTTCTAATTGGTTTCGATTCCTCCGACCGTCTGAAATCATCATTTTCCTACACTGATGATTAATAATAATGTAATATTTACGTAATTAGTCCCCCGATTTATAAAATCAGGGGACTTATGTTTTGAGGATTTTTTTCTCCGCAACCATCCATTGAATTTCTCTGAAATTAAGCATGAAGTTGTAACTTTGGTCAGGTTAGAAAGTGACATTCTCCAATTTTGAAAGAAACTCTGGTTAGCCCCCCCCCCTCCCCCAGGAGTTCAAAAGGCCCCGAAATGGCAAAAAAATGACATTTTTTGCCTCATAATTTTTCATCCATCCATTCTATTTCTCTGAAACTTAGCCAAAATGCGGAGGCAATTGTTCCTAATAGAAAATAAGTATCGTTGACCTTGGAAAAAATCTGATTCGCGTCCCCAGGGGGTCAAAAGCCCCCTAAATGGAAAAAAAATGACCGTTTTCTCCCATCCATTCAATTTTTCTGAAACTTGGCCAAAATGTAGAGGCAATTGTTCTGGATATAAAATGAGTATCCTTGACCTCAGAAAAATTCTGGTTCGAGCCCCCAAGGGGTCAAGGCGGGTTCAAAAATGCCCCAAATTGCCCAAATTTATTGCATTTTTCACTCGCCACATCGAGTCACATACAGAGGAGGACCACGCACGCGCGGCTTGTTAATATTGTTATGAGCCTCTTAAAGAAATTTGATTTGCGCCCTGTTAAGGAAGTAAAAATAAACTGTAACTTAGCTTTACGAAAGGTTCCAACAGAGGAAACAAAGGCAACCATTTCAAAGTTTTATTTCGTTTTAGGCTGACGATAATTGTTCTGATAGAATTATTTTTTGAGCAAATGAAAACAATGTTTTTCTCTCATTCAACATTTCCAACACATTTTTGCTCCGCCACGCGCAAATCTGATCCCTATTAATATTAAATACATATTTGATCTTGTGTAGTTTCTAAAATCGTGCCGTTCATACAGGCAGACAGAAAATTGTCTGATATAAGAGATTATTGATACCAAGCCTTATCTGAAAAGAAAATTCAGCACATTGTGTGTGCAAACTCTGCTGCTTTCTTTTAGTTCGAATTAAATTATACAAATTTATTTAATTATATCTAAGGCATGAGGTAAACTATTTTTCCGCTATGTCATTGACGTGTATAATTTTTAATCAAAAAGCTACATATTCAAATCTACTTCGGCATCCATTTAGGCTAATTCTAATGCATGTTTTTGGAAAATTGCGTTACTTTCATCCGCTGTCATTTAATTTTACATTTTATTTTATTCGGCATGTTCTCCTAAAGTAGTCACTCATACAGGACGTTGGAGGAATTTTGTCTCTCGCACGCAAATCTTCTCTCACTGCCACAAACGTTCACCAGAATGGTTCCTTCCTGGGAAAAAATGTTTGTGGCACAGTCCGTATTTTATATTTTATTTTTTAAATTTGTGTTATACATATTCTACGTTTCCAACTTAAACACGGGACGCCTTTTACATGTTCGGCATAGCGTAATATCTTCCCTCATTTCGTTTTAATATTTTGCTCCCTTTCCACAATTTGAAATCGCTCGCACCGCACAATAGCATTTCAACTGGTCGCTATGTTTACGATAAATATTTCAGCTGTGTATTTTAATCTACGCTCATACTCGTTTTTTTTTCACATGAAAAAGCGAATTGTTCTTACGTTTACATAATTTACACAGTAGGCGTTCAAGTTCGCTGCAGAAAGTTCAATAAATTATTTCTCCTTTATATACACTCCCTTAGTTGGAAATAATAACTTATTTCCATGAATTTATTTTACTTATAAAATTATCAGATGTAACTGCCATTATGTAACGGTCACGGGAGCCTATCTTTCAATGATTTACTTCCTTTTGGGGCGGGAAAGGATTTGGTCACCAAGAACAATTAGGAAATGAGGATGCTGATGTCTAAGCAGTTAAATATACAGAGAGCTGGTTCGGTACGGTTTTCAAGTTGGTTTGCGTATGAAGCGTGTTTATTATTTTGTCGATGCGTCAAACTATCGCGTAGTTGTATATTGGTTGTGTAAGATATAGCGATCAAGAGAAAGATAGAGGATGAGAAAAAAGAGAAACATTTACCTTAAAGGTCCTTACAGTTTCACGTCTGTATACATCGGCTCATAAACAAAATTTATGTAAAGCTCCTCATATGCCACTCGGTGACATCATTATTCTTGCGAGTGTTGGCTTTTGTATTCCTACGCATGTCATTATTTTTTTAATTTTTGATTTCTTGTAAGTTTACTTCCGGTTTCCATCAGGAAGGGCTACAAAACATAATAGAGTGCGCAAGTGTTGATGAATTACGCTTTGAGATAATACCTTATGTGTGAGTATTCTAACAATATTTCTCTCGTATAACGCATTTAATATTCATTTGGTTTATTATCATTAATGGAGAAGCAAGTTAAAATTAGGCAAGTAATTTATATTTAGTAAAGTTAAAGTGTAAGCATTATTTTAAAACGCTAGACTACCAGTGTTAAGCAGGGCTATTCGGCGTCGCTCGGGTCCCTGATTCCTATAGTTATGTCTATCCATTCATTCATATCCCGTAACGTCAAGGGATGTCGTCGGGGATTCATGCAGATACTCTATCTGTCATAACTTTTCAGTGGGCATGCTAGAACATAGTTGAGCCTATGTCCTCTCAAGGCCACATAGAGTACCTAGTATTCCCAAATTGTCACCCGTTTAGTTCTGGCCAGGCGCAATGTACCTTAACTTCGATGATCTAACGGCAGTCGGTCTGTCAACGTGATTATGCCATAAATTATGTAAATAGCAGGAAAAAGGTAAAACAAAAAAATCTACTTAATATTGTAGTATTAAATGTTTAAGTTCATTTTAGGACAAAAACCGAGACATTCGGATTCACAATTTAGGTCAGTAACTACGACGGGCTCACGGATTAGGCCACCGTATATAATGAGGGGAAAACGACGCTATTAACTACATAAACAAGAATATGTGGGTGTTGCTGTTTTGAAAAGAGTTCATTCTTTATTTCTTTCTTCACTCCCTCACTTTTTCCGCCGTTCCCTCTCTCTCCCTCTCTCTCTCTCTCTCTCTTTCTCTCTCTCTCTCTCTCTCTACGGGCAAATGTGGATCAGTAACTGAGTCTTGAAAAGTTTCTGTTATTGAATTTGATCCTGGTGTTACGCGTGACAGTGGAATGATTCTGAGTATGAGAGTAAAAGCTTGTCTTTCTTAATCTATAACTAATCAAATATAGAATATCGATCAGAATTAAATATTAAATCAATCAGAATTACAAGTTTTATTTTTTAGAACTCAAAACAACATAAGCTTTAAAATACTGACGGAACAGATTTAATTGTACACGTTGTGTTTAGAAAGCTATTAACGTCAATGGAATGTGAGGAAAACTATTTTACTTAAAGATACCGATTGTATGTTTTACACGAGTTAATATAAAGTATATTATTTAAAAACTTATAAATCATTAATTTATTACATTTATTTAAATATTTAAATACAATTTTAAAAATAAATTAAAAGAACATAGAACATACCCCTTAAACAAACAATAAGACCCACAGATTTTAAACGAATATGTGATATCAATTATTTGGGAACAAAAAAGAGAACGTTGCATTCGTAAGAGGGGCACATTTTCTCTAAGACTTCGTCTACTGAGAAGTGCTAAAGAATTTTCTTCTGTGGCAATTTCTACTCTAGTCCCGGTATTGTCAGATGGACGATACTCCGGTACACCCAGCAGACACAATAATGTAGAAGTTTTAAATAAAATACTTCACATATATTCTTCTTATAGTAGACTCGTTTTCTCCTGTACATTTGACTACACTAGAAAAATAACCCACTCTATCACAGGCTACAAAACACACTTCTTCAATCCAACAATTCACTTGTATCGAGACCGTACATACATACACACACATATATAACACCATTCAACCGATCGAAAAAACTTGAATTATTATTATTATTTTATGTCAACGCCCACTCTTGTTCTCTTATCATTCGCTGTTTTTTTTTTATTTTTACATTTACATTCATTTTTCAACCGTTTTCGTGTTATTTAATGCCGCCATCATCATCATCATCATCATCATCATCATCATCATCATCATCATCATCATGATAATAATAATTATTATTATTATGATAATAATAATTATTATTATTATGATAATAATAATTATTATTATTATGATAATAATAATACTTATTATGATAATAATAATAATTGTTATTAAGATGATGATAATAATAATAATAATAATAAAAATAATTGTGATTATTATGATAATAATTATTATTATTATGATAATAATAATTATTACGATTATGATTATAATAATAATAAATGTTATTATTATCATGATAATAATAATAATAACTATTATTATTATGATAATAATTATTATTATCATTGTTATTATATAAATATTAATTATTATTAATATTATTATTAAAATAATTATTATTATGATAATAATAATTATTATTATTATGAAAATAATAATAATTATTATTATTATTATTATTATTATTATTATTATTATTATTATTATTATCATGATAATAATAGTAATTGTTATTATTATTATGATAATAGTAATAATTATTATTATTATTATTTTATTATTTAATGTCAACCATCAATCTATATATATATATATATATATATATATATATATATATATATATATATATATATATATATATCTTTCCTTCCGCTCATATCATTCGATTTATTTTGATGTATTAATTTTTACTTTTGGTTTGATTTGGTTTGGATTTGGTTGTTTCTTTTCTTATGTCATTTCCAGCCGTTCTGGGGTGTTTAATGCCGAATCTAGTCATGTTTGTAACATGTTTGTATGCTTAAAGTAATAAGTATTTTTAAAATTTTATTTGTGGTATTTGTTTTGGTTATTTCGAGTGATTAAATTCCGAAAAAATGTTGATTTTGTATTTTTCATTGCAGAAATATTTCTAACTTCGACAAGTTTTCCCAAGGAAGTGTGCTTGCACCACATTAAATAGCACCATTGTATAACCCAACCCATCGTGGGGAGGAAACAAAATTGCGACAACATAGTCAACGGTTTAAGTGCAGAAAACTTAACAGTCGATTAATCAAAAACAGTTTTAGATCACATTTGCGTGGAGGGTGACCAAAACATAGATAAATCCATTTTTTTAAATTCGAAGCATAGAAAAACTTTATTTTAATCAACTAAATTACTTACGGCTTTTTTTACTTCTTTTTGTACGAATCAATACTATAATACTTATATTCTTAATTTTATTTATATCACTCCCGGGCAACGCATGGACACGTGGACTTATACCATATATATATATATATATATATATATATATATATATATATATATATATATATATATATATATATATATAAACATAAAGATAGAGGACAAAATGCCTTCATAAAAAACATGTGTTAGATGCAGATATTTTTTATTAAAATCGAAATCAAAAATCAAAACATTTTTTTTCTTTTTTTTTCGTCTTGACTTTTTTTAATCTAATATTCTACTTGATATAACAAGCCTCGAGAGAGCTGTAGACAAATAAAAGGTATTAACTTTTTCTTTTCGTAATCATCCTTCCTGGTCTTCTAGAAGTCACGTCCGATGTTGTGGATTAACGGTGAAAATGTCTGTTTTAAATTGAACTTAACTGGCGCATGGTCGCTGGTAGATATAAATTTGGGAAAGTTAATCTTTTTAAGAATCTTTAGAATTTTAAACATAAACATAGAGGCAAAATGCATTCATAAAATAGTACCTATACCGAATAAATGACGAAGATAAACGGTTTTACGAAACAAGAGAGTATTCATTTAAAAAATATGAACAATCTTTTAGATCACAATAAAATATGTAACCCTATAAATTAATAACTATTTACCTTATACTTATCAAAATAAGTTTTGTGTAATAATCGTTAATGTCTACTTCACATTAACCAACCACAAACACGTCTCATATTTTATGTGATACTCACTATCAGCTGCTCCCGATAATAGATACTGGAATACCTGTGTCGGTGTCATGCCCTTTTTATAGATGCTTATTCATTCTAAGTAAATATGTTCATTAACATAAATATGCTTAATTTGATGAGGTTTTGCGCAGAAACATAGACTATCGCTTGTTTCATTTTGCGGGAGCGTTAATCTACTGCCTATACATATGCATCTATCTCTAAAAGAAGCCGTTTTATCAAACTATTTAAAAGCCATCGATTATCGATTACTCAGAAAATATTATGCAAATCTCTACTAATCGATAAATACTCTACTTATTTGTAATGGCTTATGGTTTATCAGCTTCCATTCATAGTTAAAAGCTATGTTATGAATGAAAATGGATTACCTATGAATAAGAGTTATATTTTAACATATATACTTATATATATTATCCTATTCTTGTACAGGGTGTCTAAAATAATGAATACCCACTTGAATCTTTATACCTCGTTCAATTTGATTTGTTTGATTTGCCAACAAGATTGGTACAAAAATAACAATACACATTTAAACATATTAACACTAAAATGTACAAAAACATATAAAATTGAGTTTGAATAAAGGTACAGGCTGCAATGTTGAAAGCAGGAAGCTTTAAATAATTGCAGAGCATTTAGAGTAACAATTGAAGCAAAATGTGCTCAAGTTACGGAGTAAATGTTGCCGAATGTTTGTGGGCCCATTTTTTCACGATATGAAAATTTGTATTGAGCAGAAAAAAGTTTAAGTTATGGTTAGAGTTTATAGTTCGAACATGTTTATTCATACTGGTCATATTGTATATCAATCATCAGACCAATATTCGCTTGTGTCGGTAGTACTGTTTCCACATCTCGGATGATGCATCAACCACTAGCCGCTGCTTCTTGGACAGGAGGCAAAAATAATTTTTAACTAAATTGCTTTCACACAATATGCCAATCATCGGTCCCTGTCGCATCACCGTGTTTTTATTTTTTTAGCACTTCCACGAAATGTGAACCGATGAACGTACTGCTCTTAAACAAGAACCCCTCGGCCCACCTGACTAGCTGCTAAATTTCACTCCTTCACTGCAGACGTCCCTAGATGACGAATAATGTTCTACTCTGATAGCTCCTTTCAATGGATCGCTTACTCTCGAAATTCTCTACTTGCTCCCTGTATTCCAGATAGTACCAATATGCAGAAATGTATATACAAAGTGAACAAACCTCTCGATGCCCGTCTTCTCTATACAGATTGCCGTCCTCTATAGAGATTGCCCCTGAAACAGTAGCCTTTTAACGTTTCAGTTGCAATATGCCTTGTTTGGGGTGAATAAAAGTGTATTTTTGAAGTTCAAATACTTTTATGGCGATGGAATGATGACGGCAAAGGCCAACATTAGAACACTTACACGGTAAATAACTGCACAGGACCTCCCCGCACTTAAATAACTATTAGTTGAATTCATTGACATTAAGTCGAAAGAGTCACAAATAACAAATCATTCGACACAATACGTTTCCCTTTTTAAGAGACGCTCCCTCTTCTTTTAATTGTGTAAAGTTTCCGTTTATTGTTTAGTTCTAAAATTCAGTGTGTATTTTTATTTTGCTTTATCGAAGGTTCGCAATTTGTTTAGTTTAATATACCACCGGCGTTGACATTTCAAATATATCACCCAATAAATCAAGGACAAACGTATTTTTGTACGTGCTGCTCCCGCTTCTAACTAACTCGGGCAGATCTGAATCTTTTGTCGGTACTCTTGGCCCTTGTTAATGTTGAAAATTGATGCAGCCTGACTTCAACGAAAGCGGAAAAAGGACCGATAAAAACAAAGAGTTACTAAAACTTTGAATACAGGTCTTTTAACGTTTCGTCAGAATATTGAGAAGAAAAAATATTAACTTAAAGTAAAGTAGCCTCTCTCAGCTAACAACACATATAATAGCAACGTTTTTGCCGGAACCTCAGGACATATTCACCGTAAAATCACTTTCTCTCTAACTGCTCTCTGAACAGCATCTGATCTAGCCAAATAGTTATACTAATAGTCGATTATATTCTTTTTTAATTGAACTTGAAATTCGACTCATTCAAACAACTCGATTTTCTGTCTGGTGTATTTTCATACCACTCTCGCGCAAAACGAATTATTTGCATAACCCCACATGTATTTCCTTCACTCTCTTCAAGATGTTAAAAATAGTGACATTTAGAATTGTTTTTGCTTCGACCGGCGTTGGTTTCCGTTATCAGATAGGCAGTGTTCGAATCCTCTCGTTTTTGTCAATGAATGACGCGAAACACATTTTCTTACGGCATCGGTCACTATCACGCTAATTATATATATATATATATATATATATATATATATATATATATATATATATATATATATATATTAGTTTAGCAAATAGGCTGTGTATTCTTCATTCGGTCATTTACGCTCCTAGTTTCAAACATTTTCATATGTGTTTATTCTTTTTCAAAATGTCTTCGTTGCTAGAATTTGTAGACAATCTAAAAATTACGGAATTATAAATATATTAAGTAAAAATTAGAAGCTGGTTAAAATTCATGTTAATACAAGCAAACCCTGCCCGCACTCTCGGCAGCAACAAATCATATTGTATTTTTGTATTTTTGTTGCAAGAAAAAGCAAAAATTTCCTTTTCCCATTTTGGTAATTTGGTGAAAAATAAAAATGATCATGGTTCTATTAGATATATTCCAATGTTAAGAAGATTTACATATGAACATAGTCAAATTTTATTAATTAGGAAAAAAAATAAGAGAAGGTATTGTTTCATGTGTTTCTTTTTTATATTCAACGTCGATGGTTTGATTTTGTACACGCATAAAAGTTAAAACACATTTCCCATTAAATAGGGGGTATATAATGAAATTAATAACCAAAACAGAGGAACATCGATTGGTAAAATAAAACAATGATATATTACTGATTTATGTTAAATAGTTACTTTATGCCTTTCAACTTTATTATTATAGATGGAAAAATATAAATAAAACCTTAATGAGGTTTATATCAATGTTTCTACTTTCCTGTAACAATGTTAGCAAAATTCCCACATTCGCATATTATCACGCTGAAATCAAATTATCTCCCTATAAAACACGTCAACCTCTTCATTAAAATCACTTTTATTCCCGGCATATAGGTGGGTCGATCATTTTGGGATTTGTCTGGCCTTCTTACGGAAATATTACCACGTGAAAAAAAAAAGTGAATAGGGTGAGTGAATATTTCGCTTTTTATGACATTTGTTTGTTTAATGTTCGTTTGTTTGCTAGCTTGTTTAATTTTAATTCTTTTGAGAAGTCATGCACAGGAACGAATATTTAAGGCCATTACCAACACTTCTTGAAGATGTGGAAGTAACTATGAGCGATGGGAGACTCACTAGTCATTCCTATGACGAAACATAGAGTCTTAATATAGCTTTTCCGTCCTGGGAAAATGATAGTCAAGGAGAACGAACGGGCAAGAAATTCAGTCATTCCCATGACAAGGAATTGACGTCCAGTAACGACAGAAATATGGCCTCAGAAGGAAGTTCGTTTTTTTAGTCTTCTTACCCTATTAGGTCCATATCAGACGAAGAAAACATAGAATGTAATAGTCTGTCGTCGGCTTCAGAATTGGAGGCATCTTCGGAGATCAAGAAACAAACTGTAGAGTGGTCTACTTTTATTTCTAAGGTTGCTTCGAAATTAATTATCCCCAATACTGGAAAGATAGTTAAGACAGAATATAAGTCATATGTTACAAAGCATTTGCTCCCCCCCCCCCGAGAAAAAAGTGTTCCTGGAAATGCCGAGAACTACTGAGACTTCAGTTTTCATCAGCTCGGTGAGAAAAACTGTTAGGTTTGTTTTACCAAAACAACATTATGACAGAAGAAATCAAAAGCTTGTTAAAAAAAAGCAATAGAGTTTGTTCCGAAAGCCAAAGAAGGGCAAATATGTTACTGCGCCTTCTTTCTACTGCCAAAGAAGGACGGAGGCGTCCGTCCCATTCTTAATCTAAGGGAAGTAAACTCTCATTTGGTAGTTCCATATTTAAAGATGAAGACGTTTAGGTCTATACGTTAAGCGTTAAAGGTAGGAGATTACGCAGTGAAACTAGAACTAATAGATGGCTACTTTCATGTTCACATTTACCCAGACCACAAGCAGTTTCTGAGATTTCAGTTTCTTGACACTCGTTACCAATTCAAGGCAAAAACCATGACGGCTCTGGGCAGTTTTTTAATATGTCGACAACTACATATTGTCATGTATCTGGACGATTGGCCGGTCAGAAACCAAGACAAACACGTTCTCAACCAAAAAGTAGAAATAATACAGGATCTCCTGCAAGGGTTGGGATTTTTAATAAACATTATCTGCAGCCGAGAAGAGATGGTAAAACAGAGTAGGAATGAATGGAGATCACCGAAAAATTTAAATATGTCTTTCTCTCTCTTTCTCTCTCTTTCATACACTCTATCGCGCGCACACTTCTATATAAGTGTAGCATTTCTCGAGAATTAAAAAAAGACATTTATTTTTAGAGTTAAGTAAAATCTTAATTCAACTTTTAAAAGGTTAATAAAATATTAATTGGGTTTAAAAATGTTATTGCTATTTGAAACGTAAGCGTCTCATCTTTTCTCTCTCTCTCTTTATTTCTCTCACTCTCTCTCTCTCTCTTCATCTATCTATTAATCTATCTATCTATCTATTTTTCTCTCTCTCTCTCTCTTCATCTACCTATCTATCTATCTATCTTTCTCTCTCTCTCTCTCTCACTTCATCTATCTATCTATCTTTCTCTCTCTCTCTCTTCATCTATCTATCTATCTTTCTCTCTCTCTCTTCATCTATCCATCTATCTTTCTCTCTCTCTCTCTTCATCTATCTATCTATCTATCTATCTATCTATCTATCCTTCTCTCTCTCTTTCTCTCTCTCTCTCTCTCTCTCTCTCTCTCTCTCTATATATATATATATATATATATATATATATATATATATATATATATATATATATATCTTACTCTCTCACTTTCAAAAATACATAACTTACAATGAGATTATCCGAAGAGAAATGACGTACTTTTAAAAATGTAAACGGAGGGGATTTTTTAATTGCTGATTGACTTTACATTTTTCAAGTATTTAATATATTATAACTTTCAATAATAAACCGTTTTGACTAAAACTACAAATATCGCAATATATTATATTCAGTTGAAATATTTCTTGTTTTTAATTGCTTGCTTTTTCAGCGTTTAACTTAGCATCTCTCTATCCCCTCTCTCTTTCTCTTTCGCTCTCATTAGCAAAACTCATATATGCTACTAATAGTGCTATTAAAACAGCATTTGTTTTTAATTTTTGTAAAGACATCCTTACAAAATCAGATAAATGTTTCATTTTTCGAACAAATCAATCAGGTATTAAAATCAATTAATATTGAATATTCTAAGAAGAAAAAATAGAAGAAAAAAAACGTCGTTTTATTCTCGAAAATATCGTTTGCATTTCCTAAAAATAAAATAAATTTCTCATGAAGATAACATATTTTGGTTGGAAAATACATTTTCACCATGTTTTCAGCAATTTTGTAAATGGATTTAAACATTTTCCAACATTTAAAAGGTATATGAAATATTTATTAATTCATTTGATAAATAAGACACTATATTTCTCTTCAAAAATACATAACTTAAAATTGAGATAGCGTTCAATTTTCTTTGTAATTTAGACAAAAAGGAAATTATTTTAATTGTTTAATGTATATTTTCGTTCTCATCGGTTTACTTACTTCCATTTGTTTTACACTTTTGTCTTTTCACCTTCACATTTCTTGCCTTTTCGAGCTTTTCTTCCTCATACATAAGAGCGGGCTCGACCTAAGAATATTCTCCATCATTCCCTCTATCTCTTTCTGCATCTTTATATTCCTCACTCTTTCTCAACTTGAACATACATAACTTTAAAATGAGAGGGCGTACATTTTCTTATTATTTAAACGAAGGGAAATATTGTTTTATTGTTGATTGGCATTAGATTTCGCGTTACACATAAGCGTTTCTTCCATTACCTATGTCTACTCTCTTCCTTCTGTTTTACTCTCTGTTCGTTTCACCTTTTTATTCGTTCATTCGCATCGTGCGCCATCTTTTTCATAGCGCTAATCTTTCAATCGAGTTTTCAGGCTAGTACCAAAGCGTAGTATGTGTTATATCTCAGGCGACTCTCCTAGACATTACCTTTTTTTAGAGTTTTTTTGGTTTCTATGCATGTATTTCAGTTAATAGTGTCTCTTTTTAGATCGCTAGATTTCTTCATTGTGTTCTCCTTAAGAGAAAAGTAAAATATATATATATGATTATGTTTGTTTCTTATGATTATTTTTATACTCTAATCAATAATGCGGTCGTGGCTAACTTTAGCAAAAAATCGGGAAGAGAAATCCTATGATTTATGAAAGAAGCTAACATAAAGCCTGAGTCAATTATTTGATATGACAGGAACGGGTGAACTTTATTTTTTGTTCAGTAGAAAACTAAGTGTTAGGCTACAAGGCTTTTCCTGTAAAACTTACATTAAAGACTGACTTAACTTTCTGTTCAAAAGTCTTCAATATTACATTTGAACTTCGAACGATAAGAAACAATATGTTAATATATTATTAATAGCCTGAATTTATTTATTATAAGTGATCCTTCGAAAGTAAATTTTAAAACTTTAGCAAACGAATAAAAAATTATATTTGATTCAAATTACATACTTTACTGGGAACGGTATTTTAATTTGTCGTCTCAAGAGTCCAATCTTCCAGGCATTAACTATTCCGAAAAACAAGAATGACGTGTTTATTGCATGTCGGTTGATTCACTTTCATTCGTGATGAAAATAAGTTGGTTTTTCCACCGGGTTAAAGTACACCTTTGGCAGGGGGAGGGGGGCGTGATGTTTTGCATTAACCCTTTCAAGAATGTAATCAATAGAAGAAGGGTGTATTGTTGTTATTGTTGTTGTAAAGCGAGTCGGACTTATGCAGAGAGCTCAGTTAAATCGTACCTCAGTAGTGTCTGGTCTGTATGAAGTCCTTTTCGTTTGTCGAAGCTATTCGTTAAATATATATGAACGTAGATTTTTTATTCCCGATACCGAACGCAGTAAGGTTAAGTGGTTGCATGCAAAGTCGGTGAAGGTTTGGTCGGAACACACAATAAATGGCGCAAAAAGCAACTTTGTCATTGATTTGCAGTACTGTGCCTGATATGTCTTTGCTTGTCACATGTATAGACAGACACGACCAGAAGACAACAGATCCTGATGCCGAGTTTTCCTAGATATTTACTAGAGCTCTGTTAGCAGTCTTGCGGGTCTTATACCGCTTTGTCTCAAACCTGTCGTCTATGGGTTGCCCTTCTAAGAACCGTTGTTACACAAAACATAGCTCTAGTACTACCACATTCCCACCGCCTCTACTATGCTGAGGTACAGTTGAACTTCAGAGAGTGTAGATGATGTCAAGTGTGGATGTTCTTTAACCATCGAAGGTTATTGCCTCATGAGCACTTATACCAGTGCAGGCGAGAATGCATCAATTGCTTTAGAGCCTTTCTTTCCTCACTACTGAAGATCCCCTATTTACTTGCCTCCCCATACAAGGTCGGTTTTTCTTATGTTGATAAAATCTAGCTGCCCGAAAAAGGACACTTTGAATTGCAGCAAAAATAAAAATGTGCTCAGTCTAGAACGACTGCTCCTTCAATGACTAAGGACATAATAGAAAAAGTGTAGCATCAGAACAGATACTACACGTTGTTACTAGCTAAGAGGGAAACGTTAATATGTTGCATGCCAATGCATTACCTACTTGATGGTTAAAGTTGCTACACGTAAGAAGAATTCGCGAATTACATTTTTCCCAACCTCGCTCGTTCGTCTAGCTCTACTCCGAGTACAAATTTTAGTATCTGAATGTTCGATTAGAGTGAATTATTAAAATTACATCTTATTTTACCCGAAAACAAAGACACCCGTCATTAAAAATGTCAACAATGCACAGCAACTGAACAACCTTAATGGCCGTGTAGTACACCTTCTAAAAGCCTAACTGATTCAGATCATCATCTTTTGGGTGACATATTTTCTCATTAGAAATGCTTAAAACCAAGAAGAATACATGTTCCACCGCTAGTATCGATAGGATTAAAGCGTTAAAGTTTAACTTTGTGGAAAGTAAAGAAAACAAGAATGGATTGAATGAAGATTGTAAAAATTATAAGCGACATCCTGAGCAAATAGCGTTTAAAAGACATATGCTTAAAGCCTAATCTGCTTCGGTAGTTGGTGAGCATTACAGCTTGGTAGGTTGGAAGTTGTTGATCATTTTGCGTTAAGTTTATATGCAAAAATAGTCTCTCTCTCTCCCTCTCTCTCTCTCTCCCTCTCTAAAATCAAAAATTTTTTTTTTTATTTTAATTAATTTTAGCATGTTGAAATATATTAGCTCTAAAACACAGAATTTCATTTTGTAGTGAATTAGGAACGCATGAAAAATTTAACATTCGAAAATAGGTTAATTTCCAGTTTAAAAGACAAAAAAAGCTACTGGTATTGTTTTTTTTTATCGAAAAACTAATGAAGGACGCAGTTTAGCACGTGAATCTGTTGTACCAAAGAACCACGAAATCATCCCCGAGTCTCAAACAAATCTCTGGCGCCAACTAAAGCACATAAAATGAACCGTCGCCGAATTAAAGCATGCGGAGACGCCATTCATGAAGGAAGGAGAAATAAGCGAAATGATGAATGTTATTCTTTCGCTATTCCTTTAGCGAAGCTATTAATAGGCCCCATCGATCTGAATGCGTATGTAGTCTTTTCATCAGCCTGGAAGATGGGAACGAGGCTCTTGTCACAATCAGCCGGAGTCCCGTTATTTCTTTTCATCTCATTCAAAACGAAGCCTTTTAGAAAATATTCTTTTCGACGTTTATTTATATTTATTCATCTTTTTGCCCTTCTTTATTTACTTATATTGCATGAGATTATTTTCTTCTTTTACAACTATGCGCATTTTATTTTAATATTTCAAAGAAGACAAGCAACTTGATCGTACATTTCAGGACTTTTTTGACAAAGAAAGCAATTAAGTATTGTAACAAGTTGCCGAAGAAATCCATGAATGCGACTAATATAAATACTTATTTATTTTAATTATATTGACCGATTTCTTGATTATTACATAAATAATGAGGTGCATAGACATAATGTTAGTCCATGGTCTATGAGCAAATAACATCACCCTTATTGACTATTGTAAAGGTTATTGTTATTTTCTTGTGCCTCTGGATGCTGTAGTACCCCCCAAAATTATTACCATAAATAAACTCACTACTACTTTTGCATAATAAGAGCTAACATCTCTCATTCTAGAATGGAAGAATAACTAATTAGTCTAAGATTTAACGACGAACTCGATAAATGATTGACGTGAGTGAAGTTAAAATATGATCACGGTTGATGAAGGAATTCGTATGATGATATTTCCGCCAGAAGGTTCACGTTAACTCTTTTTCCAGCTAAACTTAGTAAGATGCGATCACGACACAACTCTAATCCACAGTTTTATATTTAACTACTCTCCTAAACAATCAAAATAAATATGGATTTTGGGAAACGGAAAAAGCATAATATGCAATAAATTTTCATTTGATTATTCAATTTCAATTAATTCTGTATAATTTAACGATTATGCTGATTATACACCAACACCCTATTATAGTTTCAAATATTCAATAAGTATAATGTAAATAATAATTTACCTAAGGACAGAAAAATCGTTATTATAGAAGCCATGTGCTAAGTTTCCAAAGGATAAATGAGATTATACTGTTTAGTAAACAGTCTAAAAATCTTGACAGTAAAAAGAAAAGAAAGCACAATAATTTTGACTTCAGCGTTAGGAATCACTTGCGCATATAAATTTAACCTAAAACGATTACACACGTCCGAAGTAAATAGTGTTTTAAGGATGTGCGCTCAAAAACGTTATCTGCTCCGAAATTAGTTTAGCGTCACAACGAGGTTGTCCGGAAGGTGGTGATCATTTTACGTTAAATTAATATACGAAAATGGTTCCCGGCTCTAAAGTCTAAAATATTTTCTTGTTGTTATTTTATTTTCATGAAATAAAGCGACCCAACACTGACATCTCAAACCAAAAAGGAATATATTTCTCTCGTCTTCGCCACATCTTATTTCGAACTTATTCTCCGTGATTATTATATCGTAGGATAAAGCTCTTGCTCAAATTTTTAACATATAATCGAATTTTCGATTCATCTGCTTAATTTAACTTTATGTGAAAATACTGTTTTTAACACTATTGTGCACATCACATCCAATAAAGCTCCATGAACGACAGATTCATTGATTGAACCGTAATACAAAACTAAGGTTTGAAAATACTAGTTATAGAACGGCACATCACAAGATAAATATTATAATCTAGTCTACCCAAGTAGTTCACATAGCTAAGGATGAGAGATGAATTAATACCTTATGCCAAGGGTATCAGTTAAAGTGGCCGTTCAAGCATTTCCAATTTCAGCACCTGTTATTCCAAAATGGGCACACGTCTAAATACTGAACAGTTTCAATGTTGGTTAACTTCAGTAGTCGTACAAACATCAATTTTTTAATGTGGCATCGCTGTAAGTAAAACAACCTATAACACCTGACACTTTCAATCAGTAATCTATTTAAGTACTGTAAAACACAATGAACGCCAAATTGTATGATTTGCCTGGTGTCAGATGCAAGGGAAATAATAAAATCCAACGTCTCGTTGAGATTTCGTCTCTTGTTATAAAGAGTAAGACGGTTTTGTTTCGTTATAAAAGAAATGCTTTTTATTTCTTAGTTAAATTAATTTACAACTTAACCAACGGGTTTCGGACCTGCGCGATTGTGTCAAACCGACGCTATTGATTACTCCCAGAGTCTGTTTGTCTGTCTGATATTCTGATCTCTCTTTCTCTCTCTCTCTCTCGCTCTCCAGCTCTCTCTCTCTTTCTTTCTCTCGATCTCTCAGCACCAACATCGAAACTTAAAATAATCTTGCTTTACGTCATCCAACATCAGCTCTGAGATAAAAGACTGTGATACGACTTCCGATCACAGCTTTCGCGGATAATACCATTGTTTAAGTGGTCGTGCCTTTCGACTTACTGACGTCAGGAAAAAGAAATATGTCTGCTTTGTTCATTACTTTATAAAAATAATTAATCGCCTGCAGACGACTCAGGTGAACAACCCGCGTTTTGCTTAATGACATTGCAGTATAAGGCAGACGCAACGTTGTTTAACTTCGGCGATTGAACGAGAACTGGTGTTTGAATATAATAATATCGTAACAGTTTCAACGGGATACATGTGTTAAGCTAGGCTAAGGTGTATAAATACTTTTTGGTTGTATATACATTTGGCGATGGGCCTTCCGAATGATAGTTAACAATGTAAATATTACAAAATTGTCACTAGTGAATTAGTTCGCTTCACGTGAATGAGTCAGTGCCAGACTGATCTAAATTTCTGATTATCTGCACTTTTCTCTACTGACTGTGAGGCCCGAACTCATCAATAGAGTTTTAATCAGTTGGCATCAGTTCAGGCAGAAGCAAAATTGAACTCCACATTTATGCCAAAACATGAAAAAGAGCCAAGTAAATTCATCGGAACATCCGATTCAGACATGGAAATAAATAGTTCAATAATTATTCGAGCAAGTCAAAAAAATATGATTCCAATTTTTATCGAAACACCACCGATTTGCCTTTTTGTGGGCAGAGCCTGAGTTAAATTGATTATATATATATATATATATATATATATATATATATATATATATATATATATATATATAATTACATACATTTAAAAGAGATGGTATCTATTATTTCTCGCACAAACGAGGCCGGGTTAAAAGAACCTAAGACTGAAATGTGATCCATTGCACTTCAGCCATTTTCTTGATAAGTGAATCCAGGAAACGCTAGATCTGGTTAAACAGGAACACATCCTTTACATTATCCTTCAGTTATTTTCAAAAATTCTTCCAATTTTAATAATTATTTTTTCGTAAAACAAGTACAGATTTGATAAGTATAAACAATTGCAAATAATTTAAAAATATATAAACTTGTAAAAAATAAGGTAAATAAACAAAGCATCATAAAAAATAAATCAACTGAAATATAAGGAAATGATAATAATGATAATAATAATAGTAATAATAATAGTAATAATAATAATAATAATAATAGTAATACTAATAATATAAATAATAATAATGAATCATATATACTAAAATGTTTTTCTAATGAAAAAATATTAAAGTATGATAATTGTGAATTATGAGGTTTTTTAATTATCTCTGCTTGGAACAGATTAGTTGTTAATAAAATATTTGTTTTTTGCTGAAATTATTTTTACTGTCTGCGCTAAATTCGGTCGTATTATATATATATATATATATATATATATATATATATATATATATATATATATATACAAACATTACATAGCTACACATATGCGAACATGTTCCAGTCGAAGCAATAACAAAATCGATATCGTACGGTCTCAAAAAATCCGTTATTTACTCCTTTATATTTTAAAGTAAAGTTATTTGTGAACCCTTCTACTATATGAAACTATAAATAACATGTTTATCCCCCCGAGAATGGCGAGTTTATTAAAGCTACGAATGATACATGTTCTGATTGTGTATCCTAACAATGTGTATAAATGAAAAATCATTAGAATAGCATATATACGTATAAATGTATATAAATAAATATATATATATATATATATATAAATATATATATAAATATTTATATATATATATTACTTATGAAAATATATGTATACGCATATACTATCAGTTAATTAGCAGTCTCTTTAAAATATTCATCTCGATGATTGTCAATAAGTAACGGTAAAACTAAACTAAGCTTTGAAAATACCAGTTTTAGAACGGCACATCACAGGATAAATATGATAATCTAGTCTACCCAAGTAGTTCACAAATTTAAGGATGAGAGATGAATTAATACCTACTGCCAAGGGCATTAGTTACAGAGAATATATAATGGCTGAATATATTGCTGAAAAAATATGTATATATAATATATATATATGTAGCTTGCTACCAATTGATGAAGTTAAAAGAAATCAGCTCTGCACTTATTTTAGTATTCAAAATACCCTTATAAGCCTTTGCAAGCAAATTGATGTAACTTTAGGAAAGTAAACCAATTACCCTGAAGTAAATCCATTTTTTTTTATGATAATATTTATTATCTATTTTAAGGAATATTACTGAATTAAAAAGTATAAATGTCCGCACAACTATGTACTAGCCTTGAATTGAAAAATGGAAAATGGCGAATTAGTGAGTTTCACCACATAAGAGTTTGATCTTTTCTTTGTTTTTTTTTCTTCTTAGTTTTTGTCAAAGAATCAACCACTGAATAGTGAAGGGTTTTTTTTTCAAGATATTTTAATCAAAATTTTTTTTTATTCTTTGTGGATTTTTCTGATGATTTTATAGTGTTGAAGAGACGATAGTGACATAAATAATTTGGCTCACGTGGAAAAAACGGACCATAAAAAATACATATAAAAGAAATGTTATGGTTTTTGGAAATGTCAATAAACTAACTTAATAAATAAATAAAAATATAGTTATTAGAATATAAAATGAACAATCGGAATAGAGCCGACTGTTACATATAGAGAGATACAGACAGCGAGAAAAACATTTGTAAAGGCAATGTGTATTTTGACAGGTTTTTTTAGCCTATGATCTAATTTTTATTCTTACTTCTTCCATGAATAGAAAATGAGGGATTTCCGTACTATCGCTTTCGGTAAAGTTATTGATTTTTTTAAATTTAATTTCAGTGAGGTGTTGCGTTTTATTTTATTTGGTTTCCAAATAAAATAAATAAGTAAAAAAACTCAAAACCTACACAAATTAAAATTAGAAACCTCCCACCGGCCTCTGAAAACGACTTCTGCAGATATAAATCCTTAGCGAAGTAAGCTGTGGGTGTTGTCTCTATTCACTTGATTCGAAACAAGAAAGCAAATAAAAACAGAGGAAAATAAAGTAAACGACGATGTTTGTAGTGTTCAAAAACAGCTGTAAATATATATATATATATATACATATATATATATATATATATATACATATATATATATACATATATATATATACATATATATATACATATATATATATATATACATATATATATACATATATATATATATACATATATATATACATATATATATACATATATATATATACATATATATATATACATATATATATATACATATATATATATACATACATATATATATACATATATATATATATACATATATATATACATATATATATATACATATATATATATATACATATATATATATACATATATATATATATACATATATATATATATACATATATATATATATACATATATATATACATATATATATATATACATATATATATATATATATATATATATATATATATATATACATATATATACATATATATATATACACATATATATATATATATACATATATATATATATATATATACATATATATATACATATATATATAAGTAATCCAACAAAAGATAAAGCGTCAACTAATAACTTATAATTAGTGAAACATCCGGATAAAAACTGAAGCTCAGACTGGAGCATTAATATCATAATATAAAATGAAATAATAAAATAAGGTGCCAATCAAATTTTATTATAATTTTAAGTTCAAGCAAAGTTTCTTAACGTCCTTAGCTCATGAGTTTTCAAAAATAATTCTTCTCCTCAGAGGACCATTACCGCAGTGGTATTACTACACGTAATGAAATTACACTTTGAAAATATATAAAAAATATATACAAAAATACATAAAAATATATAACATCAAATATATCAACCCAAAAACATACTTTTTGTTAAATCCATACAATCCATCCAAGTCACACAATTTTTAAAAAATAATCAGGAAAGATATCTAAAAGGTTGACTGTAGATTGATCCAGGTAATGAGACAGTCCAAATACGAGAAATTGAAATAATTTTTAAAAAATTGTCCAGTCGTGAGATGCGTCAGCAATCGATGAAGTGAAAAGTATCCAATGTTTATGTTGATTATTACAACGATAAATAAATCATATCAAATAATATAAAAATTTCAATAAACTCACTCAAAATTCCAAAAACTTGATCTGAGCAGCATAAATCAAAACAAAGTTCACTGTTTAAATGGGAATCCGTTAAATCCGAATTGAACAATTTTTTTAATGAACAATACATGAAACAATTTACAAAACTTCTTTATGTACAATATTTCTAGTGAAGGTAATATTTCGACGATTAAACCTTACTTTGTAAATTTGTTTGATTAAATAAAATTTGGCCCCAATTCATAAATATTTATTTACTCCTCTCCAGGAGTTAGGCACAAGGCCAGTTTTATCTTACTCCCACAAGTAAGATGTGACCCAAGGTCGGGTCGGGAAAGTGTGGGTTGAAAAGCCAGCGCTCGACAAGGTGAGCACTCTTGCCATTAAACATTGCCTGGGCAGCCCCGTTGACATTCCACGGTAGGCGCACCCTAGGCAGTAAGCAATAAACTTACTCCTGCCCAAAGAGGAGAGGCGAAGCCTGGGAGGGTGGACCTCCTAGAACTGCACAGGACAGACCCATAGACCGGCGTAAATCAAGCCTCGAAGGGCAAGACAATACCAGTCTATGGAGTGTAGTATCCATCGGAACCGATACTACACCTTGATCTTAGCCAAAAGGCCAAGCCAATTCATGAGTGGCATACAAAGATTCGGAAGGTCGTTGCTTTTGATGTAAACATGACACAAAATCACACACGCTATTGCATTAATATGCGTCTTCCCGGTCGTCCCCTCCCTACCTCTCTTCCCCTTCCCCTCGAAATGTAGAAAAAAATCTTAGAGGTTGGTTGGGATCGAACTGTAAACCAGTCAGGCCGAAGTCAAAAATACTACGTCGCTAACCCTTGCGCCGAAGGGAAATACGTGAAAATGTTTCTAAAATTAGGCGAGTTGAATGTTTTTACAAAATCTCGATGCGGCACGCATGCGCAGAACTTTTTCCGGAAGCTATCGTATTATATAGATTTTTGCTCTCATATCTTTACGATCTAACAATTTATTGATTTCTCATCAACATATCTCGAGGCACTATATATATATATATATATATATATATATATATATATATATATATATATATATATATATATATATCAGAATGGTAATTTGCATGAATAATATATGGTTAATAAGTGTGCAGGTATTTATGAAGGCTGATAGCACTGCGGAAAAACGTAATAGTAAAAGAAGGGATGAACATCCTCTCTTTCAGCATTTCATCATGTTGCTTTACTATCAGCCTATACCACACACACACACGCATTATATATATATATATATATATATATATATATATATATATATATATATAGCGAGAGAAAGCAAGATACTTGAAAGTGCTTCAAAAATCATTTATTTCGTAAATCAGTCAGTCTTTTAACAATTGGCATAGTAATTATCCAGGAATTTACACTGGTCCTTGAACAGAATGCTGATCGTACTAGTCGTATGATATTAATATTCTTTTCGGGGTCATCAGTTGTTTGGTATGAGAAATGGTTTATGGATTTAAAAACAAAACCCTAATTTATTCACGATTCTCCGGCACTGTGAATCAGACACCACCTCCTTCAAAACAAAACGTCAACGGTTTGGATACCAGATCCAATTTTTACATTAAATTTATAGGTGCTTAACATATGCTGATTTTTTAAAATACTTTAAAACATGTGGTGTTCGTCCATACTCTATGCTATGAGAGAATGTATTGATTATTTCCCAAACTAGTTTAATTCATAGCGTTTAGCTGAAGCCAATTATATTATGTATGCTATTTATCAACCTCTATTGGTTATATTTGATCATATATGTTATTATTAAATATGTGTACGATTAAGCGCACCTATAAACTTTATACTTGATATTTTTTAATATAATTTTCAATTTACTTTGTTCGTGTACGTTTATGAATTGCATATAGCTTAAATGTGCAGGATCGTGCGTCATTGCCTTATTTAACTGTCTAAATATGTTTTTCCGATCTCTACATTGTTATACATTATTACTACTACAGTAGCTATTGAGGGTATAAAAGCTGTAAATCTTAAGGTAACACGAGCTATTCTAAGAAATATAGCCATAATACTCCCGTAAAAAATATACATATGCAAGTACTTTTTCTTATGTATAAATGTGTCATCCTCAACCAGGGTATGTAGCATGAGTTAAACTGTGTTAACATTTCAATTCCTATTAATTTCGATCTATCGAATGTGTTTGCATTTACAAATTCCTTTTCAACATTAACATATATAAGGTTGTAAAGAAACCGTTTGCAACCATGTCTATGATATGCTCTGGATATATCATTCGTTATCCATGTCTATTCAGATTTTTCCAAAAAGGGTTCAAGGTTGAAACTCATCAGAATACCTATAGTGTTTATCAATACTTTTTCCTTGTTAAATAATAACATCATCTACTTTATATTTATTGTCTAATCTGTTTTAAAAACACAGTTTTAAAATTACACTAAATACCTTTAGCTGTTGAAAAAATTAATGTATTTAATTTTCCTTCTAGAAAAAGCGGAACTAAAGTGTTGACTAATTTTTCAATAATAATAATAATAATAATAATATATATATATATATATATATATATATATATATATATATATATATATATATATAAACTTCACCCCTCTTCAAATAATATTAATGTTACAAAGCTTGGGAAATAAGTGTAAATGAATTAAAGGGGTCTACCCTAAACCTGTTCTTATTAAATACGTAAGCACAATTTCAAAACATTTGCTGACCGCATATTTTTTAGTTCTATTGTTTATATTTAAATGTTATAAAATAATTTAACGTAATGCATATGTTGGGGGGGGGTATGAAACGAAAATAATATTAAATAATAAATAGTGTAGCAAGTATAATGTAGGTATTTATCTAGCAGCCAAAAAGATAAAGAAATGTTATTTTTTCACAAAGAGCATAAGTTGTTTAGGTGAGTAATGGAAAATGTATCCATTGTATGAATAATCTTAGCCTGCATAAATATAATCTGAAAGGAACTAAAGCATACAAAATCACATTTTTGCGAAAAATCATACAAACTAGAAATGTATCTATTTTTAATATTCATTGCTATTTAAGTCAAGCATTTAAAGTTCGATCAACCAAATAGTATACTGTATATATATATATATATATATATATATATATATATATATATATATTTGTTTCATTTAACTTCAGTTGAAGTTCTCAGAAATAAATAGGCCTCTTACTGGGGCTAACACTTGATCTCTATATAAGACACATATATATTCCAATATTCCACTAATGTTCTCATTAACCTGTCAGACGTTGAGTTAGTAAAGACGCTAAGAATATTAATTTTCCTCTCCAATTGGTCTGAACTATGCGATTGTATATATTATTGTGATATCTTAGTCTTACCAGATTCCGGAACAGTAAGTCATCTAGCCTGGTGGAGTATCCAGCTAAGTAGTGTTACTTTAGGTTACATTACTTGGAAATAGTGCACCATTCCTCGTATGAGGTAGTGTATTGCCGTGTCGAGGGGATCTTATTAGGGCTTCTAATACTATGTTATTTTGAATATTTTATCAGGGTTTACTTGTACGGGAGTATCCTCATGTCAAGTTATACCGACAAACCCTTGTACAGAGAGACCGAAGACACTCGAGGATGGTGTTTAGCTTGTAATTCAAACTCCCTAGTAGGTAATTCAAACTCACCTGTGTGAATCGACTTTTCAATCAGTTGATCGTTTTGATTCACACTCGTATAAAGTGCTCTATAGCTTCTCAGACAGAGCTTAATACAAACAAAAAGTATTATTTTCGAATATGCCAGTATATCTTTATATATAGTTCATAGTATATAAAGAATATGTTTTTGTTATGTGCTATTATCATGGTATCATGTGTTCCCGCGATCGTTAGACGGTGTACTGCACGAACATAGGGTGAAATCAAGGCTTTATTATTATTACTCCTCGGTCTTCATTTCCTGCGAAATTAATAAGAGCAAATAAAGATTTATGAATAATAATAATAAAGCGTGAATGTGAGGCTTGATTCGTGCAATACGTCGTCTGAAGATCGCGAAACACGTGATACAATGGAAATGACACGTACAAAAAGACATACTTTTCATATATGTATTGGTGTGTGTAACCTTTGCTGTCAAGAAGATAGTTAAAGTTTCAGGCGTCGTTTTTCTGACATTATATTCTTTTCAAATCCGTAAAATAGGTCACTTACTTGTAATACGAGTTGAACAAATAATGACCCGAACGTTTCACGTCTGAACTGACATGTCGCCAATTTTTAAAGATAATTTATGCGTGTCTTTCATACGCAGATTTGATACGTTGATTAAAATCAGTCGAAAATTGCAAAATTAGTTGCTTCCCTGTTAGACGTAATAATAACCGTGGTGGGCGTACATTTGATAGTTACTCTTAGTGCGTATTTGATTAATTGCTTTTGTTTTACTTTGTTTTCTATTTGCACTTTTTTATGACTATTTCTTTCTTTTTTCTATCTAACCGGTCTTTGTATCGTATTTCATAAAACAGCAAAGCAGCAACGGACTATCAATTGTTGAACAACATTAGCAACACAATTTTTAAAAAAAAACATGGCGGACGGGAGGAAATGGTGTAATCGTTGCGCATCCGTATTCGGTTTGCTCAACTGTCCTCGATTCAGATAGATTGGATGGGCAAACATCAACAACCCACACGGTGATTTGTTGACAGCCAATGGTCAGGCTGTTTGCGCTGGACGAGTTATGGACCATCTCCAGTCACGAGGCGTTCGTACGATATTCTATACTGTCCGAGGCAAAATACGCTCTTAAAACGTCAATCTACATGACCCTAATCTTTCTCTTTTCTTTTTTATAGATTCTTTTCCATTCTTCCTTGCATTTCTGTTCTCCTCATTTACACATAAGAACATATGCGTATATATACAATAAACGTTACATAAAAACACTTTGCATCATAGTTACGTCACTGAGAACTTCCCATGTATAAACGTAAACATGTTATAATACTTTTTCTTAATACATTATAAAAAACGTTATTTTAATATATATATATATAAAGAGGAAGAAGTAACTGTGACGCCGGATGTGACGTCACGGGCGGGACTACAAATAGACCCGAGGAATTAGGTTCAAGGATTCATTTCGTAGACAGTAAACCTGGCGACGAGGTAAAAAAAAAAAAAAAAAAAAAAAAAAAAACCCGAAACTGAACAACAACTGAAATTTAATTTCTCGAAGCAAACAGCGACGAGTAATCGAAACAACAACTGAAATTTAATTTCTCGAAGCAAACAGCGACGAGTAATCGAAACAACAACTGAAATTTAATTTCTCGAAGCAAACAGCGACGAGTAATCGAAACAACAACTGAAATTTAATTTCTCGAAACAAACAGCGACGAGTAATCGAAACAACAACTGAAATTTAATTTCTCGAAGCAAACAGCGACGAGTAACCGAAACTAAACAACTGAAAAAAAAACAACAAAAAAAAAAAACCCCGAAACTGAACAACAACAACAACTAATATTTAATTTCTCGAAGAAAACAGCAACAAGTAACCGAAACTGAACAACAACTGAAATTTAACTTCTCTAAGCAAAACAGCGACGAGTAACTGAAACTGAACAACAACTGAAATTTAATTTCTCGAAGCAAACAGCGACGAATAATCGAAACAACAACTGAAATTTAATTTCGCGAAGCAAACAGCGACGAGTAACCGAAACTAAACAACTAAAATTTAATTTCTCGAAGCAAACAGCGACGAGTAATCGAAACTAAACAACTGGAAAAAAAAAAAAAAAAAAAAAAACCCGAAACTGAACAACAACAACAACTGAAATATAATTTCTCGAAGAAAACTGAACAAAACCCCCTCCGAAGAGAAAATAAATAAATATGTCTCTTTCAATGCCAACAATAGAACCCCTAGACTGGGAGGACTCTAACCAGGAGCAAGCATGGAGGGAATGGAGTGAACACCTTGAGGACGCATTTACGGCGTTCGAAATAAGGGATGACAATCGACAGCGTTCACTTTTACGATTTTATGGGGGACGGAAACTAAAAGAAATCATCAGGACTTTAACCCCGGAGGTACCACAAGACCGATTAGAGCCAACGTACAAAACAATGAAGATAGCTTTGGACGAATACTTCATCCAGAAAACCAATAAGGTTTTCGAACGTCATAAATTCCGAATGCTTATGCAAGATAACGGGGAGTCTACACACGACTACGTCACCCGTTTGCGGATACAAGGGGCAAAATGTAATTTTAACGAATACAGTCTAGACAAGGCTATAGTAGACCAACTAATAGAGAAATGCACCTCCAACAAATTACGTCGAGCGTATTTAAAAGAAACGGATTTGACCGTAGAGGAAGCACTTCGGAGAGCATTCATATTCGAATCCACTGAAACACAGGCCGAGCATATTGAAGGGAACGGGAAAGGGCATTCGGATATCCACCAAGTTAAAACCAGCTACAAACGGCAACAACTTAACAGTGATCATAGACATCTCCCCTCCACAGACAAAAACAGCCCTTTAAGACCTGTCACAAGATGCTACGGCTGTAACAGTTCAGACCATATACATGGTCAAACAAAATGCCCAGCATTTGGGAAAAAATGTAACTACTGTGGATTAAAGAACCACTTCGAGAAAACGTGCTTGAGGAAAAAGAGCGATAGAAAAAAAGAATCAAACCTATCAGGCGAAAACAAACGTGTCCAACCAGTATCAACGAAACTGGAATCAGACAACCAGACATGGGTCTTCCAAATAGATCACATTAGTGCGGCAGGAAGCGAAGTCGTCCACATTGACGACGTACCCGTCACAATATTAATAGACTCTGGAGCAGATATCAATCTCATTGACGGCAAAACCTTTTCGGGAATCCTTAATTTACGACCGAATTTGACATTAAAACAAACCAATTGTAGACCAAAAGCCTATGGGAACACACCGATACCTCTAAAAGGGGAATTTTTTGCTACGCTAACAAAGGGGCCTAGGAGAATAGCCCACAAGATATTTGTTACTAAGGCATATCAAGGGGGTAACATATTGAGCAAACGGGCCAGCATTGAACTAGGGTTCATTACCACCCCACAAGTGAAATCACTCCATACAAACAGTATCCCACAATCAACAAAGGACATTCTCAAACAACATCTACCCTCATTAGAAGGGTTAGGAAGAATGAGAAATTTTCGACTCAAAATCAAAATTGACAATAACATTACGCCAGTAGCCCAACCACCACGACGAACACCATTTCACATCCAAGAAGCGGTGGAGAAAAAAATCGAGGAAATGTTAGAAAATGATATCATTGAACGAGTGGAAGGACCAACTCCGTGGGTCTCACCATTAGTAGCGGTACCAAAGCCAAACGGGGAGATAAGAATATGTGCCGACCTACGCGTAGCGAATAAAGCAGTAAAACGCACTCGCTATCAAATACCAACAGTTGAACAACTATTGAGTGAAATTGGCAACGCAAACACTTTCTCGAAAATCGACCTAAACTCCTATTATCACCAAATAGAACTAGATCCAGAGTCAAGGGACATCACCACTTTCTCTTGCAAGTCTGGGATCTACAGATACAAAGTACTAGTGATGGGAATTACATCTGCAGCCGAGGAAGGGCAGCGATTACTACAACAAATCCTCCAGAAAATCCCAAACTGCTGCAACGGGGCTGACGACATTCTAATCTGGGGAAAGGACACAAAAGAACACAACAAGACCCTAGATGCGGTATTGCGGACGTTGAGAGGAAACAACCTCACAATCGCACAGAAAAAGAGCATATTCCACAGTGAAGAACTCGAGTTCTATGGGTTTATTGTGTCCAGCACAGGGATCAGACCCACCGACTCCAAAATAAAAGCAATAAAAGAATTCAAAAACCCCGAAAATATCCAGGACGTACGTAGTTTCTTGGGGCTGATAAATTACCTCGGGAAATTTATCCCTCGTCTGGCAACACTCAGTGAGCCCTTAAAAAGGTTGACTCGTGCAAACACGGAATGGCGATGGACCAAGGAAGAGGAATCTTGCTTCCTTAAACTGAAAAATATGATAATTCAAAGCAAGCCGCTTATGCACTTCGATCCAAAGCTGGAGACATCAGTCTTGGTAGACGCCAGTCCCGTGGGACTGGGAGCAATACTGTGCCAGAACAAACTAGGAGTACTTACCCCCATCAGCTATGCATCGAGAACTCTGACCGACGGTGAACGTCGCTACTGCCAACTGGAAAAAGAAGCCCTAGCTATTGTGTGGGCTTGCGAAAAATTCCATTTTTATCTGTATGGAAAAAATTTCCTGCTAATGACTGATCATCAAGCCTTGACAACTATTTTTAATCCCAAAGGCAACCCCTCCGCACGAATATTGCGCTGGATCCTACGCTTACAACAATATGACTATACTATCAAACATATCAACGGTAGGAATAATCCAGCAGACATACTCTCTCGACAACCGATGAAATATCAAAAAACAGTATCACCAGAAGAAGAGATTGCCGAAGGGTTTATCAACGCCATCGTAGCAAACAGCACGCCTAAATCAATCACGTTATCAGAGATAATGGAAGAATCTCAACGGGACTTAACTCTCAAAGCAGTGGAAAAGGCGATACAACAAGGCGACTGGAGTAAAGAGTAAACCCAACCCTACAAACATGTGAAGAATGAGCTGACAGCCAAACGGGGTATAATTACGCGAGGATCCAGAATCATTATACCAAAAAACTTGCAGAAGCGAATCCTGAAGTTGGCACATGACACACACTTGGGTATAGTGAAAACAAAAGCGCTGCTTAGGACTAAGGTATGGTGGCCTAATATAGACAAGGACATAGAGACCACTATAAGCCGATGTATCCCGTGTACGACCCAAGACCCGAAGAGTAACCATCGTCCAGTACATATGGCCGAGATGAAAGGTCCATGGGAAGTCCTCCACGTCGACATATGTGGACCTTTCCCTAGCGGGGATTATGTTATTGGGATGGTTGATGCAGGCTCAAGATGGCCGGAAGCATTCATTACGAAAACCACGAGAGCCAGTACAGTTGTATCAACGATCCAAAACTGCTTTTATACACACGGCATCCCCACCATCATTGTTTCAGATAACGGACCCCAATTCATATCATCCGATTTTAAGCAATTCTGTGAACAATGGGGTATCCGACATCGGAAGATAACACCTTATCATCCCCAAACTAATGGGGAAATTGAGCGGTTCTTTGGAACTATGTTGAAAGCGATTAGAGCAATGAACACTGAAGGAAGGGACTGGAGGAAACATCTAGGAGAATTCCTGATGTATTATCGAAACAGCCCCCATGCCATGACGGGGGAAACACCTGCCTCTCTTCTCTTGGGTCGGGAGGTGAACATCAACCTGCCAGGACTACAAAAAAGACCTGAAAGCCAGGCCTGGAGAGCAGCTCGGCAAAAAGACAAGAAAGAGAAATACAAATTAAAGGATCGCACGGATCAGAAAAATAAAGCCAAACCATCTTACATAAAAACAGGAGAAAGTGTACTCCTAAAACAAAGTAGATATAATAAGCTAACCCCAGCTTATCATCCAACACCATGGACAGTAGGAGAGCGCAAGGGGGAATCCGCGATTATAAGGCAAGGAGATAAACGGGTGCTAAGACACACGTCACAACTAAAAAGAATCCCCCAAAACACGACCCGTCAACAAGGGGAGGATGATGAGTTCCCTTTCAGTGATGAGTTAAGGAAACTGGAAGAAGAGGAACAGACCCAAAGAAGCGACGAAGAAATGGACCTCCCGATCGCACTCAGACGAGCAAGACGACACATAAGAAAACCCCGGAGATATGCAAGCAGCAGTTCAGGGGACGAGGGAAGCGATCCGAATACAGAGGAGGAGGTAGATGTGACGCCGGATGTGACGTCACGGGCGGGACTACAAATAGACCCGAGGAATTAGGTTCAAGGATTCATTTCGTAGACAGTAAAGTAACGTCTCAAGACGGGTAAAATGAATTCCCCAAACAGAAAAAAATTGCACCACTTTTATGTTCCCTTACAAAGATTAAAAGCAAAATTTAATGGTACTAAAGTTTATATATGAAAAAAATATAATTTCAATTTGGATCAAAAGCAATTGCATCAATATACTTCTAGAAAATATTTAAAGGTTCTTTACAAAAATTGCAATTCCAAGTATATTGCTTAATTGCTTTTTATTGACTATGGATCAATATAATGTAAATCTGAAATATTTAAATTTTCAAATTGGACGTTGCGCACATATTATGTCTCCCTTAACACTTTAAAATACACTAAAGAAACCGACATTTGAGGAAATATTTATTAATTGATATCAAATACCTATTGTTAAAATTTAACAAAAGTTGGAAATTAATTTTCACAAAATGGCTTCCACGCTTTTTTTAATTCTTTCTATGAAAGTAAATTAAACTAAATTTAGCCCACATGTTCCACCCTTACTGCAAGCTCTGTTCTAAAATTCATAATGATCTGTTAATTATACACATATGTAACTATATACACATACCTCAATTTATATAAAAAGAAATTAGCTGTATATAAATATTCGGTTTACTATAAAGTAAAAAGTAATGAGTCAATATGTATTCATCAAAGCCCCTATAAGCGAGAAATAGAGTTTTTACTATAGAGTAGTATATATCTGTATAGTGAAGTATTTATAGTCGGCGTCCTGTGTCGAGAGATGCAAATTGGAATGTAATATTGAGATCCAAAAACATAAAGAAAAGCAACAACATTACTAAACATAATAAAAAGTATGTTTACAGGGAATGATTGAAAAAAGTAGGAGTAAATACTTTAGTAGGGTAAATTATAATATAATTGAAACTTTCCAAAATATTTAATAGTAGTCTACCTATATAAGATTTTTTTTTTTACTTTGTCTTGGTAACATCTTTTTGTAAATATTTCTTCTCAGGCTGGAAAGTAAATTTGAAAATGTCTACTAACCAATTAGTTTTTATGGGGTAGTGGATAATTGAGTAATATTTGGGGGCAAATTGTCATATCAGATTAAGAAGACTAATAGCATATATAATTTGAATAGTACATACCTTTATGCATGATGATAAAAATGCTAATATGGGGTCATTATTGGATACAATCGAGTGAAATATTTACTTTTATCTACATTAAGCCTGTTAACTTTTGTTACTTGTTTCGTATGTAATGCAATTAATTTAAGGTTACAATGTTTGTTTTTTTTAAAATATATTTACTTATGTATATTTGATAAAACTAGTTTCAGAATGTAATATTTTTGTGTTGCTAATATCAGTTTGCATAAAATCAAAGGGGGTCCTTTTTTTTGCTAGTCCATTTACCAGGAATATAGTGAATGTACTTAAAAAGCTAGTAATAATAACACCAATGCAGCTATTGTTATATTATGATTATTATTATTATTAGCAAATATATGCTCCCTCCGGTCGCATATTTTAGCTAGTTGGAAGCAGAACAGATACTACACTACCTCCGCACATCTCAATATTAAATATAGTTCATTACTCTGAAATAGTATATCCTATACTATTTCATAATAAGTACGAAAGTCTGAAATAGTATAGTTGTGGCTTTAGACAGACAGACAGACAGAAAGACAGACACATAATTTTCATTATTAATAGATTATTATTTACTCACTATGGGTTTCCAAACAAGTCATCAGTGATTTCGCACCGACAACCGGTGGTATTTCCTGGAGTCTGAGTGACAACAAGTCTCCCCAGATTTCCAGTATTCTCCACCTCTTTTCGATAGCCACCGCAAATAAACTTGCAGTATCATAACAGCCGTTTACTATTGATTTCTCGCTGGAAAAGACCATTGGTCTTCTCTGGGATTTGGGTGGCAATAAGCTTCCCCAAGGTCCCAGCAGTCTCTTCACTTCCAGTGGAGGTCTGGTTTGGCATGTCTCCCATCGGTCTTCTCATCCTCCTTGACCCTAGGCAAATATTTTGTGTGGTGTCAGCCTAAGCTGGTAGCATTTTTTTTTAAATTAAAAAATAGAAATTAATATTTTTTATTTATTTATTTTGTTGTTGTGGGGGGGAGCTGATGGTGTTTCTTGCTATTTCTGTTCATTGGTTCATTTTTGTGCCGTGTCAGTTGAGGCCGGTGTAATTTATTGGGGGGTGAGCTTATACAGCGATGTTTCTTGCATTTTCTGTTTCTTTGTTTGTGATGTGTTCTTTCTGTGGCTTTGTTTTCCTCCTGTAATAGATTCCGTGTGACACTTCGTAGCTGATGTGGGTTAGTTTCCGCATTCAATGATTTTTCTTAAGATTGTAGCTGTTTTTATCATTGCTGTTTATTGTATAGTTCAAATGATCCCTTTGATTCCAATTTCTCCCAGCCTTTTTCCAGTTTTTTTGGGATTGTTCCTAGTGCTCCTACGATTATTGGTATTATACTGACTCTCTTCATGCTCAATATTATTTTCAGTTCTCTGGCTAGTTCCGTGTATTCGCTTCGTATCTCTGTTTCTTTGATTTTCACTCTGTGGTCTGCTGGTACGGCGAAGTCTACGATTTTGATAGATTTTTCCGTCTTGTTGATTATTATAACATCCGTTCTCCTTGCTTGTATGAGTTTGTCTGTTTGTATATGCATATCCCAGATGATTTTGTGTTTTTTGTTTTCCAGTACTGTTTATGGTTTATGTTTGTACCATTTGTCTTCATATTCGAAATTCAATTGTTTGCACAGGACCCGGTGTACTGCTTTCCCCACACAGTCATGTCTGTTCTTGTATTCTTTTTGGGCTAATTTGCTACATTCACTTATAATATGATTTACTGTTTCGTCTCTTTGTCCACACAGTCTGCATTTACTGTTTTCCTGTGTTTTATCTATTTAATGTAGTTTGTCCTAATTGCATTGTTCTGTGCAGCCATCAGTAAAGATTCTGTTTCTCTGTTCAAGTGTCCTTTTCTTAGCCATGCCCAGCTATTTTCGGTGGTTTATTCTCTAGTCAGTCTTCTGAAGTGTCTATGCAGTTTTTTTTTCTTCCCACTTTTCTTTTCTTGTCGTTTTGTTTCTCGTTTCGGTGCTTATCGAGTTAATCGTTGGAGCAGTGTATCTTGCTTTATTATTATTATTATTATTATTATTATTATTATTATTATTATTATTATTATTATAGTAGCAGTTGTTACATTCTTCCAAACAGCATTGAAAGTTATAGATCTAGATTATTTCTAATATGTTTTAGGTGCTAAGGTTATTACTAGATTTGGAGGCTTATATTTCTTTTAGTAAATAATTAGTATGTTTTTATTGTTCTCAGTAGGAGATATATATCGGTGTGCGATATTTTAAGGCTTTGTTCATATAATCTAAAGTGGTGTTGCATTTGATTGCAATAGTATACGTTAATCGAGTCTGAGTTATTATGTTGGATATTATTATGTTATTAGTTTTCCTCTTGAAGTTTAGAATAATGTATCCGGTTTATTCGTCAACGGTATGATCATGGAATTCATTATTAATAAATACGTTTTTTATTCAATAAATAGTTTTTTTTGTCGTGAAGAGGATAATTGTACTGCACAGTTTAGTAGGTATATAACAATGGCTATTTCTTAGTTGTGTGTGTATTAGGGTTTGTAAGTTCAAAAAGATAGAGAGAGGGAACGAGAGCTAGTGCTCATTAATTTATTTATGGAAATCGCTCAAGACAAGAAAGGAAGCCACTTGATGTAAAATAACTAACAAGAACATACGATGATTTCCGCAAAGACAGGGGTTCCAATTTGCCTTAGTCTTGACAAGACTAAAGTTATGGGAATACTCAAGATCTACTATACCTAGTTCAATCACATTGTTCCACAAATCTAAAAATTGTAGTGTACATTTAAACTTATGTACATGTTAAACCAAAGGCATGTACACACGTTTTCACACCTGTGATGCACTGTATCTGATGAGAAAGTGGATGATACCTCTGTTCTATTTCTGGAGCTATGTCAGTGAGGAGTTCTAACAAAAAGATATAACGCATAAATGACTATTATCTTCATTACTCAACATCTCCAGTCAATGTTGTTCAAATATTTCGGGACATATTTTGAGAATAAGTATAAATGACAGTGTATGTTGCGAGCAGAGATATTTCAGATAATCGATTAAACTGTAACATGGCTTTCATGAATAATACATGATCTCATGTTGACGCTAGCAATGTTAAGAAGATCCCACGTGATCTAAAAACGCCATTTGAATCAATTTTAATCCCCAAATGATGCAATTTAGGAGCGATGTTGTCATTGGTGGAAGAAGAGGATGCATTTCAATCGGGGGAAATTGCGTTTTAATTTGTTTTATCTGCTTACTACCCTAACAGAATTGGAGTTAAAGTATGTTTCAAGAATAAACATTTTTAAATTGAAGTCCGTTTATTTATTAACTTATGTGTTTGTTGGCTGTGCCGATTTGAGCATTTGCCTTTTTACGATCTTCTTAATTCAACCCGTCAGATTGTTTTCCTTTTCATAGCATTACCACTATCAAGATATCATCAATATCAAAGTACATGTAAAATAATGCTAAAGTAATAATCTAAAAATAGCGTCCTTATTTATTTACCTTATTTATAAATTAATGTAATTAGATTTTGAAATATTTTGACCTATTGCCATTTCATATATTATCTGGAAATTAGCTACACAAATGTATGACTATATTAGCAAAGAATATCATTCGCTAATAGAACTAGTGTTTGAACTCTGCCTTGACGATAACATTAGCAAACTATAAACCTTTGTTGCTTAACATTTTTTACAAGAGTGGATTGTGTGAGTTAAAACACAAATATAAAACCATTAAACATGGGGAAATGCGTGTGATAAACGGATATTATATGACTGCGCTTTAAGTTAGAGTTCGGTCAAGAAATTATCAATATTTCCCCAGTATAATTAACATAAGTTGGTTTTTTTATATTATTATAATATTATTATAATTAGAGCTACATCATGTAAGCCTTCTCGATAAGCCTTTAAAATACATAAGGTTAAATGATATGTAGTTATAATCTATCTGGATAACACGCGTATTAAAAAATTGAGCTTTTAAAAAGTCATCATCTAGTCGTGATAGTGTCACGGATCCTTCCGACTCTCTCAAGCCATCGCGCTATACCTATCCGCCATCACATATGTGAGGTCTGTATATACATTGTGAGTCTTCTTCAAGTTGCTTGATATAAGTTCTGTGCGATTTCCCCACTGGGCTGCATCCATGTTTTGTCATCCATACAAAAACATCGCTGCTGATTTAATCCTTAACCATTCAACAATGTCTAGCAAAACTGGTTCTCCCCTCTCTGATTAAGGATGAAAATAGGTTTAGCTTAGATAATCATTAAATTAGTAGAGTTTAGCATAGTTTGAAGATTGAAAATATGAAAATATGTTAAAGTTTTGAGATTTGTTATATCAACTTCCATTTAAATATCATCAAAACAAGACGTACATTTGTTGCAGTGGGGATTTCATGCGTCATTCGTAACCTTTTAGTAAGACACACACGAGGATAAGCCCCTTACATGTAATGGGGGTTATTCATACCGAATATCAGATTATTACGTGTCATAGCATGAATGAAGTTAGCAGACATACCACCAGATAGACACACGGATAAACACAGTTTCTAATATTAGTATAGACAAAAAAATCAATGTTACTATTAAATACGTATGTCTAATTTATTCTATGATTAATATATTTATGACTGTCTCATTTCTGATGGTTGTCATTTTCAAAACGTTTAGGCTGTACTCGTCTTGCTTTCTGTTGTATTCCGTAAACCTCAAACTAGACTCCATATTTAATCACCCAAGTTAGAATACACTCATCAAAGTTAAATACTTTTAAAGATACCAAATATCAGCTTATTTGTCCTCAAGCCTCTTTTTCAAAACCGGAGAGCACAACGGCCGAACGAGATAAGAACAAGTGTAAAACAAAACATAACTGCAGAAATTTCATCGAATACTGTTTTTCTTTTATTTATGAAGTCGTAGTTTATATTTGTTAGTTTCTTTACTTAATAAAATCCATCAAGTTTTCCGTGATATACCCTATAAGCATGCATATTAGTATTTACATTATTCGAGGTACTTGATAAGATTATTACATTTTAATGAAACAAAGTACGATTATATTGTGGCGTCTCCGTTCATAAAAAAGGAAGTACGCCACAAACTCCTCCTTTTTGTTTTCGTTATAAAGACGCATATCTATATATATATTTTTAAGCTACAATACTAAAAGCACTTGGATGGTTATATTGTTATCGTCACCAATAGAGATGCATCCTTATCGTAGGGTTGTCGTTCGCGTTTGACATTAATAGTAGAGAATTATGACGATTTACTATATTTTTTAAATAATTTTAAAATTAGATTAACACAATAGAAATGATAATAAGTGTGTTAGGGTTTGGGGTAGGGGTGCACAGCGATCCTCATTGATTTCTATAAAACACTGGGTGTGTTTCAAGAGGGCTACAGATGATATTTTTCCCGATATTTATTTCAATTAATATTACTTTAACCTCACTCTAAACCAATGATTCAGTTACACCAAAATAGATGAATACTTTGAAATATAAAAATAAGAATAAAAAGGCAAATATGTTTATACTTATCTGTCATCACTTAGCGAAGCCCAAAGCCACTCAAGGATAAATGTTACTTTGATTGTCAATTGAATGAGGATCAATACTATGAGTGGATTCGCAACTATGGGTAAGAAAATACGGATTTTGTTTATTTAGAGTACAGATTGACAAATATTTGTTAACATTAGACTTGAAGACGACTACGTAATATTCAATAGGAGAGCAGTTCTATGGGATCATATCCCCTAGATGGAAAGTTCCGTTCGATTTTAATGCTGGTATAGACGAGTTATTGTTATGAATGTGTTACGGTGAGGGTGGGGGCAAAATGTTGGCGGGTATCGAGCACTTATATTTAAAATAATGATAGAGTAGAGAAAAACAATATTGTATTATATACTTGGCGCAGAATAACACAAAGTTTTTGATTCAATACCGGGAAACGTTCAGGCTTTCTGTTGATATACTGTTTTACATATGCCTTACCTGTCTGGCTTTTATGTCAAAAATACTATTTAAAATAGAGACGAAAGTTCTCACATGTAACCTTATAGTATGGCGTAGACTAAAAATAAAACAAAACGCGCTTAAACAATATATTCCCTCCGTGAATAATTAAAACATAATCAATCATCTATTTGTTACATAAAGAGGCGCTCGGTTTTGGATAAGTACCACTAATAAATGCAGACTATTTGACGACTGGCGTAAAAATGCTATCTACAGTTTTCTTTTTAAAGATTACCCGAAAATAAGGGAATTATAGAATTTTAAAGGTTAACCAATAATAAATATACTTTATAGTGATTAAGTTTTTTATATTAGAAAACCCAAGAGAGTTGTATGTCGGGTAATAATTAAACACTTCTTTATGTACATTCGTGAAGAAACAAAAATTGCTAATAATGCCGACACTTGTTATTCTATTCTAGGAAAAAGAATGTAACAGTAGAGTCTGGGAATAAAGAATGAAGATAAAGACTACGACCGATCGCATCCACTAATTGTACCGTTGACATGTATATACCTGGTGTATCACTGATACTACCAGACCAGGATGTCTGAAGATACCTGCTTTTTTACTTAAAATGTACCAAACATCGATGTCATCATTGTTTTCCTTACCCTTTGAAAATTCAGTCATATTCTGAAAAGCTCCCCTCCCAAGAAAAAAACAATTTTCATCCACAAAACAATCAAACCAAAACCCATGGATAAATATTTGAAGATATAAAGAACTTGAAGCATAACAACTTTTACAAAAATGACCGCATCCGGCATTAAATAACCAGAAAAGTATTCATAGCCGTAAAATAAAACCAAACAAAACCTGATGTGGCATTCACTTTTAGTTAATTGAAATGTGTTCCTATGAAAGAGCAAGTTCCTTGGGAATATCGAATTCACAAGCCCCTGCTCACATGTATATTATGGTAAGGGGAGATGACAGTCAGTTTTTGCAGTTTCGTTTGCAGCGAGTTGTGGCTGTCCTCCCACAGTATTCCTGAATTGTAACTCATCTGGTATTGATCTGGCTCAACGTCGCTTATCTTCGGGGATCCAAGGAGAACCGTGGTGTCAACGTCATTATGCCATATTGTTGACATAATAGCTATTAACAGAAAGAAAAGCAACCGTGTTGTATGTACTAATGTCAATATCTTTACTTGAGGCACTAACAAAATGAACATGAGAGATTGACTAATTATTCAAATTTGAAATCAACACGGAAACAGGCACCTTCAGTTAAATACCGGCATTTTTGCAAACAAAAACAAATTGATGAAACTGCAAAACATCATCACACTACATCAAAACCGACGCACAATATCTATGCATAAAGATTAAAAATAATCTATATATATTAATACGATAGCGTGTGTTCGTGTGTCACGCTTCCGGCAAAAGCTCTGCGCATGCGTGCCGCACCTAGATTTTGAAAAACATTCAACTCGCCTAATTTTCGAAACATTTCAAGTATTTCCCTTTGGCGCAACGGTTAGCGACTGGTTGATAGTTCGATCCGAACCAACCTCTAAGATTTGTTTCTACATTTCGAGGGGAAGGGGAAGAGAGGTAGGGAGGGGACGATTGGGAAGACACATATTAGTACAATAGCGTGTGTGATTTTGTGTGTCATGCTTACATCAAAAGCAACGACCTTCCGAATCGTTGTATGCTACTCATGAATTGGCTAGTATCTGTTCCGATGGATACTGCACTCCATAGACTGGTATTGTCTTGGCCTTCGAGGCTTGATTTACGCCGGTCTATGGGTCGGTCCTGTGCAGTTCTAGGAGGTCCACCCTCCCAGGCTTCGCCTCCCCTCTTTGAGCAGGAGTAAGTTTATTGCTGTCTGGGGCGCCCCTACGGGGGAATGCCAACGGGGCTGGCCAGTCAAGTTTTAATGGCCAGAGTGCTCACCTTCTCGAGCGCTGGCTTTTCAAACCCCACTTTCCCGACCCGACCTTGGGTCACATCTTACTTGTGGAAGTAAGATAAAACTGGCTTTGTGCCTAACTTCTGGAGAGGAGTAAACAAATATTCATGTATTGGAGCCACATTTAATTTAATCGAAAACATTTACAAAGTAAGGTTTAGTCGTCGAAATATTACCTTCACTAGAAATATTGTATATAAAGAAGTGTTGTAAATTGTTTCATGTATTGTTCATTTTTTAGAAATAAATATACAAGTCCAAATCTTATCATATTTTATTCAAATATGTATAGGTTAGGAACAAGATAATTAGTATTAAAAAATCATTTCGTGTAATTTACACGGGTCCCGCTAGTTAAATATTATTCCCGTAACGAATGCATGTAAACTAGTCTGAAATACCTTCATTATCAATAGAGCAAACAAATCCAACCAACGATCAAATAAACCATGAGATCATGAGAAAGTTATAAAAAAGTGTGTAAGGTGAAAATAACTCATGCACGACTCCATATAGACTACAGAATTGTAACGTACTTAAAATAGAACATCCACCATTCTTGCTTAACTGTCGATCTCCATTTACAATGGAACATATATTGATGAAATATATTATTGCGAATGAAATGAACACTAGCCATAACCAGGCGGATTATATAGAGGCTCTTCTTCTAACTACCAACACTAATTTGCTTTTTTTATTCCTGAAGAAAGTAAATATAACTATTGTGTCTGCTTTCTAAATAGGATTTCTTTGCTGACAGAATCAAATATGTCTACTAAATAGAATAATTATAAAACATTATTATTTCTATTATTCGGACCACTGTACATATCTTGTATATTATTCTCACTACGTTTCGGTCAATGAAAGCTCTGTTCTTCTTCGTGTGCATCATATTGAATTCGGGAATATTTTTGTCAAACTCGACAATGGGTAGGGAATTTCAAACGAAACCTTTTATTTAATCTATGGGGTAACTTGCTCTGTTCCCGTCAGACATGACTGGGTTGAAGTCAGTACGGGCGAGACTAAAAATACCATTATGAATTATTTAACATTCCTACTATTTGATGGCTGACAGAACGAAAGCAAGTTACCACCGTAGATTAAATAAAGAGCTTCGTTCAAACTTCCGTACAGATTCCCGAGTTCGACTAAACGCACCAGAAGAAGGTTGGAGATTACATCGTTCGAAATCTTGTGGGAATACCCTACAACATGAAAACAGTAGTCCGAATAACCAGAATAATACAATTTTTCAATGCTTATTGCAAAGAATCCGACACACACAAATGATTCTATTTTTACGTTTGGTACGCATTGAATTACCCACTTCGTTTGATATGCAATATTTGTAGAATGCATGACTTAAATGTATTTATTTATGTCCGTCTCAGGAGGTAAGACACAAGGTCAGGTGAAATTTTTAAAAGCCAAAGCCATCAAAGAAACGCACACTGTCTTACAAACAATGGGAGAGGGGCTCAGACGATTAGGAATAAACTATCCTTGCTAAACTAGACAAGGTTAGCCGGGAAGATGGACCTCTTAGGACTAAACAGAACCATACTCAGCCAAACAGCAACAAAGCCACTGTCTGACTGATTGTCGAAAACGTATCCTAAACTGGCATGAACAAAACCTACTGAAGTTGTGCCAATTAAGTAAACTGTGTTGCCTTAATTAAACAAAGTTAACTGATATTAATCATAAATATTTATTAGCGTAAAAAAAATATAAGTGTCGTTCAGATTTAATATGAAAACAGATCCACAGAATAGTGCGAATATTTTGTTACTCTTACTACAAAGAGGAGCAAGTTTACAGCAAAGGAAAACACTGGATTCAGTTTATTTACTTTGGGAACATTTAAACTAAACAAGAGCATAAGTTATTCGTGAGATGTCAGATGTTCGCCTGACAACGTAAGGATGAGTCAAAGTTTTATCTGCGCCTGGCTATTTTTATGTTGTATAAAGTATTCCCGAAATTATGCCATGTAGAGATTGATTTAAAAAAAATCTATGCATCTTTGAAGGTTGAATTTTGTATGGTGGCTATTGTTATCAATACACATAAGATCCGTAAATCAAATTTAGAAAAGTCAGAAGTGGAAATTTCGTAAACATGTCAGTATAATATAAGCTGCTTTAGTTCATTTGTTACAATATGAGCCTAGCATATATTCTCTATGATGAGCAGAATCGCAGATATCGCTAAAAGTATAAGTTTCACATTTTATATGATCGTGATTTGACCTAGATATGCCAAAATCAAATCAGTTTTGAGGTAAATAGAAAATTTAATCAAGTTTGTTGACGATTAGGCAAGCGATATGGACGCTATGCTGTACACGACAAACAAAAAACTCGACCGAATACATAAACTTCTTGGTGGAGGTTATACAAACATCAAAGCAATAGAAGAGCAATACAGTAATAAAAAAAGACGTGTAAGTATATATAAGTTCATTCAATTTTTTTACATGTTCACATACTAAGAAAATATGAAGGAACACCGGCCGAACCTTATTATTGTGATTTTTTGGTACAGATAAGATGAATTTCGAACCAAACTTCTCCGATTACTCTATTTATTAGAGAAACTAAATTGTACATTTTTAGTGCAAGTTTTAATCAGTTTCAGTTGTTGACAGTAAAATAGATATGTTAAAATAAATATTTAAGGCATGGAAGTATGTGAAACTTAATGTTAATAAAGAGGATAACATATTGTAAAACAATGTTATTTTTTATTGATAATTTTGCACAAATTGGGAATTATTTACAGCGACTAAGAAGATAAAGCTTAAATAGCCGGATAGTGGCTCTTGTTATGCAGGTTTGGACACTTTCCCATTTAAGTTCCTTCGTATAAGGATATAGTTAGATGCAAGGTAGTTTTTATGGGGGGGGTTAGCTCCTTGAAAAGCGGCACTTTGAATTTGGACATGAATAAGAAAATTTATCCAGTGTAGAAGATGTTCTCATTTACCAACAGAAGAGAGAACAGATACTAAACTTTGAACCAAGCCCTGTGCATGGATGGCGGGTGCTTTCAGAGGTTTTTGACTGATTAAATGATAGTTACCATTTATTAAGAAAACTCGGAAACGAATTATAAATAGAGCCTTTTCGTCTGGATTCCATTTCTTGTTCCGGCATCGTAGAGAAAACAGAAAGAGGTAGAGCATCAATAGGACGCGTGCGAATATTTTAAGAGTTCATCATATACATTCTTTCTGATTACATTCAAACAAGTACTGTCCAAAATTGTATCGCTCGCTTATACTCATGCGCTTTTCTTTTTATGGAAAACGCCTCGACCAGGCATAAAGCCACTTGATGTAAGGAGCTAACAAAAACGAAAGATGCGTATCGCAATGATTAGAGATGCCTATTGACGTTAGTCTTGAAAATATCAATGCTGAAAGTAGGAGGAAAACAGTTAGCAGGAAGAGAGTTCAACAAACCTATCGTTCTTGGAAAGAAGCTACCGGAATAGGAAGCTGTATTCAAAACAGCGTAGTGATGGGGACAACTAGACAAATGAGTAAAAATACAGGAGAAAAATTAGTAAAGAAAAGAACAGGCAATTCAGAAGAACACATACAATGATAGTATTTATAGAAAAGACTAAAACCAGCAACATCACGTCTGCGTAAGAGAGCGAGAGAGTGCAGAGAAGTATAAATGGTAACACCAATCCCATTACAGATACGTTTCTGCACCCTATCACGAACTCTTAAATGGAACAAAGATTCACAATCTTAAACATGTCACCAGTATTCCATACCCGGTCCTTACTTTCTTTTCTGTGACCTGCCTTCGTTTTTTCCCACGGATGTCAAAATTAATATTTAAACTCGGTAAACAATCAATTATATTATCACATCTTTATTTCTCAGTTTAACTCACATTATTGAACGTTTTTAAAAACCTTCCTAGGATTTGTAACAATATTACCAATTTTGTGGTGGGTTGGCGTCTTATTTTAGAATGTGTTTTTTTTTTAATTTAATCTTTTTTCATTTCTTTCATGTACTTATTTAAAACTAAATTCTATATATATATATACTAGCAAGTTTACCCACCGTTTTCTAGGTTCGAATGTGGGATAACAGCATATGCAACTGTATAGTGAAGAAAGTATGTATATATACATTCATATAGTTATATTATATTCAACTTTTGAAAGTGTATCTGTTTGAAATAACATGCTATCATAACTCTTTAATTTCCTATTCATTTTAAAGTTTTGAAACATGTTCAAGCATGTGTCTGAGTATGTCTAACAAAGACGCAGCATGCAGTAGAAGAACTTATTACCACAGAACTACGATAAGTTATTAAAAATACTCTTGTTATATATATATATATATATATATAGGCAAGCAACTTCTCTTGCAGGCAAGTATTGTTCAATATAGCAGACAACTTATGTTTGGATATCCTTTGGTAGATCTTTTCAATAATCGCCATCAGCATCTTCGTTTCGGTGTGGGGGATCAGCCGATGAATCTGCCATAGTTTTGATTTGTGCCCCAAGTACTTTAAGACCTATTCGTGTTTATTATTAAGAGAATGAGGATAATCAGGTACAGACAATGAGTTAGTATTATAGATAATTTTTAATATGGATTCGGATGGGCCTGAAAGTACTTGGCGCACAAACGAAAACTATGGCAGATTCATTAACTAATTCCCCCCGAAACTAAGATTCTGATTCAGACCGTTAGAAGGATCTGCCAATGGATATCCAGACATAAGTTGACTGTTATATTAAACAATATATATATATATATATATATGGGAAGAGAAGGATGAAGGTAATCCGACGTGATGTTAAAATGAAAAAGGAAACCCAAAAACTGGATGTTTTTTATGTGTACATCAACGTTTCGTCTTTATATATATTATGGTCATATAATCAAATAATTAACTTAAAATAAGATAGCTTTAAGAGTTTTTCTGCAGATAACACGTGAATTAAATCGCCTTATTTGTGGATATATATATGTATGTGTGTATATATAGGTGTATGTGTATGTTTATATGAATATGTGTGTATATATGTGTGTTTGTGTGCGTATATATATATATATGGGTATGTGTGTATGTATATGTATGTATATGTATGTCTGTGTATGTATGTATGTATATGTGTGTGTATATATATATATATATATATATATGTATTTGTGTGGGTGTGTAAGTATGTATGTATATATGGTGTGTACGTTTTTATGCATGTGTGGGTATGTGTACGTACGTGATGTCGTCTCCGACATTAGGTGTCTCTGTCTATTTTCAAATCTCCTTTCTTTAAATTCCCCCCACCCACAATATACCTTAGCCGCTAGACGGTAAGTGTCATCTTTCAAATAGCAGGGGAAGTGTTAATACTGGTGATTTTTGACACGACCTGATTTTTTTAGAAACATTAATCCCCCCCCCCCACTTTTATAATCTCTACTTATATATATGGCCTCCTCTTCCCTGTCTGTAATAAATTATGTAATTCCCCTCTAACTACAACATTATTGATTAACTATGCTTCAAATTTCCCCCTCTCTAAATATGTATTACATAGGTTGTTACCCCCTCTCTCTCCAATTATATTTGAATTGTCAAGTGTGAATTTAAACCTTTTTCGGTTTTAAAAATGTAATCGTCTAAATATGATGCTTTAAAAAACCAAAAAGTTGAAATAAATTATTGCATCGATGATTATGTAATTTCCTGTTACTACATTTTATATATATATATATATATATATATATATATATATATATATAAGTAAGGGGGTAGCTATGTATAGTCTAATCTAAATGTATAGTATTAACATGTTTATCTATTTATTCTTAATTCTGTAAACAAAATCGCATACGACGCTGATGATGATTTGGCTTCTGAAAAAAAGAGATGAGAGTTAAAGCTTAAGTTTAATTTCGTAAAATGTTTACACTGAAAAAAATTGATATAGTTCCTACATACCATTTCTATGTGTGAATGAAAGGGAGTAAACTGAATCCATTATACGTGAATATTATATATATATATATATTTATATATATAACATTAGTTTTTTACAATTTAACATTTGTTTTGAGAGTGCGGTTTAGGAGACACCCGTCCTTAAGTAATAACATATACAAAATCAAAAATGTACCCACGTTACCTATTATGTTGCATAGTATCCATATCGGACAATTACCAAAACGTTTATTAGTTTAGGAGCATATCGTCGAACATAAATAGTATTCCACTCAGACGGCCGTACTTGAATGCGATGAAAGGTTTATATACATAAGAAAAAAATAGTTGGTGTACAGCAATACTTTTCTCTATAAATTTTTTGTATTTTTTATTTAAAATAATCTTTTCGAAAAAGTCGAATTTATATGACACATTCTCTAAAAAGTACAGTTCACAAATAAATGTGACCACGCCGTACGTACACACAGTGTTGCCGATAATATATATTCCATATTTAGTAATGGCCGATTCATTGGTATAAGAGCCACTATATATATATATATATATATATATATATATATATATATATATATATATATATATATATATATAATGGGTGGATTTGAATGTCTATAGGCAGATGGCTGACTGCTTAGTTGATAGGAGAAATAAGGAAACTTACTGTTTGTATATTTTTGGTGTTTGAATGTTTTTCTTTCATGTCACGCACCAATGTATTGGTTTTAAAACTCATAACCTTTCCTCTTATCTGAATACTTCGAGCAAGACATATCTAATATTGCCTAACTAATGTTGGTTGGCCCTCAATAAACGAAACGAATTCGTAGAAAAGATTGCACTTATCATTGACTGTTTTGAGACTGTTTTGTTAGATAAATGAAATCCTGACATTTGGAATTTAACAAAATATTGTGAACTTATATATATATATATATATATATATATATATATATATATATATATGCAAACCTTAATTTATATATAGACTATATGTGTATGTGTAACCGTGTGTGCGTATGAATTATCGTAAAATTACTTTGAACTAAAACTAATGTTTGAATTTGTTTTCCTTTCATATTTGAAGTTTCTGTTGATTTATAAGTTTATTTATATCAATATATGTAAATTTATATGTGCTTATTATATATGCGTACGCATAAATACTAATATATATATTAGTATATATGTATATATATATATATATATATATATATATATATATATATATATATATATGTTTGTGTATGTCTGTATATCCGTGCGTGTGACTACTGAGATGGAAGAAGAAAGTGAGTACCCTTCTTATGGCTTTTTTCCCGACATGAAACTGTCCCTCTGTCCGCCAGTTAATCTCTGTCTTCTACTTGAACTAATATTAAAAAAAGCATAAAATGTACGAAGTAAAACAGCAAAGGAAAAAAAAAAGATTGAGAAAAGAAAAAAATTACCGTCTTTTTAGTCCGACAGCAATAAAGCCATTTTATAATGGACTCAGCAAATGTCGGTGAATATTGACATGAATTATTTTTACCAACTTTAAATGGCTCAGTTTTTTCCCTGCTTTTTTAGAATAAAAAAAGATCAATATAAAACGTACAAAGAGCAGTTTTCAAAGTTTGTTCTAAGTCCCAGTCACCAACCCCATAGTCTCAGCCGAATTCCTCTAGGTTTTATAGCCGATTTCCTTAGAAGCAACCGTTTTATAATACGGCTTACCGTTTTTTAAACGTTTCATTTCAATTGGCTTGCAAAGGCGGAAATGACTGAACCACATCTAAACAAGCCCTGATATAATCTTTTTATTTACTTATTTATTCATCTTTAAAACATACCATTGGACTTAATTTGTTTACGGAGAAATAAACCTACACATGGTGATGCAAAAGATTCGAATTCTTCTACAAAAACAATCAAGGTAACAATACATATTTACAATTTATCAATATGCACTAAATGCCATAATATAATGCATTGCAACACCATCATAGAATAATGTGGCATATTGCCTCTTTCTAAAACAAATGCAGAGGCATATGACCCTATCAGTGTTTCAGAAATGGCGAGCGCACGGGTGGCATTTAAGTGTAGAAAACTGACCGACCAGTTTCCCCGTCTCTTTACAATTATATATATATATATATATATATATATATATATATATATATATATATATATATATATATACATATATTATATATATGTGTATATATATAGTCTAAGGAAGCTTTGAGTCATTAAAAAAAAAATGTAAAATGCAGTTTAAATTCCCAGACAAACTAACTAAATATATATATATATATATATATATATATATATAATGTCTACTCTATTATCCGACGAAAACACATACACTAAAACTGACCAAAAAACTATAGATAAAAACATAGAACATTTCAACAAATCCTTCAAACACCTCATCGAGAACAACAAAAATGGGCATCACATATTGAATATCACCCCATCATTCCCACACTATACGGGCTGCCCAAAACCCACAAACCTGACATCCCCATGCGTCCCATTGTATCGAGCATAGATAGCACCACACACAAAATCACACGGGCCATAGCTAACATCCTCACTCCACTAATGGGCACCATCAATCCTTCCCACATCAAAAACTCAGGCGACCTTCTTAGCAGAATAAAAAACATCAACGTAGAAAATAAAAATATACATAGCCTAGATGTAACATCGCTCTACACTAATGTACCTGTTAAAAAATGCCTAAACTTACTTCACACACATCTAAAGAAAATCAAAACCGATTTACCTTTCCCCCCCCCCAACATTTTTATAGAAATAATTAGACTCATCACTGACGTAACATATTTCAAATTTAACGAAGTATTCTACAAACAAAAATGTGGACTCCCCATGGGCAACCCCCTTAGCTGTGTATTAGCCTGCCTCTTTTTAGAATTCTTAGAATCCAGCCCTTTCAAATATAGACTACCCCCTAACATCGAATACTTTAGATACATAGATATTTTAATTTTCCACCCCACAGACATACAAATCAATAATCTTATTAAAGATAGACTCAACACAGTAGAACCCTCCATAAAATGCACCCATGAGACTGAAATAAACGGCTCTATACCCTTCCTAGATTCCCTCATAATTAAGTCCAACACCAAACTAGAATTTAAGGTACACTGCAAAAACACTCACAAAAATGACTACATACATTTCTACTCCCACCACCATAGCAAGATCAAAACAGGTTAAATTATACGCTTATTCCTACACGCCCTTGGAATATGTAGCCCCCAACACATAGATGAAGAAATAAAGTATTTTTTAATTCCCTAAAACACTGCAATACCTTACCCATTTTATTTTAAATTCCAAGAAAAAAGCCTTCCAAATATTCTCCAGAAACACAACACAAAAAAGCAGACACCTAACACCTCTTTCATAGACAGACCCCTTCTCTTATTCACGCATTCCAATAACACATCCATATGCAACACGCTTAACAAACTAGGCATTCCAACAGTACAAACGACATCAAAATCCATAAAAAAACATTAAACACATCAAGACATTTCCAAAAAAAACAAACACATCCCATGCCGGCTTATACACTGTCCCATGCAATGACTTCCATCAATTTTACGTGGGAGAAACACAACGTGAATTAAAGAAAAGATTGAATGAACACAAAAGGGACATAAAAAACAACAACCCTCACAGTGCACTTTTCTCCCATGCACTAGAACATGGTCAAGCCTTCAAATTTGAACAAGCCGGAATCACAAAATACATCCACAACAAATCTCGGCGAAGATTGTTGGAAACTGCACTCATCACAACCCCCACCACCATCAAGTAACGAAATGGCTTCTTTAACCTATCACCCTTAATAAGCAAAATCATCCTTACTGAACAAAAACTCATGCCAGATCATAGATAACATTTATGTTTATCTCTGACCTTAATGAAACTCTCCTACTTACTCACACCCATCCTCTTTGTCTCCATGAATCTTTACTTTTGCTAACTCATTCCTCTTTTCCCTCACATTTTTAACACAGCAAGCCGATGAAACTTTCTAATTTTCCAAATATTTCATATATTTCATACCCTATCACAACAAATTTCCCCTCTCCCCCTCACCGATTCCCCCTCTCAACCACTTCTTTCATACCCTCACTCTTCCATACCTCCCTTTCTCAAATCCCCTCATTTTTTAAAAACCTTTCTAAGATCGTAACTTTATATATATATTTGTTATATATATATATTTGTTATATATATATATATTTGTTATATATATATATATATATTTGTTATATATATATATATATATATTTGTTATATATATATATATATTTGTTAAATATATATATATATATTTGTTAAATATATATATATATTTGTTATATATATATATATATTTTATATATATATATATATTTGTTATATATATATATATATATATTTGTTATATATATATATTTGTTATATATATATAAATATATATATATTTATATATATATACATTTGTTATATATATATATATATAAATATATATATATATTCTATATATATATATATATATATATTTGTTATATATATATATATTTGTTATATATTTGTTGTATATATATATATATATATATATATATATATATATATATATATATATATAATCATAGAATAATAGCTAAATTGGTCATTTGATCGGTACCAGTTACAAGCCATAAATGTTATAACTGTTCTGTTTTTTAATCTTCGAAACAGTTATATGGTAAACCGATCATGACACCCGTTTATTTCTTCACAATTTAAGTTAAGGTCCCCTGTTTTAGTTTCACTGGTTTCACTGGTATATACTTGAATCCACTTTTGTATTAGTAGGTGTCCGTCCTCTTATCTATTTGCCTATCTGGTACCAACGTTACGTAAGCTTGTTTTCATGCATCTTTTAGTTTTTATATACTTTTATATGCTAACTGCCATAGCGCAGAATGATTATTAAGTGTAGTGTTTTAATAGTATTGTTATGTACTCACTTGGAGTTCTCACACAGATCATCATCAGTGATTGCTCACGGACAAAAACTTGTGGTATTACCTTGAGTCTGAGGGACAACCAGTCTCCCCAGATTCCCAGTATTCTCCACCTCTTTTCGATAACCACCGCAAAAAAGCTTGCGGTATCGCAACAGCATCTTACCATTGAGTTCTTGCTGGTAAAGATCATTGCTCTTCTATTCGCGTTGGGTGGTAAAAAGCCTCCCCAAGGTCTCAGCCCTCTCCGCACTCGAGTATTATTATTATTATTAGTAGTAGTAGTAGTAGTAGTAGTAGTAGTGGTATCATAATTAGCATTAGCATTAGATATGCAAATTACCATATCACATTGTAGTCTTAAAGGTAATATTTTATTATTATTTTTATTATATAATATATATATATATATATATATATATATATATATATTACACTATGTCCTTAACATTTACTCATATATTTTAATCACATAAAATACGTTCTTTAATATTTATTAGTTTTCGGGATTTAATTATGTTTTTTTTTTAAATCCCATTTGAATTGTTTCAATTTTCCGCAATTTGCAATTGACTCATCTTTTACGTAGTTTTTATCAATCTCTATACGCTTGCACTTTTTTTTGTCTGACCCTAGTACCTATTTTATACGGCATCTCTTACTCTTACTTCCGTAGCTCTCTTACGCTCTCTCCTTCTCTCTGTTTATTAACAGTGAAAAAGAAAAGTAAAGTATAAAGAGATTACTGTAGTCCAGTATAATCAAAGGGTATATCACTAGTGTATGAATAGTATTTGATCCGGAAATGTGGGCAGAAGAGAGAGAAATAGGAGATGTAGCATACAGAAACCAACTTGTTTCTCTTCGTATTTTATATATTTACCTGGCTTTGCAAACTCGTTTTTTTCGTATTCAAAAAATATAAACTGAGATCAGTTAGTTGCTCAACGAGACAAATTATTTTTAAAACGTGGGTTTCTAAGAGAGTAAATAAAATTATAAAAACATACAATATATACAGAAAAACAGTAATACAAGATGACAGCAAAGATGATATTGCGTTATCTGTACTATATACTTATTTGTTTCTGTATATATCTTTATATTTAATCACGTGTGTTCAGATATTTTAACAATATAATCTCTTTATAATTTCAACAATATACTCTCTTTATAAGAGAATCGAAAACTTGTCTATGGATCATATGTCAAAACAACCGGAAGTCGTAATAATAGTAACCGGAAGTAATAAAATGTTTTAACGAGCAGATAGCAGTCGAGATGCAGACTAATCTCAAATGATGGTAATGCTCTTTCTAATGTTGTTGTTTGTTTTATTTTTGTATTTATTTTTTTGTATTTAGTATTTCCTTCGGTTTTTGCTTTCATCTTAATTCAAACTGATAACGTTATTGTATATGATTACTAAAATGATGAGTATTTATATTATGAATTTTTTTCTTTGTTTTCTCTTCAATTTTTACATTTTGTATTTCTTTATTAACTATTACTGATAACAAATGTATATTTTTATTATTTTATTTTAATAAAAATTTTTTTTTAATATTATCGGCTCTACGCGCACAAGTTATAGTATATTATACATGTTTCAACGTAGTTAAAGGAAAATAACTTATTTCGGACTATTAAAATAATTTCCGACGCTATTGATCATGTTTACCCATTCATTTATTTATTTGTATTTACATGTTATATTTTAATTCATTTTTAAAAACATGCGTAAATCATCAATCGATTACAGCTTAAAAGTTATAATGATTTTGTTACGGCAATATTTTAAGCCCTGTTAATAAAAAATTCGAAATAGCTCAGACAGAAGATCAAGTTTTCGCTTTCGATTTTCGGATATAGCATCCGCTTTAATTGTTGTGAATGTATTATTTACTATGATTGCACTATATTACTGTTTCTGAAATAGTTCAGTTCGGCGATATTTCGTAATGAGACCAATTCCACAATGTGACTGACGAAAAAATTGTGACTGACTATCAAAATCTCTATTTATATGAGATATTTTACATTTTATATAGCGAATTTTTATGTATTTTATTGAATGGTTTAAACTAGGTACTCGTGATTTCTGGAAAATTTACAATAGTGTGATGAACAATGGACTATGGACAATTCCCCGCTATCTAAGCACAACGATGTAGTTTGCAGGACAACTGATAAAACTGAACTATTTGCCCAACGTTTCGCCTTAAACTCTTCTCTGGACTCGGCAAAACACCCCCTCCCTAAATTCACATTGCGGACTGAAGCCACATTTGAGAACTTAGACATCACCCCGTCACAAGTGAGAGACATCATAAAAAACTTGACACCTCCAAAGCCTGTGGGGCTGATCTTATACCAGTAATGGTAATAAAGAAATGCTCTGCTGAGCTGGCTCCTGTCCTCTCCAAACTATAGAAAACATGCCTTACTGAATCGTGTTTCCCTGAAAAATGTCTTCTGTGGTACCAGTCTTCAAAAGTTTTGGAGATAGAACTGATCCTCTAAACTACAGCCCAATCAGTCTACTCCCGATCTTTGCTAAAATCTTTGAATCATTAATTAATCAAGCGATAGTCAGGTACCTAGTTAATGCTAAACTTATTTCTGATCATCAATACGGATTCAGACAAGCACAATATACTGCAGATATCCTAACGGTCATCTCTGAACGCATATACAATACACTGGACAAGACAGGGGAAGCTAGGGCGGTAGCCTTTGATATATCCAAGACTTTTGACAACGTCTGGCATGAAGGGCCTCTCTAAAAACTGCACTCATATGGTATTACTGAACAAATATTTAATATAATTTAACCCTTCCTAACAAAACGAAAAATCCAGGTTTTACTCGATGACCGTTCTTCTAAGCAACATGACAGAAATGCTGGTGTACCCCAGGGATCTATTATTGGACCTCTACTGTCCCTGATTTTCATAAATGACCTCCCTGATGCCATTGAGATAGGAATATTTGCTGACGACACAACGCTCTACTCTCGTCATGTGGGCAAAACCGACGCGCACATATCTGAGGCAATGGCTGAATAGTTAGAAAATGACCTCCAGTCTGTAGTGGAACGTAGTCAAAAATCGATGGTAAGTTTTAATGCCGCAAAGACAAAGCTACTTTCCTTCAATAACTACAAGAAACCTCTTCAACCACCGATTGTCATGGCAAATAGCACCCTGAATGAGAGTTCATCATTCAAACTCCTCGGCCTAACTTTCACACATAACATGAATTGGAAAAATACATTGAAAACATTGCCAGGGCTGCTGCAAGACGTTGGGGTCTCTCTACCGTGCCAGTAAACTTCTCACACCTGACATTATCCTATATCTCTACAAAGCAACCATCCACCCATGCATGGAGTATTATTGTCACATCTAGGCTGGTGTATCATCCGCTAGTCTCTCCCTGTTAGACAAGGTCCAAAAAAAGAGTTGCCAACGTGATAGGTCCTTCACTATCCACCAAGCTGTAGCCTCTGTGCATCGCCGCAATGTTGCATCCTTGTACCTGATTTACAAGTACTTCATTGGATTGTGTTCTGATGAGCCTGCTGCTCTGGTATCCCCACGACGTAAATTCACAAGACCAAGCCGACAAGCTGCCAAATCCCATCCATACACTGTGGAAGCCATTAGATGCCGAAGAGCTTTCTACTCCAAAAGCTTCTTTCCTCGTGCTGCTGGACTCTGGAACTCTCTCTCTGTTCCATGTTTTCCTGACGTTACTGACATGCAGAAATTTAAAACTAATGTAAACAGACATTTCGCTGCGCAGCTCCTAATTTAGGTTTAACCTCCCCAAAAAACGTTCACCCTTTTTTTCTCAGTAGCCCCTTACGTCTACAGTGGTGGTCTGCCTTTTTTGGTTAACTATGATAAAGAAAAGATTACATAGTGTAGTTAATTTAATTTTCATAAAATCGCGTATGTATTATTACTTTAATATTAGTATCATTCCTAGTTTATTCACGATTTTTTTATGTTTTGGTTTTTACTTTACTTCGCCCCAAACAAGGTCCACTCTCACTGAGACCTAAGTGGCTAATGTGAATAAGTTGGCAGATTTATAGGGGAATCCTAAATGGTGTGCTTGTTCACATGACATTTACATTGCTGCATGTTGGTGCAGTTAAACAGAAAGCAGAGAGAGAATTCCATATGCAAGCGGTTTGAGGAAAGAAACTATTAGAGTAGAAAGCCTCCAGAATCTGCGGATTTCTGCGATGAAGGGGTATGATTTTGCTGCTTGTTTGGTTTGTCGGGGCATAACAGAAGCAAGTTTGTCGGAGCAACTCCCGTTGTAAAAAAGCAGAGGAAGGAAGCAATGTGATGATGGGGCAGGGACTGATACTCAGTAGACAGTGTGACACCTATTAGATGAAGGGTTCTTTTGTAGACCCTGTCCAAGAAGTAGAAACTAGTGGTGTGTGCACTAACCCATGCATTAGAGTTTTTTTTTTAATTAAAATCGCTCCATACATGGAATGAAGCGACTTGATGTAAGGAGCTAATAAGAACGAAATATGATTGTCGAAAAGACAAGAGATGGCAATTGCTCTTAGTCTTGAAGGAGGAAAACGGTCAGCAAGCAGGGAGTTCAACAAAACTGAAGTTCTTGGAAAGAAGCTACTGGAATAGCAAGCTGTATTACAATAGGGTATCAAAACAGCGACTTAATGGAGACCACTAGACTAACGAGTCAAATGAGCTGGAACAAAATAAGGGGATATATCAGACAATACTGAAGTACACATTCCATAATAGTATTTATGAAAAAGGACTGAGACTAGAAACATTACATATGTGTGTAGAGAGAGAGAGTGCAGATTTGAAGAAAATGTAGGTGCAATCAAATTACAGAAACGTTTCTGCACCTTATCAATACCTCTCAAATGGGACAAAGATTAACCAGCCCAAATATGAGAACAGTGCTCTATACAATGGATCTAATGTATGGACTCCAAGGAAAGTGACTTTACAAAAGAAAGCCATCCCAACAAGAGGGTAATGCCCGATTAGGGGCACGCAAATGAATTAGCAGGCTCGACTTATTTTTACAAGTCTTGCTGAAAATATCGCACACAATGACCACTGGTTTCCGTTTGTATGTAGCTATATTAAACAGCTCATTGACACTTGTTTATAAGGCTCCTACCATGGGATCTCATGTGACTCTGTAGCCCAGCTCTTGAGAGGCCGACTCTACCATATAAACAACACACCTGAAAGGATTAAAATGTGACAGGGACGTTAGGAACGTATTGCTTCCGCAAAGTACTTTAAAGATTGAGTACTCTATACGCTTTGTCTCAAATCGACCACAGCCATCATAGATACACTTGCGCCAGATAGATCGTTCCACAGACATCCTCTCCCAGTTCTCCACATTCATATGAAAGGTTTTCAGTTATTTGTTTATTTTTATTACATCTGTAAAAAGTAATTTAGGTGTGTGTCTCGGATCTTTTCCTTGCAACAATTCCCTATATAACAGTTGTTTAGGAGGCATCATCAATATAGAATAGCTCATGTACTAGGGTGTTGATAGTATTGGACTTTGCATTAAATCAAGCTATGTTGAAGACTTTACCAGCGGTTCGGAAACGTATGAGAACACCGCCGCTACTGTTCAAGCGTGCGGGGCGGCTATTGCAACAAATTTATAAAATAACATCGGTGCAAAAAGTGTCATTCTGTTTAACACCGCTCTCAATAGCTATTGGTTTCGAGAGTGACCCACCGAAATGGAT
>OY744521.1:117070930-117073430 GCA_963556195.1 Sepiola atlantica
TTATATATATATATATACATACATATACATATTACCAACGCGCACATCCCTTTTCTACTGGTTTGCACAGTAAAAAGATATTTACCTCTTTTTGTCAAATTTTCTAACGATTATTCAGTAAATTAACCATAAACACTGTTTTCTACATACTCTACCCGTGTCTTAATACGTATCTACGTATATGCATAACAACAGATACACACACACACACATACACATATTATACATATATATATATATATATATATATATATATATATATATATGTATGTATGTATGTATGTCTTAGTATAAATATATATAATATATATATATTATATATTTATACCCATACATACATAGAATCTATATGTATATACACACAACCATATTTATTACTTATGTACGCATACTTGATACACACACAGACACACACACACACAGACACATACACACATACATATATATATATATATATATATATATATATATATATATATATATAAGTTAGATATGTGTACATGTTAATGTATTTCTATGTATAGGATTCACTTGTAAATTTATTACCCGATAATGATGCATTTTGGAACACAGTTTTTTAGCATACGTGTGAAAGATGTGAGCTATATTAATTTTAATTAATTTAATCTAAGTTCCTGCAAAGAGAAGATTATAGCCCTTCATGAAAATTCTAATGCTTCTGATTTTTGTGAAATTTTAAAATAGGTATCGAACATGAATTAATAAATATTCATCTAATTTGAGTATTTTGGAGCATTTAAAGAAATTTTAGGAGACAAAGTTTAGATACAACCTCCCATTTAAAAATTCAAATATTTCAGGTTTGCATGAAATTTGAACAAGAGTTATTAAAACGAATAAAGCTAGATCCCCATTATTTCAATTTCTTCTCAAGTCTCCTAAAGTTGAAGCCTTAAATTTACGAAATTTATCTAGAATCAAAATCCTGTGTTTAATAACAAAATTATAGCCAGTATGTTTAGTATACTTATATCTTGATTTTTAATCACCGTAAAGGAAAATCAAATTGGTGTCTAATTGTTATGTTCCCTCTGAGGCAGATATAAATCTAGTATATATATATATATATATATATATATATATATATATATATATATATATATATATGATTATATGATATATTTATGATATATATGATTATATGATATATTTATGATATATATGATTATATGATATATATATGATATATATGATTATATGATATATATATGATATGTATGATATATATATGATATATATAAATATATGATATCTCTATATATGATATATATATGATATATATATATATATATATATATATATATATATGATATATATATATATATATATATGATATATATATACATATATATGATATATATATATATGATATATATATATATACGATATTTATGCAGTGTTGTTAAAAGTAACAAAATCCGTCAATACTTTCCTTCATTTTTCTCAATGCTGTTAATGTTTTTCTTGTATGAAAATAATAAAAAATCGAAAAATGTTTTATAGGTATCAAGCACATTTTCGAGCCTTCGCCGAGTTAAAATTCTTATAGGGACATTTTATTAATAATTCATTGCCTTCCCCCATAAATTTTCCTTTTCAATATTTTAATCGACTGTACAGAATAGATTCATCTATTTCTTATTCATTAATACATGAATAAAATAAAATAGAATTAAATCATTAACGTTTTTTTTCCAGGAACAATGTGAAATCGTCATTTTACGTAAGAGTCTCTGTGCTATCTTTATAAAATTCTCGTGTTTTTCCAGTTTAATTTTGATAATTTTATTTCGAAAACTGAGGATGATTCAACGAAAGATCGAAAACGTTCGTGATTGAATTTATATCAATTTTCTTGATTTTAATACAATAAGAACCATTTAAAAAATTGAAAAATAAAGAAAACTATGCTCAAACATAGAAACATTCTGTTATTTTTAACAATGAAAAAAAGTTAACTAAATACACACAATATAATATATATATATATATATATATATATACCTATATATACTTATATATAATTATATATATATAAATATATATGCATTGCACTACGTTTAGTGTTCTTTTATCTTATTTGTATATTATGCATGTATATATATATGTTCTAATTACTACCACATAAAATTATTGTTGATGAGGTTGGCTGATCGCATCGGCATTATACATACGTCCCTTTCAACGATTTGGAACGGTTCCATTGTCGCTTGGCAATCTTATCATTTGATCAGATGCAGCAAAATTCGGGAATTTCCTGCTGGGTATCGAATAATGCACGATCTTTTCTGCTGTTGTCTTCATTAAATATTGGAAATTATGAATATTCATGAAGCACACCAGTTAATGGATGGCTATTAATCAATTTCAGGCGAAAACTAAGAAAATGGTCGATGGAGCTTCCCAAGTGACTTCTTTGCGATAAAAAAACGCACATAAAAGATGAAGTGAACGACACACAAACACACTTTTTTCTCTC
>OY744521.1:117078430-117100930 GCA_963556195.1 Sepiola atlantica
TCGTTACAGTTGCGTGTAGTTGCAGGCAGTGTTTACTTAAATGTAAAATCTCAAAATGTTGACTCATTTCTTGTTTTGAATTAGGAGTTGGCTAAGTAAGGCTGTGTTAGAAGCCCTCTTCCTTTTCCCTAGAATTATCGTATTCAAATTTTAAATGTCCGCTCCTTCACACCGGAGTCTGTCTATGATGTCATTTCCGGTTGAATTTAAGGAAATGACTTGTCGTTTTTCTCGGGACTGACTTGCAATGTGTTTTTCTTTTTAAAGGGCTAAATGACATAATTATTTTCTATTTAAATTAATACGTAATTAAATTGAAATTAAGCCGAAAATAGCTTAAATAATCGACCCTCTAGACGGAATCTGCCCCATAGCCCTCTTAGGTGTGAATTCAAAGATTTGAGAATACGTTCATTAACTTCATTGTTAGATTTTACATAAGGATACGCTTTTAGATTATATGTAGATTCGTTAACTGTTTTATATAGGGCATACACACACACACACTAACACACATACACACATACATTGAGTTTATATATATATATATATATATATATATATATATGTATATTATATAATTATTATGAGTGTGTATCTCTGTAAATCCGGCCTACATACGTTGCAATTCCCTCGTTATTTTCCAGTCTTTTTCAAACTTGTAATTATCAAGAAATCATGTCTAATATATTTTCACCGTTGACTTATCTACTCAACTTTTAGAACCTATTAAGTTATACATGTAGGACAATTGTGCTTCATAGACTGAATGGTTTGTAGCGATTAGCATTAATATTAAACAAAAATGATTATATTAAATGAGTTAATTTTGTTAGGTTATATTTTTATACGTATTTAAAATAATTTCCTGAATAAATATCAATCCAAAGCAATAAAACAAACTGTGATTTTATTAACTACTTTCGTTTGTTTAAGTGTTTAATTAATTTGTAATGAAATAAACGTGCTTAAAAGTGTAAATATTCCTTAATTGTAATCTTCTTTAATTGTATAATGAAGTTACCTGCTCATTTTGAATAGCGGAAGTAAACGAATATAAATGTAATTGTTACGAAGAGAAATAAGTACACATTTAAAAAGTTGTATATAAGTAAGCATTACATTTATGTAATAAACTTGCGTCATTTAAAAATGTTGATTACTTTTTAGCTTAAATATTTATTTTATCACATAGAAATTGTTTTTAGTATAAACAAAACAACATATCCATAAAATTTGCACGTACACAAGAAGGAAATAGTAAAGAGTGCAGTTATAATCAGACAGTGAAGAGAAAGTTTATCCACTGATTAATCGCCCCCATTTTTTCTAAATTCATCTTATTGATTGGTTTAAATTCCTCAGAATATTATCGATTAAATCTGACGTTTGACCGACCTTCAAACTTACATGATTGAAATATTCGTATGTGTCTTTATCTAGTAAAAGACATCTCCGTAAATTATTTAAAAAAGACTTTACTCCCAAAAAGTGGATCGTTGTTTGTATGAGTATTAGAACGCGGTTCTAAAAAGTTTCTTCAATATTTTTTTTCTTTTGTCATTTGTGTTAGTTGAGTATGTATATAAACAATATGTTGTCGACGTTTACGACGCATAGCACATCTAAATAATATACGCAATGAAGTGAACAGATATTTACTATCTCTTAATAATGGAGATTATGTATCTATCTGTCTGAAATCGAAACTCTGCTTCTATTACGAATAATCTTATCTATTTATAATAGAGAATATGTATCTCTGAATCCGAAACTATACTCACAGGCATAACCTTCTCTTTTTTGAAAGGTATATAGGTAGTGCGGTATATGTTCTTTTGTCATGATACCATCCTTCCAGGTATTACACCTCTTTTTTAGAGGTGTTGAGGTAGTGTAGTATCTGTTCGGTTGTCATGATATCATCCTCCCAGACATTACCTCCCCCTTTTTTAGTATTTGTTCCGTTGTAATGATATCATCGTCCCAGGCATTACCTCCGTTTTAACAGTTGTGGAGGGAGTGTAGTATTTGTTCTGTTGTCATGGTACAATCCTCCCAGGCATATCCTCTTCCTTTTGGGGGGGGGGGATGTAGTATTAGTTCTGTGGTCATGCTACTACATTCCGAGGGATTATCTTCTTTACTTTCTTGAGGCAGGTAGTGTAGTATCTGTTCTGCTGTTATGTACTATCCTCCCAGGCAATACCTTTTCCTTTTTTAGGAGGGAGGGTTGTAATGTAGTATATGTCGTACCCGCCCTCTGATTATTAAGTATAACGTACTTTTTCGAACGCACAGAAAGTTATATTTCAATAAAGTGAGAGAAATAGAGAGTAAGAAAAAGAGAGAGAGAATTAGAGAGAGAAAGTGAGAGAGAGAGAAAGATAGAGGATGAGAGAGAGAGAAAAGATAGGGGCGCGTTATTTGATTAATAACATGTAAACAACATATTATCTTACATGTATCGTACGAGTCGCTACAAAATGATATATTAACTTTGATGTTCTTATTAAAACGTTTAAATTATAATTTAAAGCACAAATTTATTGAATCAAATTGTTTAGTTTTTAAAAAATAATCGATTTAAAAATTACTATTTAAAAAACAAAAAAAACAAACACATGTTACTGAGGAATTAAATAACTGAATGTCGATACGTGTTCACTGTATTTCATTTTTTTAATTGTTGATTTTCTTTTAGGTACACTTTTTACGATTTGAAAAACTACAAATATTATACGTGTACGACCTTAAGTGAGTTAATGATTTTTGTTTTCATTTCATGCCGTATAAGTAAATTTTGTTTAAAAACTATGTTTTCATTATTCAGTGTTTTATTTATTAAAATAAAAGATGAGGCGATGTATTTCTTTTTTTGTAAAAAACAAACACATTTTACAGAGCAATTAATTAGCAAAAATATGCGCTGGAGGGAGCATATATTTGCAAGTCATATATAATTATTGTTTTCGATAACAGTTCTTTTAAAAGTCCATAAACATTGAGGAAACGAATTATCCCGAGTTCCAAAAAAAGTCGCCGGAAAGAATAGTATTTATAGAAAATGCTATGCCGTTATGCACGATATAAAGTTCTTTCTGGCAGAGGTGTAATACTCTCTGACATATTTGTTTTGCTATGTGGTGTGTTGGTTGGTGTTTGGGGTCGGTATGAGTTTTGTTTATAATTGTCAATGTCGAGCTGAATCGCAAAAAGTAAATTGACCAGAAAAGAAAAGACTCTTTCACCAGAATTGCTAATTTTCCATCGACCATCTGAAATATAGGCATAACTAGAACTCGTAATGATACAATGTAAACAGTTATAGAATTATAAAAATATAATAACGAAGAGTGCATTATTGGGATTTAATTTTTCTAATTAATATGGAAATTAGTTATAACGAGTATTTAGATCGTGAGTATATGCTGAGTATATAACAACTGCAGTAATTTTATTTTGTATATGAAAAAAGGGTATTAATGCCACTGTCCGTGTGATAAACGGTCCAAATTTATATTAAAAAAAAGATTAATTAGTTGTAATACTTGGATGTTATGAACTTTCTTATGACTGCTTCCGATATGATGTTCATCTGTCGTCCAAAATAAGTTAAATATTGTCATTTATATTTGTTCTATAGGTTAGCCTTCTTTTTCTACCAAATCTCCTTCTTTAACAGTCGTATTCTACTTTATTTTCTTCTTAATAATGACCAGTCTTTTTTCGTATTTCTCCTCTTTACCGTCGCCAATCTTCTTACTTCGCTAAATACATGAAAACGATCGTAGGCACTCATATATAAATATATATATATATATATATATATATATATATATATATATATATATATATATATATCCTCAAGTTTATACCATCTTTCCTCTTTCATATAAGTTATCACTTCCAAGATACACCCGCTCATTTTAATAGATTCTTTCAAACTTAAGATTACATTGGTCATACGAGGTAAGTTCTATACCATGTTTTATTCACTCATTATACAAGACCTACTTAAAATAAAAGAGTGTGTTATTGTTATAATGATAACAACAAAGTTGAGTTCAACAGTAATAAGGTAAATATTGAAGCACCGATTGAAAATATGTTGAGATAATCGAAGAATGTCATATTCCTACATCGTGTTTTATATCATCTCTCTTACTTCCCATAATTCCTCACTTCAGCAAACTGTTTGCATATCTTAATAGATTCTTCATAAAAGAAGACAATTTTAATAATCACACTTTCTTCCACGAGGTAAGGAAAGTTCCAGCCAATGTATATCTCACTCACTATACTCAGCCTACGTAAGAGGCTTTTGTAACCTTGCGAAATTGAAAACAACAAAGTGGATTATAGTAAATATCATAAATAGAGAAATAGCGGCTTGTTTTAAGATAATCTAAAAATGTTTTCTGAAAACCTTCCATCGATTTCCTGAATTCACATTCAAAAGTATGTGTTACGTCGAAATATTTGTAGCATGCATCTATTAAAAACAATGTTGGAAAATAAACGAACGTATTTTAGTTCTTACGATTTCTTTGGTCTAATCGTTTGAGCTTGAGTGTAAACACAGACAGACAATTATCACTTGTTCACAGACAAGCGGGAATATTCCCCAGGAAAATGACACATACGTAGACAAGTATAACGACCCATAAACACTTCATCAGCGACAGCTTATTTTGAGACTAGAGTAGTCGGAAGATTATTATAATTGCGTTCTTAGATAGATCGATAGACGGTTAGATAGATGAAATAATAAATACACACATATAAAAATAAAACAATATATATGTAGATAGATCATCATAACCGATAGATAATTGTAATTGTATCCTCTCATATATATATATATATATATATATATATATATTAATATATATATATGTATATATGTGTATGTATGTATGTATGTACGTATGTATGTATGTACGTGTGTATATACATGTGTATGTATGTATGTATATGGATGTATATATATATACATATATATATATATATATATATATATATATATATATATATGAGCGGTATATTCTTTCTCAAAACAGATATAATTAATGTGCATTACATTCTGAGCTAAGCATTCTCATATTTAGAGATGTATAAGAGGTACATGTAACACGCAACTTATCAGTATCCTCTTCTCTCTCTCTCTCGATCTCTCTCTCTTTCTGTATCTTATTTCCTTTAACTTCTTTCTCTTTTTCTCTCTCTTTCTCCCTTCATCTCTCATAAATATACATATATTACATAATAATAACTGATCAAATACGGGTATAAGCAATATATATATAGCATTTTGAGCTGCAGATCTTCATACTTAGAGATATCTAACAGAACATTATTTAGTCTATCTGGTAACTTGGCAAACGTTATTTATATTTGACAACTAAATAACTGAAAAAATTTTTAAATTTTCCTGACAAATATATAGTGATCTACAGTAATTATTCATTTTATTGACTTTAAGACATGTTTGTTAGTGGTCTAAGCCTCTTAGGGAACCTAACAGCATCTGTTATGATACATGTTTTGCAGTAATCGACATGGTACATTTTTACAGAAGAAGTATATTTCTACATAACTGCTATCCCTAATTGTTAGCACGTAGATGACTCAGCAGCCATGAGTCAACTGGTTTCCGGTTGTATATAGCTACGTTATATTTCTGCTTGACACGCGTCTAATTAGTTGATAACATGAGATATCATGTTATCAACAATATACCATTCATCGATAGACAGGTTCTTCAGACACATGGTAAGGCTGAAATATGTTTTACCGTTCGACACTGACAGTTTTCGCAATGCATATATATATATATATATATATATATATATATATTTGTAAATATATGCGTGTTCTAATAGAAAGAAAAATAATGTGTGTAACATCTTGATATTCCAAATACTATTTCTTTCCTTCTCTCTAAAGCCATATCTTTATCTTATTCCCTTTCTTTTCTCTGGTCGCCCCATGCTACCCTTTCCCCGTTGACACCTTCTTCCTGTTTTCTTTGGCAAAAGCTATCTCTCCCCCACCACTCCTCTTCCATTGCCCAGGGCAAAAGTATGACATATTTCTATTTAAATACAACCTCCGTCTGGGCCTTCTATATACGTACTGTTCACTGCCACGTTGCGCACATTATATACGTACCTATAACAACCCCCGTGCACATACTATATACGTATCTATCCCCGCCCCGGTGTGCATACAATATACGTACCTATCGCCTCCCCGGTCTGCATAGTATATATGTTCCTATCGATTCCCCTGTGCGCATACTATATACTTACCTGTCGCCGCCCCGGCGCACATACTATATACGTACCTACTCCGGTGCGCATACTATATACATATCTATCACCGCCCTAGTGTGCATACTATATAAGTACCTATCACCACCCCAGTGCGCATACATAACTCATATTAATACACCCCTGCCATACCAAAGACAATAAATTAAGTTCATTCATGTAGCATCACTATCATAAAAAATAACCTGTATTAATGCGCCCCCGTTGTATCAAAGGACCCATATGGCACCTTTGTGTTTCTGTTAATATAAGAAGAAGAAGAAGCAGTAGAAGAAGAAGCAGTAGAAGAAGAAGAAGAAGAAGAAGAAGAAGAAGAAGAAATAAACGTATTCGATAGAAGCGCAATCGGCACAATCCCCCTTAAAACATATCTCATAGAGGCGGTATACTGCACAAGATTCTGGTCGCATATTATTTTTATATTTGGAAGTAGAACAGATACTACATTACCTCCATACCTCTAAAATAGGAGGTAAGGCTTAGTGTTGTGGTTGCAAGGTTGAACAATAATTAGTGAGGAATACAATGAAGACGCAAACAACAAGGAGAATGCAATAATAAGTGTATTAAAGAAAAGGTATAGTTACAGTATGTACAAATGAAGGTGTCGAGTCAGAGAGTCTTGGTGGGAGGACATGTACGCTCTTCGGCGTCACTTCCGGTGGCATTTAGGTAACACACACTAAGACCAACCTAGGCTTGCCATTTATAGTGTAACGTTATTCGTATATGCAAATGAGTGGTTGCCACCACAACACTTAGGAAGATGGTATCATAACAACAGAACAGATACTATACTAACTCTACATCTTTCAAAAAAAAAGAATGGAATGCCTGGGAGGATGGTATCATGACAACAGAATAGATACTAAACTAACCTCACACCTCTTAAAAGAGGAGGTTATAATGCCTTGAAGGAGGGTATCATGACAATAGAACAGATACTACACTACCTTTAATCTTCGACGTATAATCGTCTGACGCGAACAGATCTGACTGTATCTTGATCCGGCGCACTGTTTAAAATTACCAAAAAAACACCAAAAATATAAAAATAATAATCAAAAACTTGAAAAAACAAAAACACAGATATAAACAAAAACAACATGAAAAACACAAAAATTGGCGCCAAAGAGCAAAAGAAAAAATAACAAAAATAATGAAATTTTTTAAAGAAAAAATATAAAAACCAAAAATGTTGATAAAAACCCATCAAAATTAGCGCAAGAGAGCAAAACAAAAAATTGACTAAATCATAAAAAGCAGGTGAAAAACAAAAAACATAAAAAATGAAAAAGAATATGAAAAAATGAAGAAACTAACACAACAAAAAACATCCAAATTTGCGCCAAGGAGAAAAGTATTATATTGACAAAAAACATGAAAAACTTTAATAACAAACAAACAAAAACAGAAAAAAACAAATAAGAACAAAAAAGCATCACAAAACATCAACATTTGCAAAAAAAGAAAAAAGAAAAAAAGATTGACAAAAAACAGGATTAATAAAAAAAATGTTGTTTGACCCACGCCAACCATATTGAAAATATTTACTTTTTGTGACAAAAAAAATTATCCACCTTCACACCAAAAAATGTTTTATTCTCCCCCACACAAAGAAATATTTTTAGTTCAAAAAAATAAAAGTTTAAAAAAATTCTCCTCCAATTTTTTTTACTCTCCACCCCCCCCAAAAAAATATTTTACACTCTCCATCCCTAAGAAATATTTATAGTTAAAAAAACAAAATCCCCCACCTGCCCCCCTCAATTTTTTCTTACTCTTCTTCACCCAATAAATGCTTTGAGTTAAATAAAATATCAGCTGAACAAATACTACGCTACCTTCGCACCTCTAAAAAAAGGAGGAGGTATGCTTGGGAAGGTGGTATCATAACGACAGCACAGAACGGTTGAATTTGAGAAAATGACTTGCAGTTTTTTTTTCGAGTATGACTTGCAATTAGTTTTTTTTAAAAACTACATGATATAATTGTTTTCTATTTAAATTAATACATAGTTAAGTTGTCATTAAGCTGAAAATAGCTGAAATAAATGACCCCCGAGACGAAATCTATCCCATATCTCCCTTAGGAGTGAATTTAAAGATTCGGGAATACGCCCATAATCTTTCACGGTGAATTTTACATTAAAATACACTTTTAGATGTTATCTAGATTCGCTTACTTTGTTTCTATAGGACACACACATATATATAATATTAGTGGGAGAGAACTAAAGCAGAGTGCTCGATTATTAAGAAAACATCCAGAAATAAAAACGTAATATTTATAAATATATGTAATAACATAAGATAAACACAACATATGTTCCGTTAGTGTCAAATCAGAAAATAGCGTCGCGCACGTTTGAATTCCGACGTGTGCAACGCCATTTTCCAAAGAGACATACATAAACAGTAGCTGAAGAAAGGCCAACATAGGAGGACACCTATAGGTCCCCTTTGTTTGGATCTTAAACAAACGGTGCCGATGCTGTCTAAATCTTTTGTATATATATATATATATATATATATATATATATATATATATATTAGCGTTTCCGAAAGATTAACATCAGAACACCTCATCCAGCTATCTTCTACATCATCTGTAAACTTCATTATCTTCCCAGGGTATACAGCATGCTCACCACACTGAGTTATCGATTAACGAACCTTCCGAAACATACCGCATCAAAACATTACCACCGGGCTGACCAATTGTTACAACTATTGGAATCCTAGGAGAAAACATTTTGGGAGATATCGACATCATCCTCAAACCCCGCTGTCCAACATCACAAGCTATCTGCATTACACAACACATGTTCTACACAGGAAAGACAACCTACCAAACAACTTACTTATCATCACAATTCATGGATCCCTATACCATCCCAACATTCTTAACAGGAAAGATATCTCTGCGTTAATGATTTTTTTACACACAAACTATTTTACAAGACAGCCACATTAAAGATGTCTGCAACATCATACAATTAATCCTGACACACAACTTTACATTAAAAAATAGAAACTTTCTACAACTAAAATAATAGCCAGATGAACTAAAATGGCTTCCAAATATGTTAACATCTCCATGCATACATTACTACAGGCTGTTATATGACATAATCCTAGTTGGACGAACAATCCTAGATGGACTTCTACCAATATCTCAACAATTGCCACAATAGCATAAAAGTTACAAAAAACACTCCACCACACACATCTCATGTGTAGACATATGTGTGCAAATCACAAATAACTACATCCCCACTGTATACCAAATCAACCGACAAACACGGTTACTTCAGTCTTAACATCTACCGCTTTATCAGCAGAGAACGATTCATTATTAAGTCAATACCTACCTATAAAACGTATTTGTTCAGATCTACTAGAGTGTAACACACCGATAAGAATTTTAGCTAACACTTCTTCCGTAGAAGCTATACCCTAAAATAATAACACAATCTATAAAACAGCATCAATCATTAGTAGACAAACAGTTCTAGAATACAAAACTAACAGAAACATTCCAATAAGTTCTATGATATTTGATTTAAACCACATCAACAAATTACACAACCCATAACGATATTCTGCCAGCTAAAACATGAGCCAAGTAGAAACATAATATTACACAAGCAAGTTATCTTCATATATATATATATATATATATATATATATATATATAATATATTATACGTACATATATCATAATCGTATGCATCCTTATCACTTAGGAAGTGAGACAATCGAAATAACAGTAAGCAAAAAAAACAACGAACGCTGCAATCACCAATAAAAATAATTGCATAAAAATACATTAAATATTTAGGTGATAAAAATCGTACATATTTCTAGACAGAGCGTCTTGGTCCGATGGTAAAATGCTGGACTATAGACATTAATATCGAAGGTTCGATCTCTGTGTAAGTTTGCCATGCTGATGACGGCCGTGAGCCAGAAACATGTGTTCATGGATTACTTTTATGTACGTATAAAATAAATAATATATATATATATATATATTAACGAAAAATACGTCATATAAAGTTATGGGTGACTATTAATGCAATTTTCAGCGTCTTAATAACTTAGGGAGTGAGACAATCGAAATAACAGTAAGAAAAAAACAACGAACGCTACAATCACCAATAAAAATAATTACATCAAAATACATTATATATATATATATATATATATATATATATATATATATATATATATATATATACAGAGAGAGGGGGGTATATAAATAGGTATGACGTATGTATACTTATATGCAATGATGAATTATTTAAACAAATCCTTACAAATAGCACGTAACCAACTTCAAAGAAAACAATATAATTTAAGTATATTATGTATAAAACTGACATCAGTTGCCAAATTCATATTTCTGTAAAACAAAGACTTATTTCAGACGTCAAATATATTTAGTGTGGCCGCTATTAACAAACCACAATGTTTGACAGAAAATGAACGTTTTTGAGTTGTTCCAATTTCTTTGGCCTAATCGTTTGAGCTTGAGTGTAAACACAGACGGGCAATTATCACCAGTTCGCAGACAATCGGGAATATTTTCCAGGAAAATGACACATTCGTAGACAGTTATAGAGATCCATGAACACAGAATCGATGCTCTTTGTGATAGAAGCAGTAGCAAGATTCTTGTAATTGTATATTTTTCTTATATATATATATATATATGTATATATAAATAATGTGTGTGTGTATGTGTGTGTGTCAAGAAAGAGAGCGTAAGAGGAGAAAGTGAGATGGAGAGAGAATTGGAAAGGACCGTTAGATAATGACATGTATATGAAATCAATGTGGGTTCAGTAGATACCAATATATTAACGAATTGGTATAATTTCTGAAAATTCAGTAAAGTATTCGTTCGTTCAGATAGTATTACATCCCACACCAGTGGTTACAGTTGGTAGTTTCGAATCTCCTGATTTATGCGCGCTATGTCAAGCTATCCTGATGAGTCGCAAAACGATAAAACAGCGTATTGTAAATGACTATATATATATATATATATATATATATATATATATATATATATATATATATATAAATGTGTATATGTATAATTATAAATATTTGTTTTTATCTACATTCGAATACGTTGCATCCCTTTTTTGTATTTTATATGCACATGAAAATTAATTTTATATATATATATATATATTCCAACACACATACATACATAAACATACCTAAATGCAAATATATATATATATATATATATATATATACATATATATATATTTACAAAGATCATGTCTTTAAAAATAAGTAAAATCGTAAAAAATTACATTTTCATTAATATATGGTTTAATTAAATTAATAAATAAAATGAAGGAAATAAGAAGTAATGAAGATAAAGCAGTAACGATATAGTAAATTTGACACGATATCTGTCGTTGAGCGAACGTCTATTGAATATTTCACTGTTCTAGTCTGGTGAATGTAAGAAAAGATAACTTCGTTTTCTAATAGACTGTTTTGATCTGGTGAGATAACAAAGGGCAAAGAGTTACTACTCGTTTAAACACTATATTTTCTAGAGGGAGTTTGTTATATGTTACAGTATATATATATATATATATATACATATATATATATATATACATATATATATGTATGTATATATATGTCGGTAATGGTTTAATAATAAGTAAGCTTGTAAATTTGGTAGAGCCTTAAAATACACTGTCATTTATCTTTCCTAAAATCATTAATAATTTTTATAAATAATGATAGACACTATGGGGGAAAAGAAGTAATGAATCGGAAGTAGTTGCTATATGACTAATTTGACACGCTTAACATTCATCGACCCCTCTTTTTCCTCTGAATGATCCTGGCTTAGGGGAACAACTGAGCCACATGACCGCCCGAGTGTTGTTGTTTTTTGGGTAGCTTTATGATTTTTGATTTCCGGTTCTCTTTCTTTTGTACGTATTGTACTAATTTATTTTCATTATTATATCTCGCTTCTGACAAAGCACACGCGTGCTAAAACGTAATGACATTTACGTAAGCTGATTTAAATGTTTACCTGATATATATTTATACTTCGTATTGAGCACTTTAAAAATATATGGGTTGTATGTTCATTTTAATTATATATTTGAACTTGTTCAATATATATATATATATATATATCATATACGCTGCTATATAAGTTATCACTTAAGTTAAAAGAATAATGGTCTGTACTTAGTGTAACGAAATCCTCCTTCACCTTTCTCTTAAGAAAGGACTGCACAACTTTGTAAGAAGAGGAGCACGTTCCGACAGTAAATTCTGAAGCACAATGCCTCGGATGGGGTTAGGATCAGTTGCATGCTGTCATCAATGTTCTTGACAAAATCCTGGACAGATATATTGATATCAATTAGAGTATTTTCCATCTTAGGAGTAAATTCCAGAAATAGGTAAGTCTGATCACAAAGTGGGGAAATTGATGCAAAGTTGTTTGCACAGAATCTGCTTTGTCAGATGTTGAGCAAATCGCCATCTTGATAATCAATTGTTAGAATAGAAGTCTTATATCTGCTCACTACTCTGTGTGTTATTCTCGAATACTTTCGAGAACAGATACTGGATTAAGCAGATTGATCATAGGACGCTTTCAAGTTTTCCATAACCAATTTGCTGCAATTGTCGGCAGTTTTAAAAGTTGGCTTTGCTTTCATGGCATCGATTCCGTTGATCGCAATTGAAATAGCTGTTTATGTGAGCAAGGGCAGGAACACACTGGCTATGTAGTTAACCCATGTTGGAATTTATGGAGAGTATTACAATGTCAATACCAGCGATTAATCAATCGGATATATCGGCGACACGGGGCAATTATTTCTGCAACTGAAACTTTACAGATGAAAGATATAATGCTATCCCAACCACTATTGAGTATCGATACACTCCGAAAAAAAGGGAAGAAGACACCCTGGTCTTAGATTTAGTCTTCATAGACACAAATGAGATTACATAGTAGATATGCACTGCTAAGTGCAAGTTGTCCAGAAAAAAAAACGAGAAGCTTATGAAATGTTCGTCAGCAATTTGTAGAAAATATAAGTAAGCTCATAATGATCAGAAAAACACGACAAGACTTTTCTTATAACTTTTGTGTGAGTAAGCCATCCATTGTACATTCTGAACATTAAAACCACCAGACACATGAAGATTTTTCATCGATTCGCTTAGTGGTCCTTACTTTATCGTATTGAGGACAATAAAGGGCAAATATGAAAGAGGTGATGTATACAAGTACATCATAGAAACACAAAAAGGTACTTATTTCTTTATAGGAGATTTTTGAACCACATAGAAAACAATCCGTCGTTTATGTACGCACGAATTGCATGTAAATGGTGATCTTGGCAGTCGTGTTTTAAGGTCATGTTGAAATTACCTAGAATCTTATTGACGTCATAAATAGAAATTGACCGACCAATGCCAGAAACAAATCGGTTTTGTGTCCTGTGAAGTCAGAAGGCATTGCCCTAATGTATGAAAAGAGATCTTGTAGTTAGAATCTATGTCAAATGTTGGATGATGAGTTTATGCTAATTTGTTGTTTTGAAACTATTTATTATGGAATTAGACATGTTAAAGAGGTCAGCAGAATTGTTAAAACAAGGATATTGGGTAAACAGACTATCTTTCTAAACCTGTAGCAGTTCTCATTTACATTGCATCACGAGCCACCACTGGAAATTACTTCATGATCAAAATCTATTGAACAAATAGCAATGCAGAAACCTTGGTATTATACACTTGCTGATAGAGGAATCTGGGTCAAGGTTATTCCAAGGTACGTGCCTCTTTATGATTAGGTAGATAACATCAGTCCAGATAGGACGTTTACCCCCCAGCACCCGTATTAGTGGTCTAGCAACAAAGAAAAAAATACTCAAAGCAGATCAACATACTGTTCACATTAATCAACAGCCGACCCGGGAAAACACCAATCTTTTCCCCATTTGTTAGAAACAGCACTCATGAAATTCAGCATGAGAAAGCGATAGTTACGAGGCTACCGTTAATACATATACAGTGTACTTTCTACTCTCAATCAGTATGGATGTGCATAGGGTTGTGTTCTTTGCTTATACAACAAGCATATCCCACTTAGCTTCTAACAGCCTTGTTTCAGGGACAAGCAGAGACAAGATGCTTAGAGCTTAGGTTTTTTAATCGAATTTTCTTCTCCTTAATAGAGTATATGACAAGATCTTCGAGTCCATCTCATGGATGGAGTATTCCACAAAATAGTACCGTACCAGGTATTTCTACGTCCGCAAATTATATTTATATTTAGAATAAGTCTTCGTGTCTCTTACATAGCAATTTAAGATACTTTTCCCATTATCATGATAATATAATAGAAATTAAGTTTACTGGCACCATCTTAAATGTTCTGATCTTTTAGAAAGAAAAGTGTTGCAAGGAAGTTGCTAAAATAAGAGGGCATTACATCTTAGTTGGTGTGGGTGTCACCTTCCTTGTGTTAGACGATATCGACCGAGGTGATAGACGCCGCTGTGATGGTTGGTCACATAATAGGCTGCAGCGAAGTCTCAACTAAAGTCATGCTTACCACTAATTTTCTCCGGCTATTTTGTTTGATTTCTTTTCGGAAATACAAAGCCAGACACCAATATATATATATATATATATATATATATATATATATATATATATATATATATATATATATATATATATATATATATGCATACATAATGTAAAGTTTTAATTATTCTACCCTGGAAAATGATGAAGGCTACATGCTCACAAGAAAAACAGGTTTTTAATCAAGGCAAAAAATCGTTCAGCCAAAAACCAAGGATATCATTTTCAGGAATTCAACTATTTTAAAATATTTGCATCTCTAGGTTTGAAGAAACCTTTTAAAATACATGAAAATACGTTTCAAATATACGCTTAAAAACACATGTATTTTAAAACGTATTGTAGAACGTACATCTGTTAATATTTTAGAAATAGTTTAAAATTCTTGAAAACGATATCCTTGGTTCTTGCCGAAACAATCTTTTGCCTTGATCAAAAACGTTTTCCCCCTGTGAATATCTTTCTGTTGTCATCATTTCCAGGGTAAAATAAGTAACACTTTGTGAAATAGCTCTGACCATCTACTATACAGCTATAGCTTACTTTATGTTATAAAATAATCCTACATTTGAAGAACGTTGAATGTTGAATTAGAACACGCATATATTTACAAATATATATATATATATATATATATATATATATATATATATATATATATATATATATATATATATGTATACATATATATATATGTAAGTATATTCGCTTTTATTTATATCGATTTACAGCCATGCAGAAACGTACGCATACATCAGTGCCTGACCCACCGAGACACACGATAGGTTCCTTCGTATTACTTTATATCCAACCAGTCATTCTAATGTTGGATATTTACTAATATTAATGGCATTCTTTAACGACTGTCTGCGACCAATCTATCTTCAGTCTCCCCAAAACAAATAACACACAAACATTACCGAAAGGAAGTCATTTGTCTTTGTAAGAGTCGATAAAATTATTTGTCAAATATTGGACATTTTTATAAAAATCTCATTTATATTCTAAAACGAAGATTATTATTCCTTCAAAAATATTGTAAATTAATTTTGGAACAGAAATTAGATGGGAAATAAATTAATTATTAGATAATGGATTATTTTTAAAGTGTTGTATAATAATAATAATAATAATAATAATAATAATTGTAATAATAATAATAATAATAATAATAAATTACACCGGCCTCAGCTAACATCACACAAAAATTAACCAAGGAACAGAAATCACAAGAAACACTAAAAGCTCTCCCCCTTTTCTTCCCACCCCACTTCTAAAAAATATTTAAATAAAATAAAATAAACAATTTAAAAAAGAAGATGGTGCTGGCATAGGCTGACACCAGACAACATATTTGTAGAGGTTCGAGGAGGAAGAGAAGACCGAGGAGGGATAGCACAAACCAGATCTCCACTGGAAAAGTGCGGAGAATGCTGGGACCTTGGGGAGGCTTATTGCCACCCAAATCCCAGAGAAGATCAATGGTCCTTACCAGCGAGAAATCAATGGTAAGTGGCTGTTGCGTTACCGCAAGGTTATTTGTGGTGGTTATAGACAAGAGGTAAAAGAATACTAGAAATCTGGGGAGGCTTCTCATCACTCAGACTCCAGGAAATACCACTGGTTGTTTTCGGTGAGCAATCACTGACGATGATCTGTGTGAAAACTCTTAGTGAGTACAAATAATAATAAAGAAACCCCTTCGATTGCTGAAACCAATTGGCATAACCAAGTAATACTGAACAATCAGAGACGAACTGAAATAGAACGACACTATGAACACACGGGGGAACATCACAGGAAACCAAAGAAATGGAAACGGAAACTACTGTAGCAGATGAGAAAAATCACATATTCTGATCACCTACCCCTTAAACAAACATACAAATGGCGGCACTGGCATGAAGGGTTAACAAGGATGGAAATATTAAGGAAAGAGAGAACCATCCGCGCTTCCGCTAGAAGGGCAAGGATTGTACTGGAATATTTGGCAGCATTATTGCAACTCAAATTCCAGAGAAAGCCTACGGAAGCTATCAGTTATAAATCAAAGACAAGCAACTGTTGCGATAACGCACAATAATTTGTAACGAAATGGAGAATACTGGAAGTCTAGAGAGACTTGCTGACACGCACACTTCAAGGAATACCGGCGCGTGTTCGTAATATTCCAGACTCAACTAGTGTTTATAATTCTTTCCTTAAGCCAAGGCTTTTCAAAGATCGAGATCTTATCATCAGAGGAGAAATACAGATAGATAAGTTGGCTTTCGAAAAAACCAAAGTTCAAATATTTGAAAAATATATGAAAAATTTTATTAAAAAAATGCAGTGAAAGAGAAGTTCCGTAAAAAGTTATGTGGTTTGTCCGGGTTGTAATTTTCCGTTGAAAAGATGTCCAATGAACTGTAGAAAGCGAAAAAAAACTTTTGCGTAGGGGCAGTATGGAGAGAATGTTCAAATATAAGTAAATCCAAACGCACTTCTCGATCTTTGAAAAACACTAGTTTATTACTGAATACACCTTGCATTGAACAATTGAAATTTGAAATAAATTTGGACAATCGTCGCATATTTATCACTCTTTTTCTTCTATCTCTACAATTGCTCTATCTCGTATATTGGGCTTAACCTATTCACTATAGGTTCCATCTACTAAATGTGCTACATTTAGTTTATATTTTATCCTATATATATATATATATATACAGGGTGGGCCAAAATAAGGGTCCTATCTTTAAATTTGAATAACTTGAATTTGAATAACTTCCACAAAATAAAAGTTAAACTCACAAAACTTTATGTGTGTGTAGACTGACCCTTCCGAGATTTTTTGAAATAAACAAAACAAATTTTAGCCGAAAAACACTTCTTAAAACTTACAAAAACTAAAGTATTGTTTTTTACACGGTTTTGAGTTTTTTAAGCAAAAATAATGTTTTCTAAATGAGGGTACGTTCCTTAGGGCTAATACGGCTCATGCTTGCTTCGGAAGGGGTCCTTTACTTATTTAAAAAAAAAAAAATTTTTTAAATCAATAAATAAAAAAGTTATGAATTTTTAAAAATAGGACCCTTATTTTTGCCCACCCTGTATATACTTGCTATATATATATATATATATATATATATATATATATATATATATATAGCAAGAGAGAGAGAAATATAATCCATGAGAGTTACATCCACCGAGTAGTAATCTAGTAATCTAGTGAATCCTAACTGTGTTTGTATAAAAGTGCTAATTAACAAATAGAATATTTTATCAAGTATGGTTTTTTAATTCATACAAATAATAATTACTTACACATTTGCAGACATATTTCGGTCATGGCTAATAATAGCCAGACATCTTCAGGCAATAAACCTTTCACTTCATTTACAGGGAGTGGGACGTAACGAGATTACTCTCTGAAATTCAACAGTGATCCACCTTTACAAAAAGAATTCAGACTGCATGAAATGTTCGTTATCTTTTATTACATTTTAAATAGATATTTTTATTTATTTTTATTTCATCAAGTTTCCTATGATAAATTGAATACATATGTAACAAAATTACAGCCATGCTAAATGAATCAAATAGCTTGTTTATCGATAACAAAGAGTTTCTTTTTCATTTAGATTATACTGAAAGTTGGATGAAAATCGTTTCCAGTGTATGTGGTTCCATTGTAAAATCAACCTTATTTGTTAAATAGACACTATGTTTTATTAACAGTTTTTTGTTACATCTATCAGCTAGTATTTTTGCATATCACTTATATGAATGGCTATTTTTTTACCAAATAAGCATTATCATAACAAAAACTAAGTTTATGTTCTAAATAAAAACAGATAAGCTGTAGTTGAAGAGATGCGGCTGTCAGGCGCTATACAATGTATGTCTGCATGAACAGACACAGTCCATTGCTCTATCTATGGATAGGTCATCATTCGCTCGAATGGCTGTGAGAGTTATGACCCAAACACGATTGACACTTTTGATGCATTTTCCCACGATGCGGCTTCCAACAGGGCTGTAATGTTTATTTGATTAACGAGGCGAGCGTGATGAATCTCTTTATACATATATCCCAATAGCACATACACACACACACACACACACACATACACACACACACACACACACACACACATATATATATATATATATATATATATATATATATATATATATATATATATATCATGAATAAATATTAAATCCTATTTACCTACAGACGACGGTATTTCGAGCTTTTGCTCTCATCAGTGCATGGAAGTGATACTTTCATACACTCATAAAGCACGAACCAAGTTCACAGAGTCACCTTTGACTCAGCACGCTTTCATTCTAGCCATGAGAAAAGTATCACGTCATACGGAGAATTTAAATTATATTTAAGCCGATTACACGTAAGCATCATATAGCCTAGAAGTCTTAACAAACTTACTCAGAAATATACCTCAATTTAGCAATACATAATAAAAATATAAATAAAAAACAAATAAATAATTAAACAAACTAAACTAAACTTAAACCTTAAAACTTAACCACTAACACCTCAAATACAAAATACAAGCAAGCACGTGTTAAAATAAGGTCACACATTACATTGACACAACAAAGAAACATGGATAGTCCACCCTATATGAAATAGAAAAATAGAATAGGAAGTAGGAAGAAAAATCAACCGAACTGTTGTTTGATAGAAGCCGAAGGATTGTCTGAGAGAACAACAAAGAAACAGTGATGAGTCATTATATAGACAACAGAAAAATGGAATAGGAAATAAGAAGTAAAATCAACCGAACATTTGTTTGTGAAAAGCTAAACGATTAGCTAAGAGAACCACAAAGAATCTGATTGGTTAAAAAGCTAGACGTATATATAAAAACACCCGGCAAAACTAACTCTATGAATTTTAGTGTGGCGCCTCGCCCCGGAGATGAAACGAAATGAAGCGAACTTTTAGGAAAGGTAAAACCTATTGTGAAAGTATACAACTCAATATATCGGATAGAAAAGATAGATAGATAGATAGAATGATACAAAAGAATTAGAAAAGCGACGGAGACAGCTCTTTTTTTCAATTCAGTTGCTCAATACAAAGTATATTCCGCAAAAAAGCAATTTATTCAATTAATTTTTTCCTTAAGCCAGGCTTTTCAAAGATCAAAATCTTATCATCAGAGGAAATGCTGGGATAGATAAGTTGACAGAAGCCAATATTTAAAATCTGAAAAAGTAAAACAAAGATTGTATAAAATCCGGTGTCAAAAAGTAGGCACCTGGCAAAAATCACACTTAAAACAATGCAGTATAGTACACCACTTCGACCTTGATTAAATATTAAAAGAAAAATTATTGAGATAATAGCAAGCTTTATGGCTAATTAGATCATTTTTGAAACATATCTTTCAAATTTAACCCTATCAATAAACTAAGGATTTTTCTTACATGTATTCCATATTATCATATACTTAAAAAAGCCATAGAGAAATATAGGCCAACCTACCCAACTTTCTTAAGATAAGATATTTATATTTGTTTGACTGTAAAGTAGATTTTTCTTAGACTGTCAATTAAAGATTTTTATTGCTTTATAAAATTTACAATGAGACGAATAAGCAAACCTATCTTTGATATTTTCCGATTTATTTTTGGAGGCTTGTGTTCGGTGTATCAATTGCATGCCCACTCCTATGCGTTATAGATTAGAGCGTATTTATTTATACTTATGTATATATTTACATACATAATTGTATGCATGCTTATATATTTATCTTCCACTTTATGTGTGTTTATCTTGACTTTCTTAATCTTCTTCCCTCTTATCGCTTTTACCCCCTCTGCCTACCGCCTCCTCTATACTAGCTCGGTAAGTGCGAAAAGGAAAAAAAAGAAAATAAATAAAAATTAAAAAGGAATAAAAAAGAAATAAAAAAAGAATAAGTCACCTACTTGTCAAATCATATTCTAATGTCGCTAAAAGTCTTCTAATATGGTCCAATCGGATCATCTTCTCCTTCTCCCATGTGTGTGCTTTCAATCTTCACTTTTCTGAAGATATTCGTTAATACGAACGAACCCGGTCAAATCTCTTGTTTTTGTTTTTCTCCTGCATTTTAACCTGTTTCCGTTTGTCTTTTTTCACACATTTTGTCTACCACGGTCTTTCATTTTCATAGCTTATCGTGTACCTTACCCCACATATATTTATATATTAAAAATATATATATGTGTGTGTGTGTGTGTGTGTGTGTTTATATGTATAGGATTTATTCTTTTAATTACGAGCCAATCATTATGAATTATTGAATATATATTCTAGTTAACAAGTTCAGTAACTTGAGCACACTATCGTGTTTTTGCTCTCAAAACTCGACAACCACCAATACTTTTAAAATAAGCGTATACAAAAAATTAATTGCAAAATAAAACATAGCTCTACATGAAATATTATTCATATTTTGTAATAAAATTTTAACCGGATTGATCATCACGTGTGAACGTCAATAATATTTATATGGGCGTGAACTCCCAAAATAATGAACTTATCATTATAGATTAAAAGAAACGAATTTTTTACAATAGTGTGAGTAACGTGAACACATTATTATTTTGTTAATTTTACCATTTTGTTAATTTTACCCAGAAATCACACCATACCTTATCAAAAAATATAAGTAAAACTAATGCTATACATATTGCTGACACTTGTACTGGCACGCATATTCCCTTAGTCCTCTATGTAAAAAAATTGTCAGACAAGATGCCATCTCTTTGTGTTAGTTTTTATTTTTTCCGCCACCACGGCGGGAAGATAAGGTTACAGGGCAGGAAAGTGAAATTTAAAAAAACAGCGCCCTAGAGATAGAACACTCTGGCTGAACAAAAATATCCTGGGCAGTCATGTCGGCATTCCCTGGTAAGGGTTCCTCGAGCGATTAGCAATAAACTAACTCTTTCACAAACGGCGAGAAAGCAATGTATGGGATGGTATATTTCCTAGAAATGCATAGGACGATACCTGAAACAGGCAGGGAACAAGTCATCCTTAAAAATAGTCCATACTCTACCGGTCTAATTTTGATATGGACCAAGCAACTTGATTTAATTGATTTAATGACTAAAATGTACCTTATTAAAATTAATTTAAATTTTTCAAAGTCCTAATTAAAACTAATAATTCGGTAAAACTAACATGCACTTGACTTTTAGTGTTTTATGTTTGTTTTTATGAATTGAAGAGTTTAAAAAAACGAACACTGTCTTTATTTTAAGTTTAACAGTTTACCTATCCGGAAATTAAGCATTTAGTTCAATGCATTTTTTTTTCTGTCAGGAAAATAGTTTACACTCTTGGGTTATCAACACAAATAAACTATACTACTTGATTTTTACCATTAACTTTCAATCTCGGTAAACAGTTTAAACGCTTCAAAATAACTTCGGATGTTTCCCAGGATAATCGTGACAACTAAACGTAACTGTTTTGAATTAGGTTTTAATT
>OY744521.1:117105930-117158430 GCA_963556195.1 Sepiola atlantica
AGGAGGGGGCGTGTCAGATAGATTCGTAAGGTAAGTATCTGTATGCAGCTCGCTTCAGGTAAAGGTAAGAGAATGATGACAAAAATGTCGTGCATGATGAGGGACATGAATAACACTTTTGAATGAAAAGAAATTCTCTTTTATTGTCGTCATCAAATAGCGATGTATGAAATGTCACCGATATAGGCAAACAAAATGCACCGACGTATTTGTCTTTGAATGTCATTGCATAATACCTGCCGACACCTTTTTCAGGTTGAAGGTGAGTGGGATGATGGTTACTGGGAAGAATAAGCCATCGACAGACCAAGTCCAAGTATCGACGTATCCATTACTTTCATTAATTTATCTACTAGCGGATGTATCCGACTTTTCCAGGGAGGGAGATTATTTTACTAATAAGATCCACTTACCAAGGCCAACAGCAACTCGAAGACAAATGGTTTACAAATTCGATGCATTTTCAGTTGAATGATGAAAAATATTGATAGAAGATTGAAAATGATAAATGGAATGTAAAAAGTGTTATTACTTATGGGGACGGTTTATGACAAGTACTTGTTGGCATAAGCTTTAAAGACGGATATGTTGTATGTAGGGAAGCAGTTCCGTGGTAACATGTTCCACATATCAGAAAGTGTTCGAAAGAAACTCTGTTCATGGAAATTATGCCTGACTCTCGGAACTTGGAGCATACATTAGATATAAGTAAACACTTAAATTGCGGTTTGTTAGAATTTTGATTTCATAGAATTTTGATTTCATAGCATTTTTCTCGTTATTTAATGCCGAATTCTGATATAGTTTTTTATGTTTCAAGTTCATAATATATTTTTAATATTTTTATATCTTATATATTATATACGCAGTGTTAGTAACATACTTTTGTTACTTAATAGTCTCTTATTATTAAATTATATTTAATCCATACTTAGAACCCTAACAGGTACTACTGCTCCGGTCATACTGAACTTAGGTATAAAACAAACTAAGAGATTATTCCACACTGTCCAAAGCTCCCAAGTATGGACATCACCATATGAGGCATTTTTACGCCATACAAAATATATGAGGGGTGAGAGAGAAAAAAAGATTTAGTAATTTATAGAAAGAGATTGAAAGATAGAAAGCAGGTATTTAGAAATTGAGAAAGAGCTTGAAAAAAAATTGAGAGAGAGAGAGGAAAGAGTGAAACAGAGGTGAGAGAGGGGGCGGAAACAGAGAAAGAGAGAGAGAAAATAGAGAGAAAGAACATGGTTATTTGAAATAGGATCGGCATAACAAAGATAGAAATAGAACGGACAATACGGATTGGAGAGTGGTGGTTGGAGTACAGTCAAACAACTTGATGCAGTGTAGTTTCGTTTAAATAACATATACTATTTAACGCATTGTACGACCAATCTAGGTTCAAGTTGACCTGGGAATCCTGGTAACTAAAAGGGTGACCACACTCACTAAAACCTCCAGATTGAGACCTAACCACCGGAAACACTTTAGGTGTATATCTAAGACAATTGAATTGTGAAAAATCAATATATTCCGATGATTCAGTCCCAATATATTCCATTAAACATAAAAATAACACCGCAGAAATGACAATTTATTTCGTTTGTTGTTATCATAAAAAATATGCAGATTCCACGGTGTTTCATACATCAATCTGTATAATTTATTGTTAAAAATATTCCGGTTGCTAGAAATATGCACATATTTTACTCGCTTACTTTTGCGTGACAGGATGGAAGTATATATATTTATTTATGTTACCTGGTTGCTTGTGGCAAAAGCTGTGTCTTCCGTGATCGCCATCTCACTCCTTGCTCCCCTGCATGGGGCAAATGTACTAACTATGTCTCCCCTCCCTTTTTAAAGTTAAAAAAGCTACAAACTCTCCACATCAGAGTGCATCCGATAGTAGTGGTGACTAAGGTATGGCTCAACAGTACACAAAGGACTTAAATAGGACACTCAATACTAGATGCAGTATTGCTCTATACGTTTGTCAGTGTCGGTGAGAGCTTCAGTAGTTGATAGGGTTTGGGAATAAGGAAGGATAACAAATGAATGCTCGAAATGGCTAGGAAAGATGGATTACGGGTGTTGGTGTGGGGCAGAAGCGAACACCTTGCCTAAAAGTGTCCGATGCAGTTTAATATTGTACGAGAACAAATTCTATTTATTTCAGAACTGATACCTTGGCAGATATTACTATTCAGGTTAGAATGGAAATATCGTGCATCAGGACTTATATGGCTGTATGGTGTCCTTCCCGTTAACTGTAGCTATTTGTTATATCTGCAAGATTGCGGGGTTTTACTAGACAACCAAGCAGCACAGCTAAGCAGTTGCATACAAAATCTAAGGGACGTTTCGCAGAGAACACACAAAGGAATATCCGTGTCACGTGTGCAAAAGCGACGCTGTTACTACTACGTTCTAATAATAGTAACATACCAAATATCCCAAATACAAATCTTACCATATGATCCAATTTTAAGTGAGAAAATATTTCGTGTGCTTGCCCCTGCTTATATAATTAAACTTATTTATGTATTTTCTGCTCAGATTTTAGAATGTTATATTTTTTTTATTGAAGTCGTATTTCTCAAAGGATGTGTAAAACCAATGTTGTGTTATTTACACAAACTGGGATTATGAAAATGCTTGGATAAAATCGGACAATAAGACAATAGATAAAAATACACAATCAATATTTATTTCTATATTAACAAAACGAACTCATCAGAAGAGTGAAGTATGTCCTTTTTAAATAAATATTACATCAACATGAGAAAAAGAGGATGGGCTGAAACTGAAAAAATATCCAGTTTGAGAAAAATTATAAGAAGGAGAAATTAAATGGGGCGGTTTATGTTATTTTACCATTCATAATGTGACAGGGGCGATAACAAATTAAAAAAGTGAAATACGAAAAAGAAAAGGGTAGTATATAAATCAGTTTGGCATTAATTCCGGATTTGTGGTGAGGGAAAGAGGAATGTGTCAGTCAAGCTTATAAAAATAAAACATGTTTATTGTAAATTAGAAGAAACCCGGAACTTAAAAAAATAATCTAGCGTAAAAGTATTTTTTTTGTAAATATTTCTCTATCCATAAATTCATGAAGCAAAACAATAAGCTTGAAAAAGAAATACAAGAAAGTTGAAATATAGCGGCATTTAAAAGAAAAACATGTACTAAAAAATTGATCTCTAGACATATTGTACAATCATTGCTTAACTTCATCATTACAGTTTAGATATGTATGATCTTGTAAACACCTATGCTTTGTTTAATGGTGGCTATCGATTCGGTAGTGAAGGAATTTGCAAGTCGATAAAGATGTGTATTAGTGTAGTTTTAGGGAAATTTAATGCGTGGTTTAAATCTATAACATATGAGAAATGAGCGTTTTGATGCTCGCTTCAGTTAATGGCTAAGTATGAGCCAAAATATTGGCTCATACTTTTTCTCATGTAGGTTACATTGTGTTTCACCAGTAACAGTTTTGTCACATTATTTACATGGAATTTCATGAATAGCAGTGATATATAAATATGCAGTATTTATGGATTTTCTACTTTTAGTGATATTTTTATGGTGTGTGTGGTTGTCTTGATTAATGTGATGTCTAGTTTGATTAATTTGTGTGATGTAATGTTTGCAGGTAGAGAGAGAGCAGTTATGTGTAGCAAAATAAGTGGGGAACTTTTTTTTTTGCTTGTTGTGTAGATGTTTGCTGTTTTGCATTTGTTTGTGTACAGTGAAAAATTACAAACTACACAATGCAGGCCGATATATTCTTTTTTAGCATTGCGTAGGTCAATATATAGACACATATGTTTTGTAATATACATTGAAACTTTTGTGCGAAACTCAAACAAAAATGTACCTTTCTTTGCGTTCAGACTAGCATGGAAGTGTACTATGTGTTCTGCTTTGCTCGGGAGATGGGTCAATTTTGATGGTGTGTACATCCAGAGTGCTCCTCTAAATATGTTGGATATTCTCTACATAAAAGAAAACGATATTGTGGTTCTGTCTTTGCCCATGTGTGGAAGCGAGTAAATATGCACCTTTGGTGTTATATCGTAGTTGCGAACAAAAAAACATTTTCAGTCATATTAAGAAATACATTTTCAAAAAGATCAATGTGCGCGCGTGTCCCTATGTGCTTTATAAAATTCTAAACCATTGAACGTATCATCATTGCTTTTGGAATATCTATTCTAGGCAACAACGTGAGTAACGTGAGCACATTATTTATTATTTTGTAAACTTTACCAAAATCGTACCAGAAAAAAAACAAAACAAAAACATTGAAATACAAAACAAATGCTATAAATATTTCTTATACCCGTCATGGGGCAGGTTTTCTACTAGTTCTACATAAAGCTGTGTATTAATACATGTAGACATATACGCTGAATACGCACGCGCAGACCGATCCAATATGGCTGACCTATAAATCCGTCAGCGACATTTATTTTAGCTGTAAATGGAAATATTTGCAGACGATTTTATTTCGTCTTTTGTTTCTCTTATCAGTTTTGTCAAATAGTGTCGTTATACGCGACCCGATCGAACTTTGTAGACTTATGGAGAATGCAGGAGGGACTAGATGGCGGAGGATTGCGAAGGCACTAGAATGATTTATGAATACGAAAGAGAAGAAAGGCGACCAACTTTCGAAAGATATATATATATATATATATATAGAGAGAGAGAGAGAGAGAGAGGGAGAGAGAGCGCGCGCGAGACGCAGGGGAATTAGCCTTCAGCTAATTCTAAAGAGAGAAAGCCAAAGACAGAAACTAATCCTAAAAGTATTTAGTAATAAAAATGATATTTTCTATAATTGCAGATGTCCCAAATGACCTATATGTTTCAGCATATGTTCTAAACAGTAACTTAGTCAAGTAAATGTCCTTATGTGAATTTATTTGAGATTTTAATATACTTCTTGATTACTTGTGAAGTGTCTGTGGGTTATATACATTATAGAAACATATACTTTCTTAACTTTAACGTTGGTTCTTTTTTTATATATGTATTTGTAGCATATGCTCATACGACAGTTTCCCGCTTTTGTACACAGTTCTTGCATTATTGTTGTACTCTGTCAGATCTTTTAAGCAGCGCCGGTTCGGCAGTAAAGGCAGATAAAGGCTTCTCTTGGCTGTATGATGTCTTCCCCGTTAACCGCAGCTGTTTGTTATACCTGCAAGATTGCAGGATTTTACCCGACATACAAGCAGCAAGCTCATAAGTTGCATACAAAATCGGGGATGGTTTGGCACAGAACACACAAAGGAATGTCGGGTCCATGTGTGTAGAAGCAACGTTTTTTTTACTATTCCAATGATTTGCGGTTTCCGCCTGACACGTGATTGCTTGCCCTACATAGAGGTAGAGACGACCTTGATATTCACCAGAACTCTGTAAGCCGGTAAGTTCTGACACTAGCACGTCTGCACCGCTCCTCTCACAGCGAGGAAATATTAGACTTTAGGAGAGTGCTGTTTCAAACACAGATGATACGCTTGATGACAGAATTTACCTCCATCCCACCACGGGAAAATGTGCATCTAGTTCATAAAGTGAGGACTGAAAAGCCGACGCTCAAAAGGCAGTTATCTGGATCATAGAAATGCTTTAGCAGTCCCGTCAGCATTCCCCGGCAAAGGCTCCTCAGACGATAAGTAATAAACTAACCCTTTCTTAAAGAAAGAAGGTAAAGCCAGGATGTGTTTATTTCCAAGAACTGCACAGAACCATACCTCAGACAAAAACAACCACTTAACTCAAATGGTCCAGACACCGTCGCCTGATTGTCAGGGCCGTATCCTCGATTTTGTATGAAAAACACAACCACGAGTAAGGTACGTTCAAACATATACACATGCACAGATTTATGCAACTACCATGCACCCTGTTTTGCATCACACTAGCTTTGGTAACTATAATTCATCCTTTGTGACAGCATACTGCTTTAACAACTATTATTCATCGTTTATGGTGCAATTGCTTTTCACAACCATGTACTTTGCTGGCGATAAACAAACAAAATATCACTGAAAATAACAAAGAAGATGTACCGTTTCAGTAGTAGGCAGATAGATAAATGTTAAGGACTGATATTTTAAAATAATGGTGATCGGAATTGCTCGAATGAAACGGATCTTAATCGGTTGCTTTCAGACAAATTCTTGTGAAATCCATTCCTTCTTTTACGTTCCTGTTGTTTTTGTGTGGAAGATTAGGGCGTAGGGTATATACTGTATATGACTTCCACTATTCTAAAGTAACATTTCGATTTCAACTTTCTAATATTCATGCTCGGGAAAATATCAGAGAGATCGTAAAATACCTATTCTCGTATAATAATGGCAATAAAGCAACTAAAAGTTATCAAAAAATGAATTCATATATTTTATTATTCGGACTATGTGACCTCCTATCTTCTTACTTTTTATTTTTCGAAATTGGGAATATTTATTTGTAACTATAAAGAATTCCGAAGTTTCCTCTTGTCACAATCCTGTGTAAGTCTTATTTTTTTCTGTTTTTCTTAGTAATTATCGCCTGTAGTAACGATTTAAGCTTTAACCTTCAGAAGACTGTCACTGTAAACTGATTGGTAATTAAACGACAAGCATACGTCTCGCATATGAATATGGGGATACATTACCATATCTCTAATTTTTCCTCCGACAACGAGATTACGTTTTCTGTTGAGTCTGTTTGTTAGTTTGTCACTTTGTTTGTTTGTCTGTGCACAACATAGCGCCCATATCGTTCAACCAATCGTCACCATACTTGGTAACAATATTGGGCATGGTCGACCTTAGAACTGATTTAATATTTGGATCTCTAGGTCAAAAGCCAAGGTCAATGTCCAATAAAAGGGTGAAGTCACATTTTCGGTGAAAAGGTCGGTTTTGACCCGTATTTTAGCTACCAGATCCGCATGTTATATGAATATGCTAGAATTTCTACTTCTGATTTTACAAATGTGATGTATAGATCTGATGCTATTTGATAACAGTAACCACACTGCAAGATTTCAGCTTTATCAGATATATAGTTATTGAGTTATCAACTTTTCCATGGCATAACTTTGGAAATACGTAACGCTCAGATAAGACTTTGGTCCATGCATACGTTGTTAGGCAAGGATATACAGTCTCCCGACTTATGTTTTTGCTTCCTTTTTTATTAATTTTTTTACATTTTTCCGCAAATATATGTTTCTTTTAAATCCTGAACGGAATTAACATTCTTTTAGTCATATCTTAAGGTAGCAAACTGTAATACCGCCCGTGGCTCTACTGTGAGCATCAAGCACACTAGTTGAGTCATATTTTCAAAACAGCATGCGGTAAACTGTGTTACCTATTATATAAATGGCAGTTGTCTATTTGTGTGTGTATCTGTGTGTCAAACTAAAATCTAAACTACATAAGACACACCTAAAAAGAGGTATGACACTAGTTTTATGCTGGTTATACTACCAGCAAGGCTAATACCTATTTTTAACCTCAACTTCAGTTATCTGATGATATCAGGTGTGTCAAAGTGATTAAGTTATAACTTTGAAATATCTATTTAAAATATCTATGTATATTTGGCATCTGCTGTTTATGAAGCCGAAACTATACTATTACTTCGATTAATTGTACCATTGTGTTATCTTTAATACTCAATTCAGTTTACTTTACAATCTCAAAATGATGTATTATTTTTTCAATGCTCAATTCAAAAGGGGTGATTTAGTATCTGCTCTATTGTGATGATACTATCTTTTCAGGGATTATCTCCTCCTGTTTTCAGATGGTGGTTCTAGTGTAGTATCTGTTTTAATGAGAAAATACCCCAGGCATCACCTCACCTGTAGTTTACGTTCGTTCGTCATGATACCAGGCAAGGAAAAACATGCAACCATGGGTAACATGTATTTGGTAATTGAAATGATTCTCACCTGTCTGTCTATATGTCAAAAAGATTAAATTAGTTCGATAAAAGTTGTCTTTCAAGAGAAATAATTTTATTGTAAGTGTATTTCAGAGAGTAATAAAACCATGTTTAGAACATTGTACTCAATCCTTGTTGCTAGTTGCTAGACATGGGAATTCGGAAATAATATTTAAATTGGAGGTTTTACAAAGAAAAGCGACTAGACTATAAGAATAAAAGCATCTTCAAAATCACAGAAAAACGATGTAGGTTGGATATAAAAGATGTTCCCATCTGTGAAGCGCTTAATGAAGCTGATTTTGTAGCCAAATTTGCCGAACCGAAGAGAGTGTGGATTGTAGCATGGAAATGATCAGCGGGTTATGCACCAGAGAAGCTTGAAACTTGGATTACTGAATATCCAATGTCTAATGAATTAAGGGAAGATTATGAATACAAGTTGCAGACCTGGATAGAAAACGATTGTTTGTTGCCATATAATCAAGAGGAATTTGACTCACCCAAGGGACTAATACCACTGATGGCTGTACTACATGCCAATAAAAATAAAGTGCGTCCTGTGATGGACTATCGCGAATTAAACACCTATGTTGATGCATTCATTGGCGATGCAGATGTTTGCGCAGAGAAAATGCGAGAATGGAGACAGAAAAGAACGAATGTATCCAGTCTTGACCTCATCAAGGAATACCTACAGATCCATGTTAAGAGATATATCTGGCCGTACCAGACAGTCATATTAAAAGGACAAATATATTGTCTAACTAGGTTAAGATTAGGCTTAAATGTGGCGTTATGTTAGCCCAGGATGAGAAGATAAGGAGAGAAACGTCGGCGTATATTGATGGCATATATATATATTAATGAGGATGTGGCGTCAGTAGAATCCATAAGGAAGCATCTGAACCTGTACGGACTTGCTAGTAAGGACCCAGAAAACTTAAAAATAGGGGTACAAGTGCTGGGATTAGAAATTTGGGCAGAGCATGGCCAACTGAGATGGCGGCGTTAAAGCAGTACTGTGGATGCGCCGAGAACTATGACACGAAGATGTATCTTCTCTATGTGTGCCAAACTCGTGGGGTACTTTCCAGTGTGTGGATGGCTGCGATTGGCAACAAGCTTTATTAAACGTTACGCTACAACTGTTACACAGAACTGGGTTGACAAGGTTTGCGATACTCCGCTTGAGTGTACGATATCAGATACAATTTTCCCGTATACAGCAATCAGATCCCGTCCGAGGAAAATGGCGCGTGGCCACAAAAGAAAATGTGTGGGTAAACGTAGCTCTTGACGCCAGTGGAGCCATCATCGAGGATGTATGCTTGTTGCAATCAACAAAGGATAGCCAACATATAAACGAGGCAGAGCTGTGTGCCTTACTAAAAGGACTAAACCTTGCACTTAAATCGAAGGGCAATGTGTTACAAATAAAAACAGACTCTGCGTGTGTGTACCACTGGGTGACCAATGCTCTCGCGGGAAAGTAACGATTGAGCACAAAGGCCGCAAATGAGATGTTCATAAGGCGTAGACCTTGCACAATAATCTCACTTGTGGAGCAGTATGACTTTTCGGTTTATCTAGCACTAGTAAGATCTGGCCAGATCCAAGCAGCCTCCATAATGAGAGTACCACATCGGTGACTCAATGATGTGAAGAGAGAGATTGAACCAACGCAGCCAGTGTGTGCTTTGCCACAGGTAACATGAACCCAACACAGCTGAACGAAATTAATCGACATAGTGGAAATCCTGAAATCAGGCGAACATTATATTTTGTGCGTAGAATTCACCCGTATGTGTCTAAAGCGGCAGTAAAGTCAGTTATTCGGAATTGTGAAGAATGCCAGACAATAGACTCAGCTCCAGTGTGCAGTACGTATGGAACCGGCTAGGCATAGACATCACACACTACAATGGTTGCCATTTGTTTAGACTAGTCCATTGTGGACCCACACGGTTTTTTATCTGGCGGCAACTACAACGGCAAGATACTGCACATGTGATCCGGCAATTAGAATCAGTGTTTTTGAACGTGGCCCCAGCCGGGATTCTGGCTGATAATGACACTGCCTTCTGCAGTCAACAGTTCAGGCAGTCCATGAACGAGTGGGGTGAAAACCTCCAACCACCTTGTGCCTACAGGCCTTCAGGAAATTGTATTACAGAAAGGGGTCATAGGACAGTTAAGCGGATTGCTGCCCGAAAGAGCTGCCCTATTATGGAGGCTGTGCATTCGTACAACGTTACCCCCAAGGATGATGTGTCTGCCTCATCCGCATCTGCCAATTTGTTGTACTCATGCCAGATCAGAGTGAAAGGGGTCAATGTTGTGCCCCATCCGAATAACCATGGTATCTCCTCACTTTATAAAGAGGGGGGTGGCACAGTTTGGGTGAAAAATCCACAAGGACGTTGCACTTCGAAATTCAGATAAGGTCGTGTCACTGAAGTGATGAGTCTACAGTTGGAGGTCGTCAATAGCACGTTTCGACATGTAGAAGACGTATGCCCACGTCTCAGTTTAGCACCGGAAGTGGACGACAATGATGACACATCATCAGAGAGTACTTAATGAAGAGAACCAGATTCTGATACACGTAGTAGTGGTTCTGCATCTGAAAGTGAGGGAGAGGACAGACGTTCCTTGCTTGGGCTACCTTATTCTATTGCCAATTTAGGTCCTGGTATATCTGATGTAAGAGAGGAATATATAACTGTCCAACTACGGAGAAGTACTAGGATAAAGCGACCAGCCACCATATGTCACTTGTGTGATTATATAATGAGGAGTGAGTGTGACAATAAAGAGGAACAGTCACGGTCATGAAAAAGAATGAAATGATTCGCTTGTCGTGTCTACAGATTAAAAAAGGGCTTCTCTTCATAGGGGCCGGTTTTTATGGTGGTCTATTATTTGCATATGTGGAGATCAGCTGATATAAATGATGAGTACAGCTGGGAATGAAGAACAAGCGATTTGGGTTGGAGAGAGAAATGAAAATAAAAGTGGGTTGCACGAAATTCGGTTGGAAATTGGATTACAGTCAAAACTTTTTTGTTATTCTTTTATGTTTCTGGACTAGTTAGTAAACAATATCAACATTATTTTTTTTAAGTTATTTTATTAAAAAAGGGATTAATTGATTCGTTTTCAAAGAAGGTAAAGTTCATTTAAACTTATTTACTTCATAGAAAACAGATATATCGACGTATTGAGGTGAGTGCTACCACCCCCATTCCCTTTTCTTCCCCGCTCTCTCTCCCTCTCGCTTGCAACGCCGAAGCCAAATCTTCTTTTTTATTGTTTTCTTTTTAAAGAGTTTCGCTTGAATTCTTTTTTATCCATTTATTTCTTCTTCCAAAAATAAATAAATTTATATCGAAATTGCTAAAATTTTGTATTTATTTCTTTAATGAAAAAATGCGAAAGTTTCTGTCCAGTGTTTACCAGATGTGTATTTAACCTAAGGCGGGAACCCCTAATTGTTGTTGAAGAAAATGGGTCATACAATTTTCACAACAAATCTTTTTTCTGTGGTCAATAGTCATTTCTTTCGTCTAAAAAACCCTTGACTTTCTCTACACTATACACTCTCACCAAAATACCGCATTCACTCTATGACGTAATCCTTACTTACTTTGCGAAGCAATAGCGAGATGAAACTATATTTTTAGCTATTGGAGAAACATTCTCTGCGTTATTTTGGAAGGAAGATTCACTTTTAAGGCGATTACGTGTAGTTGTACGACCTTGCCTGTCGGACTATGGATTAGTGTTAAAAATATATATTAGTTGACTGCCCTAATAAGTTAGAATAACTCTTAAATGTATAATATCGTTTTTGAGGGAGGATAATTCAGCTGATGATGTTAATCTACACATTAAACAAAACTAATTGTTAATTTTTAAATTACAAAAACAGCCGCTTTTGACGATTGACAATTATAATCAACAGAAAGAACAGGGGTGCAAAAAAAAATAATAAACAAATAATTGGTACCAAAGGAAATAAAATTTACTTTTCTACCAACTGGCCTACTTTTGTAGTGTTTTACAGTATTTTAAAGCGTTTTTTATTTGAATTAAAAAGTTTAGTCAAATGTATTACGTGAGACTAAAAACAAAAATGGCTGACAGTCGATCGCCGACCGTCTACGAACCAATATCTTTTTTGTACTATATATACATATACATGTATATATGTATATATATGTATATATCTATATACATGTATATATGTATATGTATGTATATATAGATATACATGTATATATGTATATATATGTATATATACATATATATGTATATTTATATGTATATTTATATGTATATGTATATATGTATGTATATATGAGTGTATATATGTATATTTATATGTATATGTATATATATGTATATTTGTATGTGTATGTATATATATGCATATTTATATGTATATCTATATATATGTGTATATTTATATGTATATGTATATATTTATATGTATATGTATATATGTATATATATATATGTGTATATTTATATGTATATATGTATATATGTATATATATATGTGTATATTTATATGTATATATGTATATATATATATAGGTATATATGTATATTTGTATGTATATATATATGTATATATGTATATATATAGGTATATATGTATATTTGTATGTATAGATATATGTATATATGTATATTAATATGTATATATATGTATATATATATGTATATGTATATTAATATGTATATATATATATATATATATATATATATGTGTATATAGTGCTTTTCATTGATGTAAATCTATTTAAACTCTGTCTTACGCTAGCACGACTCATCGGTTTGAGTTAAACTGTTACAATCGAACTATCATTAATGGAAAAATAAAGGTCGGACATCGCCCCAATGGAATAAACACACAGGAAAGAGAAGAAAAGAGTGGTCAGCTGTTTAGTGCTATTCGCTCTTGTGACATTTTTTTGTAAATTTCAGTGCCTGTCTCGGATGCTTTTAGTGTAATCGTTTTTGTTCTCCCTAAAGGACTGTATACAAACTTTGGGCCTCTCGAGAGAACAATAGAATTGAAAATCTTTATTATTTCCGTCACCGAGTGCCTCTAAAATATATATTTAAAAGCAAAATCTATTAAATATTTATTTGAATCGATTCGACACTTTTCTCTAGAATATTCTCTTTATAGACGTTAGTTGATTTTTGTCTTCTGATGAAATATTTTTCCCCTGATAAGATGTGTTTACGAAAGAGCTCACCATGCTTAATATAGGCCTATTTTATTTCGGAAATATATAGATGTACTGGTTTATATGTGCTCAATTCGGCCACAACCAAAACCATTATTTACTCCACTTTGATTTATTTTGAAAAAACATGAATTGTCCATATATGTTTAGAGAAGATTTGAATAACTACTAGATACCATATTCCAATGTCTTCAGTCTCTCTGTAAAGGGTCTGTCAAGACATCTTGACATGAGGATACTTCACATTACAAGTAACAACTGACTAAATATTGAAAATAACAGTATCCCAAGCCTAAATAAGATCCCCTCGACATGGCTACAAATTGATTCATATGGGAGATGGTGCATCTTCTCCTAGTGATGTAACCTCAAATAACACACTTTGCCGGATATTCCACCAAACTAATAAAAATCTTGCCTGGAATTCGGCAAAATAAAGGAAAGACCACAAGAAAGACAAACTATAACATAGGTATATAGTCATTTAGAGAGACAGAAGGTAAATAATCTTACTGATGTATTAAATCAAACTTTGATAAATATAAGATACAATTAGACACTCGGATATCCCATATAAAATTCAAGTGTTAGTCTCAAGGAGGTGCCTCTTGGTTTCTGACAGTTTACTGAAGTAAAATTAAAACAATATCGTTCAAAAAAGTTTCCCGCATAAAAGTAACTATCTTTAATTCTATATTACACGTATGTATAAAGCGAGACTGAAGAAACTTATGTTGCTATCTAATTTACATGTTTTTTTTTACAAATTGTAGAATAACAGTATGCATATTAGATTGCAAAATAAAGTAATGGAGTAGCAACACTCAAAATGAGATGCACTCTTCTTTTAACTTTTAATGTTTACAATGACAATAAAATATTAGAAATTAGTCGAATAAATATACAGTGAAAGGACAGGAGAAATACACAGATAACTTAGTAAGTAATGTGTGACTTGCTCACTTAATTACGGATTACGACTAATAGAAACAATTAAACTGGAGTGTTCATACATAAATTAATCACATCAGCATGCATTTTGTGTCATTAGAGTATATAGGAAAGAATACTTTAGGGGGTGAATGTTGATTATTTCATGTATCCACATAAAATTTTATAAGGAGATAAAAAATGTTATGTATCAATTTTCAGTACTTAATTCAACAGTGCTCGATAAGTAAGTAGAGCTAGGTAGTAAGCTATTAAAATGTATTTATGCCAATTAAGCTAAACAGAAGCTCCCGCGTTTCAGCCTGAAGATTCCTCCCGAGGATGGAACGCGGGAGCATCTGTGTAGCTTAATTGCCATAAATATATTTTCATAGCTTAATATATATATATATATATATATATATATATATATATATATGAGAGAGAGAGAGAGAGGGAGAGAGGGAAAAGAATAAATAGACTCCATTATTATTATTATTAAAAATTAAGAATTCTGTCAGAGGATATTTATAAACCAAGGCGAGATAGTATTGATTATTTTCCCTCGCTGATGAATTGAACCATCTCTAGGTTGACAATGAAAAAGGGGAATAGTGAGGTTTGCTGCTATTTGTAGAAAACTAACTTAGATAGTACTTCTTTGAAACTCTGAGAATTATAATAATTATTTGTGCCATTCGTTCTTAAATAGTAATATATGATAGATATATTATATCTGAAACAAAAAATTGGATATGTATAAAATATCGACGTTGACTTTTACTACCTTTTTTGTACGGTTACGTTTCCTAACCGTCTGCAAAAGAATATTAAACTTAAAATAGGTATCAATAAGTTTTGTGGGTGTCAATTTTCTTTTTTTAGGTGAGTGTGTATATATTTATATAATATTATATTGAGTTAAAGTTTACTTAAAAGTTCAATACGAATGGAAAACATTTTATATCAAATTATGCATAGCTATAAATGTCATATTTCCGACTTCAAGATGAATGTATTCGTCGCGAAGAGCTAATATAAACAATAAGAAACTTTTAGGTATGCGAGACAATAATTTGTCTCGACCGGAGATAGTCTTTTTCAAGTCTGGGAATAAGGATACACATTTTTACTATGTCTCTTTTATTACAACTCGTTTGAGCTCCTCCAATATTGTTTTAAAAATGTTCGAGTAACATATAAAACATGAAATAATATGCGTTATATATAGCTACTATTTATTTGTTTTCGATTAGTGATAACGTGGTTAGGGATAGCTGTTCAGCAAAAGTGGGTACTGTTAAACGTTTAAATTTCTTTGGTTTTTCTGAAGAGAAAAGTTAATTCGTTTTTATTGAATAGAATTGATTTCATGAATATTTTTTCAGCGTTGTAAAATACAAAATGCATTTTGATGCGAAGATGTGAGAATCGTAGAAAGTTAATCTTACAAAATCTGTTTGTACTACTGGCAGTATATAAATCTTAGGGAACAATAACTCCTTCTAACCTCTCGGAAGTATTACTAATCAAAATACAAAATATCGACTCAGATATAGTATGTAATCGATGAAGTCGATTGGAAATACATTTAAAAGAACGTTACTCTGATGAAAAGCAATTTTTTATGTCGAATCTCAGTTTAAAATGTATTTGTATGTACTATTATATTAATCACAAAAAAACTGGTTCTACTTTATACAACTTCTCTGACGTCCGCATGATTCTAACACCGGACCGCAGTCACCATTGACCATTAAGCCTAACGCTTTAATCAATGTGGCTGCACAGGAAAGACAGGCAAAATAAATGATATTCATATTTTACGAACATAGTAAGCCTCTAAAGTTAAACACGTCTCTTGATACTATCGAAAATGAAGCCATATGGCAATGTCAAACAAAACTTTTCTCATGAATTTTTAAGTGGAATCCAAAATTGGTATTAAGTATGTATTAAAAGGTTTTATGGTAACATCATGGAGTTTTGGTTCGCATCGAACATCCAGAATCAATAAAAATGACGTTTACTTTATTTGCTTCCATGAATAGCTTGAAACTTACAGAAATAAAAATATAAGGATCAAAATAGAAAAATGGGATTCAGGGCTGCCAGAAGGAGTACACGGGCGTCCTCATAATTTTCCCCGGCGACGCATTGGTTGCCTGCTAGTTTGACATATGTCTTTTTTTTTAATTCTTATATACAGAGATATACAGCCGCGTAAGAAGAAATAGAAGTCATGCATATGTGCGTGTATGCAGGTGCGTGTTTCATTGATCTTTTTGTAGAATCAATCGACTTAACAGATTAGTACATAGACAAGATATGAGTGTGATTAATGGGTAATGATACCGTCCTTGATTGTGCCGATCGATAGCTTGAGTTGCACATGGATCAATACGTGAAATCGTTAAAGATAGGAAGCTGGCCCGTAGCTCAGACAAACAAACGGCTAATAAGTAAATCAATAGATTGGACGAAGTGACGAATTCGTGCACTGGGAATTTAAATTAGATGAAGAATTGAGTGATTTGTTTTCGCATAATGTGATACTCAACGAGAATAATCATACAACTAAGTTCTTTCTGAGTCCACACCAGCAAATAAAACATACAATAATATGGGGGACACTTGAGTAGCCGTCTCATAAGTAGAACGTGTAGTCCTGAATGGGATCACAATCGGTATTTACCTCACTACCACCGCGGGATATGTGGCGCAATGCGGAAATGTAGAAAGAATATGCCAGCGCACAAAAGGCACCTCATGAATTGCCTTAGCCGCCCCGCCGGCATTCCTCGGTAAGCTCACCCCAGGCAGTCAGCCATAAACTAACTTCTTAAAGCGAGAAGGCAAGGTTAGAAGCGTAGACTTCTTAGGGCTGAACAAAATAAATACCATAGCCCGACAGAAAAAAGCCTCCGCCGTCACAACGGTCCAGTTTTTGTCGGACTGATAGTCGAGGACGGATCATCGACAGGTATGATTCACGTAAGAAAAGCGATGGCTTCATACTCACCAAAACTATCAATAAGTTTATCTGTGGTGTTATCTCTTCAATGTCTATGAAAAGAATCCCTTACTATTCTTTAACTTGAGAAGACCGTCACAACTAAATGAGAACAGTGTCAAGAAAGGAGCGTGTCATATTTCATAAATGTGTACGTTCTATCCAGATGTGCTTATCATTAAACGGCGGTAAAACAAAGAACGTTGGGTATTCATCATTGAAACTTGTTGGGCAATTCGAGCATTAACTGAAGTTTGTTCATATCAAATATCGTATGATTGTAGAAAAGGTCGTAAGTGATATTAACATTATATGGATGACATTTTGAAGGCGGGGGGGGGGCTCTGGCAATAAGAGTGACAATGAACGTATTTTAGCTAATACTTATTTTATCAATTAGCAAACTTGAAACACGCCTCCACATTCACATATTTATGCGAGTCCGTCTTTCTTTATAATATATAAATGATTTAATTTATTATTTGTATTTTTGTTACTATTGAGAACAATTCATAAATATTTTCCCAGTACAACAAAACAGATACTACACTACACTTCCCCCACCTCACAAAAAGGAGAAGGTAATGTTTGCAATGAGATTATCATGACAAGAGAACAGATACTACACTATCCACTTGAATTGATCATTTACATATATTACATGAGTCTTAAATAATATAGTAAACTGAATTGAGCACAATAGTACATTAATAGAAGTAATAGTATAGTTTCAGCTACAGACAGACAGACACCACATGTACATTATTAATGGAAATAATATAATAGTTTCAGCTTCAGACAGACATATACACAATCTCTATTGATCGCAGTATTAGTATAGTTTGGTCTTCAGGTAGACAGATACACATCTCTATTATTAATTGAAGTAATAGTTTAGTTTCGACTTCAGACAAACATATAGCAAATATCTATTATGAATAAATAGTCTGGTTAAATTGAATTAAAGATATATATAAGTTAAAATTCCAAAAGTAGAAAACCAATAGTTAGCTATTGCAATTTCTTATCAGATCGTTACTTTGTATGCGCCTGCCTCCATTCGAACCCAATAAAATACGAATACACTCCCCCGTTCTGTTATTCTTTCATTTAAAAGTGACCAAAAATCTCTCAACAGTTTGCTAATACTGATTTTTCAAAACTATTTGCGATTATACTACGGTTTATTTTGCAGTAAAGTTTTCGGGAATAAAAGGTTTGTGTCCGGCTAACATTGTCAATTACTTGCAACTCGAATACAAAAGTAAGCAAAACTGTATTAGGTGTTCCGGAAAGTACGTCAATAATTTTAAAGGAAATGAAAATTCAAAAAATGCAATTGAAGATCTTATTAAATGCTCATGAATAGTGTATTTTTATATGTTAAACGTTTCTGTTCATTATTGTGTTGTGTAATCAGGGTTATTCGCAATTAATGTCTTGAGCTGTTCGTCTCATTAAAGATAGCATTCAGAGCTCTAAACTTTCATACCACTTCAATACAATCCATATAATATATCTGTCATAATTGTACATGTCTTAACTAGTCGAAACATGAATTACTAAAAATCGGCACGAACTTTCCGGACAACATGATAAATTATTTGCATATGCTTTCTTAGAACTTATTCAGATATAGCAATAGATTATTCTAGAGACAGTACCGGGTTATGATTATCAAATATTTTCTAAAAACACGATCAAAGAAAAATGTTATTTTCTAATGGAGCTTTCACCCAGATTTGCTTCTACGAAATTCTACAACTGAGGTGAACGTTTGGCTATATAGCAAGCGTTATATGTAACTCCGTCTGATGACCTGCAATAAATGTGGTTCTGAGGATTTTCTGTTATATGGAATCCTACTATCTACAGATCTCATTAAAAAGCGTAATGTCTGTTTTTATTTTGGTAAGTCGGTTTGTCTATTTAACACATAATAGGGTCATTAAACATAGGAACAACGGATTGTAGATAAGAAGAAAAAAACAGTGCAACTATGCGCACACATCGACTTAAATATCGCACGCCTTTTTTTTATTGTAAACTGCTTATCGCACTTTGAAACGGTATACAATGTCTCTAGAAACATAAGGGTGCGGTATTGGCTTAACGGATATGAACGGCTGTAATCCAATAGGGTATACGGTGGGCATTTACATACTGTTAGCCTTTAGGCTGGGATGAAAGTGTAGTACATTTTCTGTCAGTGAGGGACAGATTTTTCTAGAAGAAAGCAATTTGTATTTGTATCCTAATTCAGAGTGCCTCATTTTAAGAAACTGCGTTTCTCACATTAAACACTAACCTTGTGTCTTACCATGTCCTCGTAGGGAAACAAGTAAAAAGGGACTGTAAGTAAAGGGATTAACCGCAGTGTCTTCGTCTGTGTAAAATAGCAGCTTGTTTTCAACTAATTATATACAAAAAGTCATCTACATTATCTTAGGTTGGTTTGGTCTATCTTTTTTACGGCGTTTAGTGTTTGGATATTTGAATGCCGACAAGCAATACCTATCGATAACGACGAATTCTATACAATTAGTTAACTACAAAGTCCTATTTAACCAACGCCCAAGGGGGGTGTATATCATTCCGAACCGTATTGGTGCGAAAATGCGCGCAATAGATATGAAGAACATTGATCTTAGTTTTATTCATCACAAACAAGGCGCATTGCCATGCGAGGCGAAAGGGGCTACTGTGATAAGAGCCAGATTTATAGAAAAAAACCTGGGGGACGCTAGAAATTTGTTCACGTAACATTTTAATTGTTTGCGAGTAGATACTTTCGAGAAGCAGGGAGCAGGAGGGAATTTCCAAAAGCAAGATGCAAGAAACTATCAGAGTAGAGAATCATTCGACACTTAGGGGCCTCTACAGTGAATGAGTGTGATTTATCAGCCAAGTCTGTAGTCTGATGTGCTAATCCTTTAGGTTAATCACTCACGTACGTATATAATAGTATTTGACTTTTAAAATAACCCAGAAAATGTTTAGTGTGTCGTTAATGAGACGAACCAACCAGCCATCGAGACAGATAATAAACACACGCACGCTGTGAATAAATATTCATGGATAATGCGTCGATTAATAACCAGTTCTTTGGTCATAATTTAAATACACACACGTGAATGCGCAGTTGCTGTCTTCATTCGTATCGAAATGAATAACACAAACAAGAGGCAACTACTGGCCTAATACAAGGACGGAGATAAGAAAGTAACAGGTGAAGCAATTCGCACGCATTGACTTAAATGACGTTTGATTAAGTATTGGGCGTAGCTATAGTGACAGGGAAACGGAAATGCTAGTAATTCTCGTTACTTCAAAGACGCGGATCATATGAGTAAGAATTTCAGACAAGCTCTCTGTTTCACTCTTTCTCTCTCCCATTTCTGTCTCTGCCACTATCTACGCCCTATCTCTCTCCTTCTCCATCTCTCTTTCTGTCTCTGTCACTATCTACCTCTCTCTTTCTCCCTTACTCTTTCTGTCTGCCACTATCTACATCGCTCTCTCTTTCTCTATCTATCTCCTACTCCTTTTCTCTTGCTGTCACTGTCACTATCAACCCCATCTCTCTTTCTCTCTCTATCGCTTATCACTTATCGCTTTCTGTCTCTGTCACTATCTACCCCTCTCACTATCTCTTGCCCCCTCTCTCTTTCTATCTACCCCGCTTATATCTCTCTCCTTCCCCCTCTCTCTATATATATCTTTCGATCTCTGTTTTTTGTCTCTGTCACTATCTATCCCCCCCTCTCTCTCCCCCTCTCTCTCTCTCTCTCTCTGGATATATTATAGATAACATGGACAGGTGTTCCGGCGTTACGGTGATGCATCAACGTGGCTTATTATGCCATGATTAAGAACTATATATATATATATCATAATATAAAATGAAATAATAAAATAAGGTGCCAATAAAATTTTATTAGAATTCAAAGTTCAAGCAAAGTATCTTAACGTCCTTAACTCATGAGTTTTCAAAGATAATTCTTCTCCTCAGAGGACCATTACCGCAGTAACATCACTGCATGTGATAAAATTACTCTTTGAAAATATATAAAAATATATACATCAAATATATCAACCCCCAAAACATACTTTTTTGTTAAATCTATACAATCCATCCAAGTAATACAATTTTAAAAATCCAAAAACATATTGAGGAAAGACATCCACGAGGTTGACTGAAGATTGATCCAGGTAATGAGTGACAGTCCAGAAACGGAAAATTAAAAAAAGTGATAAGATTAAAATAGTTATCCAGTCGTGAGATGCGTCCGCAATCGATGCAGCAGAAAATTGCTTGTTTATTTAGCTCGCAGGAGAGTGAATACTTTCAAACTTTACTCATTGGAATTATATTTGTTGGACTCGGGGGAAGAGATGACCGTGTTGCTTGGATCAGTTCAATTTTAATTTCATTCAGACCGGATTTAACGGATTTTCCATTTAACCAGCGAATTTCGATTTGTACTTCTCCGATCAAATCATTGGAGCCCTAAATTTTGAACAGTATGATTTCTACACATAGTGAGTTTACTGAACTTTTTATTTGATTTGATTTATTTATCGTTGTAACAATTAACTTTAACATTGGATGAATTTTTCACTGCATCGATTGCGGACGCATCTCACGACTGGATATCTTTTTTAATCTTATCACTTTTTTTCAATTTTCCGTTTCTGGACTGCCACTCATTACCTGGATCAATCTTCAGTCAACCTCCTGGATATCTTTCCTCAATATGTTTTTGGATTTTTTAAATTGTGTGACTTGGATGGATTGTATAGATTTAACAAAAAAGTATTTTTTGGGGTTGATATATTTGATGTTATGTACTTTCATGTATGTTTGTATATATTTTTATATATTTTCAAAGAGTAATTTTATTACATGCAGTGATGTTACTGCGATAATGGTCCTCGAGGAGAAAAATTATCTTTTAAAATACTTGAGTTAAGGACGTTACGATACTTTGCTGGAACTTTGAATTCTAATAAAATTTGATTGGCACTTTATTTTATTATTTAATTTATATTATGATATTAATGCTCTATCCAGTATATTGAGCTTCAGTTTTTATCCAGATGTTTCTCTAATTATTGGATATTTGTTGACTATTATATCTTTTGTTGGATTACTTATATATATATATATATATATATAAAGTTTAGCTTCCATTTACCTCTCATATATAACAATTCTACAGGTCACTAGTTTTTAAGTCAATAATAGAACATTATATTTTGAAATAATGTATATAAAGTAAAGTATACATACCCATAGACATTTGTATATCTTTTTTTATTTACATAGCTACATTTTTTAAACAGTTTATAATAAAGTAATGTTTTGTGTTATTCATTATATTTATTTATTCTAATTAAACTAAGTTTTGGATATAAAACGTATTCTTCATGAAATATTAAGATTTTATTCTATTTTAGTTTGTACTGACATAATATAACTAGAAATCCGTATTGTCTAGCAACGGTGATGATTTTTTGAATTTTAAATGTCTTCGCCATGAATTATAGCAGGCGCGCGTACATATACTACTTGAGAAGGAGTAACAAGGAATTATAGCATACTTAGGTTTTAAATCTTAACAAAAGGAGATTTATAATAGGCCCTTTTACCTGACTCTTTTCAGTCTGAATTTCAACTACAACAAATGCTGAAGAGAGTCCGGTATAAATGCCTATTATAAATCTATTGTTTAGGAGTCGAAACCGTCGGTACCAATGTTGTTATCTTCTCTAATATATATATATATATATATATATATATATATATATATATATATATATATATTACATATGTACATACATATATCTATCTCTCTCTCTCTCTCTATATATATATATATATATATATATATATATATAGAGAGAGAGAGAGAGAGAGAGAGATAATGTATATATGTAGAAGAATAGAAAAAGGGGTGAGTGAAATATATACAGATACATGATTAGTTAAAATTTACTATACTAATATTTAGTGATTGACTTTGATAAAGGCTACGACCTCTCGAGGCTACATGGGCTAAATTAATTCGAGAGATTATTAACTATATCCAAGAACAAAGCTAGTGGGATTTGCGCAGATAAACAGAAATGTCTCCATTTGATCACACGATGTTTAACAAGCTGAAACGTTCGGAGCCGAAGTTGAAAGTGAGCTAAGTAAATTAAGTGCGTTTTTCCGACTATATCTGATTGGTTTTTCCATCAAAGAGTTTAGTCGTAAATTTATGAATCGAAAAGGTAACCGACCGCAGGCTTAGACATTTCTAGACCAAAAGACTATGGAACGAAGACGGCGCTATAAATAAATGTTATATATATATATATATATATGCGCGTGGCAGTCTCTTTACTTGTGAAGTGAATGGAGATGAATGAAAAGTAGACAGAAATGGAAAAGAAAGAAACACATTGCAGCTCTGCCACAGAAAGAGAAAAGGACCAACAGAAAAAAACGTCTACTCGTAAAAAATAAATGCAAGATGGAAAAATATTAATTAAAAATTAAATGTTGATTAGAGAAATAGACATATATGTACACGTATATATATATATATATATATATATATATATATATATATATATATATATATATGTTCCGACAGGTTGAAGGTACAGGTTAGACAGCTTGTCTGGCTGCTGTTTCCGACTGACAGGACAGGAGCCTAAACACTTGTGTAGCGCTAAGAACGGCTACTGCATCATCATTTGCATAATACCGTGGGTAGTTTTATGTGTCATGTCGCGCGTGGAAAGGGACTCTGCAATTATCTCGGGTGGGCTTTCTCGAAGCTACAACTCCCATGGACCCGGTTGCGACTAATAGACTGGTTGTGTGAGCTTATTGACACCAAAAAGGGCTCACTTTGCCCAACCAACTCTATAATCAAAACAAACATAACATTACAAAAAAAAAATCAAACCTAACCAAGACACCCTACAAAAAACACTTTCGCCTCCGCCCTTGAGGCTCGGATTCATAAATATCCGGGGACTTAGAACCAACATCAACGACGTAGAAACCTTTCTCCTGACAAACTCCCCGGATATACTAGCTCTAAGTGAAACAAACGTCTAATGCTCAATCTTTTCTCATCACTTTGACATCACTAACTACCTGCCACTCTACCGTAAAGACTCTGACAAACATATGCACGGGCTAGGAGTTTATGTTCGGAACAGCCTCCCACTGACTAGAGAACATAGGTTAGAATCGGATGACCTACACAACATGTGCTTTAGATTGACTTTACATCGCAGCGTCAGTTACATAAATTTCTTATACCGGTCTCCTTCGACCCAGGACTGTACCGTCAAACTCTGTCTCTGAAAGCATATATAAAGCACTCTCAATTTACTTGAATGCCCAGATACATGTATTAGGGGATTTGAATGCACACCACCGCGACTGGTTTGGATTCTCTAGCCTTACTGGCGCAGCCGGCAACTCTACGTGTGATTTCTCCTTAGCTCACTCCCTCTCTCAGACTGTCGATTTCCCAACCCGCATACCCGATCGAGTAGACCAGCAGGCCTCACTTCTAGACCTTTTCTTGACCTCAATGCCCGAGGTTTGTGTGACGAAAGCTCATTGCCCACTCAGAAATGCTGATAACATTGTGCTAATGATTCATATCACCCTAAAAAATAGTCACAAGCTGATGAACCGTTGCTCAATATAACGAGATACTACGAGCAGGCTGACTTTGAGTCAATCAGAGATCACATCAGCGACGCCCCATGGAGGGAAACCTTCTCACTCTCTGCTGACCAGTGTGCAAATGAATTAACTGAATGGGTCAAAGCAGTCATTGAAGCCTATGTCCCCATGCGTAAATTCTTCAGCAAGCCCCACTCTCCGCAAGGTTCACCTCGGAATGTGCAGCTGCCATTGCTGAGAGGCAGCAAGTATTCTGTAAATTCGGCCGCCGTAAGTCAGGTACTAATAGACCGAAATTTATAGTCAAGAAATAATTGAAAGGCCGTGAGAGGCGAAGATAAGAGAAGGTATACTGAGTAAACAAAAAGACGCATTCAGTCGCAGAAACTAAGTACTCGCGATTTCTGGAAAATCTACAATAGTGTAGTGAACAATGGTCAATCAACGATTCCCCCACTACCAAACCACAATGATGTAGTTTGCACGGCAACTGATAAGGCTGAACTACTGTGCCAGCGTTTCGCCTCTTACTCCACTTTGGACTCTGATAACCACCCCCTCCCCGAATGTCCATTGCGGACCGAAACCACACTTGATAACCTGGTCATCATCCCATCCCAGGTCAGAAACATCATAAAAAACCTTGACACATCCAAAGCTTGTGGGGCTGATCTCATACCAGTAATAGAAATAAGAAAAATGATTTCCTGAGCTGACCCTGTCCTCTCCAAACTCTACAATGAATGCCTAGCTGAATCTTGCTTTCCCAATAGCTGGAAGATTGCCTCTGTGGTACCAGTCTACAAGAATTTGTGGAATAGAACCGATCCTCAGAACTACCGTCCAATCAGTCTACTGCCGATCTTTGCTAAAATCTTTGAATCCTTAATCAATCTAGCGATAGTCCGGCACTTAGTTAATGATAAACTTCTTTCAAACCGCCAGTATGAATGTAGACAAGCAGGACCTACTGCATACATTCTAACGGTCATCTCTGAACGCATGTATCATACACCCGACAAGGCAGGCACATGATATATCCAAGGTCTTTTACAGAGTATGACATAAAGGGCTTCTCCTGAAAATACGCCCATACGGTAATACTGGGCAATTACTTAATATAATTAGATCCTTCTTAGCCAAAAGAAAGATCCAAGTTGTCCTCGATTGCCGTTTATATAAGCAACATGACATAAATGCTGGTCTACCCCAGGGATCTATCCTTGGAAATTTATTGTTCCTGATCTTTATAAACGATCTCCCTGAGGCCATAGAGTATGAGCTAGGTTTAATTGCTGATGATACCACGCTTTACTCTCGTCATGTTAGCAAAACAGACGCGATCATATCCGAGGCAATGACTGAATCCTTAGAAAATGACCTCTAGGCTGTAGTAGAGTGTGGTCACAAATGGTTGGTAACTTTTAATGTCGCAAAGACAAAGCTCCTTTCCTTTAATAACTACAAGAAACCTCTCCAACCAGTGATTGTCATGGCAGTTTGCACCCTGTCTGAGAGTTAAACATTCAAACTCCTCGGCCTAACCTTCATACGTAACATGAATTGGAACAAAAACATTGAAGATATTGCCAAGGCTGCAGCAAAGAAGGTGGTCTCCCTTTACCGTGTTAATAAACTCCTCACACCTGACATTATCCTGTATCTCTACAAAGCCACCATCTGTTCATGCATGGAGTATTGTTACCACATCTGGGCTAGTGCATCATCTACTAGTCTCTCCCTTCTTGACAAGGTCTAAAAAAGAGTAGCCAACTTAATAGGTCCTAATTGTCAACCAAGCTCCGGTCTCTGTCCCATCGCCGCAATGTAGCATCCTTGTGCTTGTTTTACAAATACTTCAACGGATTATGCTCCGATAAACTGGCTAATCTGGTGCCCCCTGGACGTAAATTCACTAGATCAACTCGACAATCAGATGCCGGAGAGCTTTCTACTCCAATAGCTTCTTTCCTCGTGCTGCTGGCTTCTGAAACTCCCTCCCTGCCCCCTGTTTTCCCGACGGTACTGACATGCAGAAATTTAAAACTAATGTAAACAGACATATCGCTGCGCAACTACCAATTTAGGTTGACCCCCCCAAAACTTCTCCCTTTTTCCCCAGTAACCTCTTACATCTACAGCGGTGTCCTGCCTTGTTTGGGGTGAACTATGTTAAAACAAATATATACATATATATATATATATATATATATATATATATATATATATATATATATATGTATATGTATGTGTGTGTGTTTGTCTATACAAACGTGCATACATTTATAGTAAGATGTATAGATATGAATAGACTATATATATATATATATGAGCATACTTAAATAAATAGATATGAACAGACATAGAGATTAATAGATAGATAGATCGATAGATAGATATGGAAGCGATAACCAGATATGAATAAACTGGGATAAATAGATAAAAAGGTATGTAGATATGAGCAAACTAAAATATATATTTTTACTGATTGCTCACTACTTAAAAATGCCAGAGGGGTAGTCAATGATAAGAATTAAAGAGATCATTAGTTAGACGAAGATCCCTTCAACGAGCAGGCCGGAAAATGGGTGAAAATGGTAGAAGATTGCTAAGACGAATTTACAAATCCAAGAGAATGGTTAACAAGTACTTTTTCACATTAATCTTGAAAATACCATGGTTTAATCAGCGAGGAAGTAGACTCGTGGTATCTTGTTCTGCAGATGATATGTTCTAGTTTCGTTTGGTGTTTGGTAAAGAGAGAGAGAAACGGGAGTTATTTGGTTGTAGCTTAGCCGGATCATGCTCTGAATATATTACAGGAAGGGATATGATTGGAGCTCAGTCGAGCACTTACTGACAATCAGGTCACGTAATCGAATATCGATTAAGTGTCAACAACTTGCAATGCAATGTACGTAACGATACTGTAGAATGAGGCTAGTAAATCTCTTCTGTGTTAAATAAGTTGTAGGGCCGAGAAGAGATCATTCCCGATGAACATGCTTGTTTAGTACATGGCACTAAACTATCTGGTACCCCGTTAGGTGAGGTTTTCACGCCATAACCACCCACCACCTCCAAATTCATATATTCCAGCACTCTCTACCTAAATAATTTTGTAAATGGTCTCTCTTGTGCCTGCCATTCTACCCAACCCGATCAACATCTAAAGCTTATTTAGCAATACCCTGACATTTGCATTGCTTAAAACTACATCCTGTGATGAAACCCCTAATTTTAGAGCTTTTTGATGTGCAGTCTTACCTTTGTTGATGTTACTGCCAGGTCAACTTTGACCCGATGTTCTAGTACCGGTCACAGTGCCACCTATGAGTTTAATAGAATATATCTGTTACAGACTATTAATTAACAAAAGATTAGACTACAATACAAATTAATGTATAAATATTTGAAGATAGTAAGAAGTTCAAGCATAAGAACTATTACCAAGACGATATAATTTGGTATAAAATAAAGAAAAAATGTTTCCTGCGATATGAGCAATAGAATAACAATATCATTAAACTAATTAAAATGATAAAATAATGGCATAAACTTAATTAGAATAATAGCATTATGTAATATTTCTTTTTATTTAACAAAGTTTATAAACTAATCTCATAAAATATGTTAAAATAATACCATAAGTTCATAAAACTTATAAAAATAATAGCATAAGGTCATGAAGCTAATTAAAATAACTAAGCTAAAGAAAATTGTAAAATCAATCTCTCTGTCCGGGTTTTACAAGATTAAATACTTTTTAGAGTAAATGTGTTTAGAAAAATCGAATCGTTTATTAACTTTGAATTCTAGACGTTCAAACTAATACCGTTAGGTTTTCGTAATACCGAACTACAAGGACGACATCTTTTTATATATTTAATATCATCTATTCTAATTAGTTTAATAAAATTGTTATTTTTCTTTTGTAATATATTGAATGCACTTACAGGAACCCAAATGACACTCAAGGTAGTGATTGTCTGTCAAGTTCAGAAAGTCAGGTTTGAGAACCGTGGGAAAACTAAAAAATGAATCACATGAAAGTTGACATAATTGCGAAAGTTCGAATTAATTTTTAAATAATAAAGACTTGGGAGCGGATCAGACGGGATGTAAACATGGACCTTAAAATGAGTAGTTTGAGTAATTGAGGTTGTCTTTCATTTTCCCCTATCATGAGATTACAACGATTAAGATAAAATAAATAATAATCCGCCTGTGTTAATTTACTAAACTTAGCAGCAATCGAACAGATTTCTTTTAATTCAGGATAGCATCATCATAATCTTAATTATAACCGCCTCTATCGTCATCTTCATTATCCCCACCACCACAACCACCACTATAACTATTATTTCTTCAGAGTCCAGTATATTCAAATGTTTAACTGCATAGTTACTAGACGGTATATTATGTTAAATAACAGTTATATTTTATTTATATTTGACAATTGCAAATTAGAAGATTAGAAAAATAAGAATATGCATAGAAATATGGGTTCAGTGTTGGGGCAAATGTCCAAAATGCGCCTGCTGATGTCTGTTAAAATACCCAAGCTGAATAAGAGAAAGTTAGTTTTTCCATCAGAAAATAACGTGCAACCAGAACATTCATTCAACGGCTTCAGACTGAATTAAATAATAATGAGAAAAACAAAATAATAAAAAATAAAAAGAACAAATAAAGTTGTATACGAAAAAGTCCGATGGTCATCTGGTAAGTAATTCAAGTACGTATACTTCCGTTGCAATATACGATGGCAGATCATACACTCAACTCAATAATTCGATTCAATGTTAAAGCGCCGAAAGCTTGTTTCTACTTACTGACAATCAGGTCACGTAATCGAATATCGATCAAGTGTCGAAATTCTAAGCGTGATAAAGAAGTATTGTTAATCAAGTCAATGGGAATCCGATAGAAGTACGTATATATCCAACTAACACACGCACACACAATATATATATATATATATATATATATATATATATATATATATATATATATATATATATATATATATTAGTGTGTGTGTGAGGTTGTATATGAAAAGAAATCAAATAAAGTGCTCGATCATATAAGAGAGCTAATATAATTTATTTAGATACTGTATATTACATATTTCAGCAATGTAGCGCGGTTTCATCCAAAAGAGCAGATACACCGTTTTCGTTCATTGTTGACGCCATTCCTTATCGGGACGTGACTACAATCATTTCAGCTTGCGGATGATTCCACTGGACACAGAGATTTACTAAAGGTGTCTAAATCTACTTTTTTGGATGACACCGAGGTACATTGCTGAAATATGTAATATTCAGTATCTAAATAAATTATATATATATATATTTATTTATATTAAGGTTTTCCCTTTCGTCTCCTCCAAGAAAATACAAGTACGATTACCGCAAGTTAAAAATTGTCATGTTTATGTTTGTAATTACTTTGTTTTTACTCGGTCACTTTAGTGGCAATAGGTTAACAAATCAATGTCGTGCTATCTCTGTTTTACAATCAACTCATAGTAATGTACAAATTACGGATGAGCAAAATAAATACATTTAGTTAAATTTGAAAATCAAGCAAAAAGCCGTCATAAGCCACGGATAAGATACAAATAGTTTATATTCAATTTAAATTTAAATTTTATTTTACATTTTTTCGGGTATAATATCCTTCTTCAGAGACGGGAGATGTTTCATGTTAGTAAAGGTTACCTTTATCTATGTTTGGTTTTAGTAAATTCCTTTTTTACACTTGTTGAAGTGTTCGCGTGTTTTCATGGAAGGGTGTGACTCAAACAATAATTTATTATCCGAGATTTTTAAAGCACGTGGCATGCCCAGAAGTATATTTAATTCAGTTAAATTAACAGGAGAAATAAAAATCACGACGAATATTATGTTTCGGAATTCTTTAGATGGGGATTGATAATTTATATTACTTGGACAATTCGATTTACTGTTCTCATCTTCGATGCTATTCTCACAACGTTTCAAGAGATGTAACCTCCGATCTTCTTCCGGTGCGTCTTGTCGAACACGGGAATCTTTACATTGAACTGAAAAATCTCTAAAGAATATGAAACGGAACCCTTTATTTAATCAACTGGAATATCATGTTCTTGTTCCGTCAGCCACAACCAGATAGATGTCTTAAGTAATACGTGATTGTATTCTTAGTATGTCAATTCGTTAATCCTATTAAGTGTGGGGAAAAGAAAACCCACACGGAGCAAGATCTGGTAAATAGAAAAGTTGTTCCATTGCGACGATGTATTTTCTCATCCAGAAATTGCAGGATGGGCGCGGCGTTGTACGCAAGTGCGCTGTCCTGGCGAAGAAGAGGGGTTGTAAACAAAAGGATGTGGACATAATTCAATGACTCTAGAAAGCTAAGATTACAGTTGTATACTCGCAAGATATCATGTTAAATGGAAACATCATCCATGTGTCCGTCTTTCGACCTTAGCTCACATAGCATACTCAGTGAAATTAAATACTGCGTTTCCAATTATTTAGGTTACGCTGAATCATAAACTGACATTTTTATACGCTGTTTTTCGGCGTTAAATTGCGAAAAAAATTGATCAACAAAAAGAACAGGCATGCTCATGGTTAGGACAGAAGGAAAAAACATTGCACAAATAGCAGGAGCTTACCACGTATAACTAATAACGTTTAACGCTAAATTTAATTTTCATAACAAGAGAGAGCACTAATAAATATTTTACTTGTATGAGAAAAATATTTTAATGACTAGTATACACCCTCCGTCAAAAATGACGGAAATAAGTATGCTTTGCCACTGTTCGCACTCGTTATTTATTTAAATATATAACAAAACTATCCATATAAATCACAGTATACTATAACTTAATTTACTTTTTTATATATAAATTATCATCATTTCTGATGACCTAAAAAAATCACTTATTGTTGACATTTTATTATAGAGCGAAGGATTTGTTCGGAATTTCAAGCGGTCCAAAACCTCTGAAGTGTTTCTCAGATTTCTATTCGCTTTTTCGTTACTTATAACCATTTTAATTGGGTTCGTCCGGGAGCTAATAAGGACACGTGTTTTACTCGCTAACTTTTGATTCACTGGGTGAAAGTACACATATTTTGTTATATATGTATATATGAATATTCAAATTAATTCACATTGGTATTTATTATCATGTCAAAGATTGTTCTATTGTATGAAAAAGAAAATAAAACTGATCTTGTTTTTCATTCTTTTTTTGCTCATTCAATTTGAAGTTAAACCCCCAGCTGCGAATCACACGGGAAATACATTTTGTGAATTTAAAACGAAAATGAATACTATCTCATTAATTATTATTGCAACATTTATCAAAAGTATAACACGGTACTTCAATAAAAAGTGTCTTAATATGCATGATAAAATTAGGATAAAATAGTAAACTATTAGGGGCTAAGATCAAAGTGTAGCATCTGTTTATCATGATCTTATTACATTTTTCAAGCATAAAATCAGATGTGATGGAAAAAAATAAATTCCACGAAATTCGACAAAAGGTGGATACAAGTATGAGTACGTGTTTCTTGCCTTTACATGGCGCACACTGTTTCTGGTCCTGCCTGACCCCAGACCACGTAAGTACACCTCTTAGCTAGTCGAGTCCTGACTCGTTTCTTCGTTTCATTTTTTTTTGTAATGGAGCTCCTCCAAGATGTCCACCCCCGACTCTTATATAAGTGTGGCCCCCTCAAATAAAATTCATCTTCGTTGGACACCATTCACTCCCACACTCCATGCCAATTCCATTTACTCCCACTTAATTCATACACCCACTTATCGATCTACCTGCTTGTTTTCGGTTCTTAACATGCCGGAAAACAGTAGGCGGTGTAATTTTTCATTGTCTCACTAACGATTTCATTCCAATTAATGTGTACATATTTTTAACACAAGTAGATTTTAACCATTGAAAATATTTAAAGCAGGGTGCAGCCGAGGGTAAATGCGACATTGCGATGACTACAATAAGCTTAGCTAATAGTAAGATAGACAGAGGATGATCACCGACCACCACTCCCCCACTTCCCCACTGTGTATGGCCTTTTTGTTTACATTTTTGTATTATTTTGTAAATAAATAATTCAAAGTTCGGTATCTCTTCTGTCTCCGTTCGAAGAATGGAGAAATCTTTTTTGACTGGCTATATATTTATTTTTAGCCTATGCAAAATGCTCCTTTTGCGGTTGCCAGATATACTTCATATTAATAATCGAATCTATCTCTAATTTCGCCGTCAGAACAACTAATTCCATGCTATGATCTAACGTAACATAAATGATTTGAAATACTGGAATTAATGTCCTGGTCTACAATAATTTAAATAATTGGAAAAGATGGATTTTGAATAGAAATTAATTTAGTTAATTATGTTTGTTTTTTAATCTTTATTGAATAAATAAACGTAGCACTATACATAAGTTCTCCGAAAACAAATTTATATAATGATTGTACACTACTTTGAAACGAAAAAAATGTATTTTTCCTTTTTGTTGTTGTTGTTGTTGTTGATTGTTGTTCAGCTAATCGGACTTCTGCGTAAAGCCTTCGTGGATCGTGCTTCGGGATTGTCTGGTTTGAATTAAGTCGTCTTAACCTCTAAGATTACGGGGTTTTACCGTCAACAAAGCTCAGCTGTTGCATGCAAAGTCGGAGTTGGTTTGCTTGAGAACCGAAAGGAATCGCTAATGTGAAACCACTTTTTATACCCCATGTTATTCTCTTGATAAAGTTTGAAATAATCGTTAATAAGATAAATTAATTTTCGTTTTAAATTCACAATATTTGTTTCCATATAATTCGCTGCTAGGGTTTTACTTAACGCTTTAAACGACATCTCGGGACATCCGCATTGAATGGATGGGAGTTAGCAAATTATCGGGTTGGTCGAGTGTATTTACATCGAGGGGACACAAGAGCAGCAAGCTCATCGGAGCACAGTCAATTGAAGTACTCTTAAAACAAGGACAAGGATGCAACATTGCGGGTATCGGACAGGGGCTGTATCCTAGTGGATATTGAGAGACCAATTAGATTAGAGATTCTTTTTTTTACCTTGTCTAAAAAGAAAGAGACTAATGGATGGTGCATCAGTCAAGATATGACAAAAATACTCAATACATGGGTGTATGGTTGTTTTGTGGTGATATAGGATACTGTCAGGTGTGAGAGGTTTTTTAGCACGGTAGAGGATACCCACTCTCTTTGCAGAAACCTTGACAATTTCTATGTATTTATTCTAATCAATGTTACCTGTGAATGTTAGGCTGAACAGTTAGAACGTTCAACTCTTAAGTAAGGTTGCAATTTGCTCGATAACAGTGACTCCTTCGGTGTAGAAGAAGAAAATAAAAGCGGTACTGTGAGTAAGTGCAACACGAAAACTCATATAGGGCGAATCAGGTGAATAGCCGTCCCTGAAGTAAGCACAGATTCCGTGATCATGGCGGTGTTATGACTTAGCTTTTGAAGTAATGTTTGAATAACATGTGATCATTAAGTAATCTATAGAAACGTATGGTGCAATGCCAGTTTCGCACAAACACAACATCTCTGGTCTGGTTTCCTGTAAACTGATCTCTTGAAGGTTGGAACGTAAACCCCCTAATGTTGGAGAAAGACGCATGGTGGAAAGGATCTACGTTAGAAGTTAGAGTTCTGGATTTATGCTTATTTTTTGTCTTTCGCGTTTTTATGACGAGGTTGGATGTTTCCTGGAATAGGTCAGCAGAGGTGTTAAGAGCAAACTGCAAAGAGAGTGAGTAAAAGAAAGTTAATTTTTGTACACTATTAAAGCAATAAAAGCAGTACCAGTTCTTATTAATATTGTATCGAGATGGTGTACCGGAAACTACTGCATGGTCCAGCTTAAAGCCATCAAATGACAATACAGCAACCCTGATATTTTGCCCCTGTTCATAGGACAGCCTCCTTGGCAGTTACTTCAAGGTGCAGATCCTTGGATTATCAGGCGAGAATTGCAGCCCCGATAAAACGCTCACTTCATGCATAATTATAATAATGGCTATAAAAATAGAGAAAAATTGATCAAGTTATCTGACAATTTTGCTCCCACCGACCAAGTGCTGACTCAGAGAACAGCATATTACCTTACTCCTTTGTTACAAGCATTGCTCATAGAGAGTAGGGACTAAGAGACACATTAGGATAAGCGAGAGTTACAAGCCTGCCGAAAAATACATCCATCGTTCATTTACTACTCTCCGTCAACGCTAGATGGTTAAAAAAAACTTAAGTATGTACTTAGTTGTAGTTTTCTTGAATTTTCTAAAAAAATCAAGATACGGTGTTTAGAGATATTTTGAAAACAATTTGAAACTTATAGCATCAAAACTGTTGTGGCCGTCGGCAAAGGTACATTGTTTAGTGAAGAATATTGAAATACAAAGTCGAGGCAAAAAAGAAAAAAATATAATGATAGTAAGAATACATTTTCTTTTTTTAAAATGAACTTGAGGGCTAACAAGGAATTATAGCTTACCATTCTGGTTAGAATGAAAAGGTATTAGCACATGCCGATTTGAACAAGTGTCGATAAGTTAGCGGTTTGGGTTTTTCGTTTTCTTTCCATTTCATACAATTCTCCTTATTCACAAAACAATGACATTTCTGCTCTCCCGTAAGCGTGTCTAGCGAATGAAGTATCAAACACTTTAGTGTATCATAGCCAGCACTCCACTCTTGGATGTAGGTCAATGACATCATCAGGAGAATACCGTAGCAGTAAGTTCTGACGTTTTATCCTTGACTGATAATACTGGTACGGTGGCGCCCCTCCACGTTAAAATGCTTATTATTCGATCTAGTGCTGACTATTGCTCTTTCGTTTTATGTTTTCATCCTTGTTATGTTGACGTTTTTCATGGTTTCTGTAATGGACGTCAAATGTCTATTTCATTCTAGATGGGATCATCCCTTTTTAGTAACAACCAAAGTGAGACCGTTTTACCTGTAGTCTGTATTTCTGTAGTCATTTCCCTTGCTTCCTTTGCTTTAAATCTAAATCCAAATCGATTTTTATTAGGTACAGAAAACTGTTTTAATGTAACATCTTGCTCTTATTCCAACATTGTAATATCCTTCCTCCCATCCGTTGTCTTCGCAATCTTAAATTAACTTTCTATATCTAATTTATTGTCTGTTTTCTGCACATTTGATTTTATCTCCAACACTTACTATTAGCTCCATTATAATGACTTTTCTCTGATCTTCACTCCATATTACTATATTTTGCATTTGCGCTGTTGCAGTCACATGGAAAACTAGACGTGTTTCTAAATCAACATCGATGTTCAACGTTTTTTCTAAATTGATATCTGTCTTTGCCAATGTTCTATTCGTTGTATTTATCAGTTTCCTTTTTTTTCACAAAAATTATATTCTCTAACATTTCAGTCTTTGGACTTTTCCCATCACTTTTATTTATCCATTTTCTCTCTGAACCTTTTTCACATGGTCTTCAACACTTGTTTGTATCACCATGTTCAACTATCTTGTCCTAGTTGACAATGTGTCAAAATATGCTTCACTGTACCTTTTTACTCGCACTTACATTTATCGTTCTTGATCTGCTTACAGTGTATTGAATTAACTGTTTAAGGAAGTGCATTATAGGTCGATTTTATCAAGAATGATAACCTCATTATTCACTACCGACTCCAATTGTAAACACTGTACTTGTACACTACGCTGTACCAGCTTTATCTTTCATTATTCGTTCATACTTTTCCGTACTTAATTCATAACAGTTTTTCTTTCTCCACATCGCTACTTGCATAAAATGGTTCCACACATCTTGCTCCAAATCATTCCCGGTTTATTAGTACTGATCCGATGATATCTCTATGTTCTAATTGGCTGATAGCTTCATCGACAGCGTATTATTCATTCCACTTTTTTGTCGTTAAAACTCCCTGTAGCTCTTTCCATATCTTTCTATCTTTAGTATATCTAAGTGTCATCACAGTTGTTACTTGTATAGCTTTATATTCTTCAACTATTGATGCGAACAGTAGCTTATGTGGAGCCACATGTTCGTATAGTGCTGATGTGTTAACATTTTCTGAAGTCTTATAAATTTTTGTATGTAACGGTTCAATTATTTCAAGCCTTGAAAGCGTAATGTAAGACATAATTATCAGCCATAATAGTATTGAGTTCACACTCCTCGATTTCGTCGCCTTAAACTTCATTAATGACTATGCAATCAACTTATCCAACCGTTCTAAAATCTTTCTAGTTGTCTTGTGTCCTTTCGGTAGTACTTCAATATCATCTGTAAATTATTTTAACGGTGTTACCATCGCGGTATTAAGACTTTTTAAAAAGTTAAAACATGTCCATCACTAAACTGGTAGAATAACTGATTTTATTGTTTCAAGCTTCATGTATTCAATTCCAAATAGAAAATGTATGTTTAATTCATTCAGAGATACCAGGTCTACCCGCCTTCTGATTTGATTCATCTCTATAATGGTTTTCTGTTGAAAACGTGATCATTCTCTTTGGAAGTACTCCAAACAAGATTTGTTTCTCGAGGGTTGATAAGGACACTAGTCGGAATTGTCCTAGTTCTGTTGGTTCAGCTTCCTTAGAGATCTGTCTTCCTTGCGCTATACTCCACCTCTCAACAACATGTCTTCTTCTCCACATTTATCTGATTAGTAGGAAAAAATATTTAAAGTCTCGAACAGTATTCATTAACTTTATAAGACATACCCTAATTTACTAGTGACCCTTTTTGCTTTTGCTTTATTTACAGAATCATCTACTTCTTTATGTCTCAAGTTTTCCATGTTGAATGTTCTCCCTTGTGCAGTTGGTTACTTTAGGCCATTGATCTTTTAATCCGTGTACGTTTTTGTCAAGTGTTATTCTAGTTTGTCGTGTGCTTTCATCAAATAACGTTTTGCGAACAGGTATGGATCTTTCACAATTGTGTTTTTTCTCTTTTCCGTTCTGCTCTCATTTCCTTCCGCATCAACTCTATGTGTCTCTTTTTATTTATTTCCCGTGTACTTCTGTTGTTTCCACTGTGATCTGATTTTCTTATTTTCCCTACTTACTTAATTGATCTTTTCCTGTCTTCTGGGTGACTTTCTTTTTTATTTTCATTTGTCGTCGTCTGTATTTCTAACCTGCATCGTTTTCCTCCCTTTTCATATATTGTCTCCGCTTGTTTTTCAAGCTTTTCCACGGTTGTTCCTTTCGCCTTTCCCACTAGCCTATTTACCCCGTTCTCAAATTTCTTTCCAAACCTTCCTTTGATTAACTTAATTCTTGTTTTCCTTCGTTTATTATCTTATCTGTCACCTTATATTGCTTCAACACAGGGTTCAATCTCCACTATGGTTGGCCTCCTGGGGAAATATTCCTAACGTCTCACGATCTGTTGATCTGCGTTGCTGAGCATCTTTTCTATTACATTTGGTTAATTCTGACACTGCTAAGTGAAACAAATGCCCACAGCATTAGTACTTCGTTTCGTGTCCATTGTCGTTATCTATAACCGTTCCGAGTCCTTTGTCCGTGTTATCCATCTCTATTGATCCCTTATTCTATCTTATTTCCCGCGGATCTTTAGACACGTTTTCATTATTTTTACTTTTTGTTGCAATCATTATCCTGAATCTGGAGAGCAAACTTATTGATTCTCGGCATCCTGTAACGCATGTCCTTCACACTGTGTCTCCAAGCTTTTAGTGTTGTCGGCTTGTCGTTTCACGCTGTCTTTATCATAGAGGTATCGAATACTTTAGTGCTTCATAGCCAGCAGCTGCACTCCTGGATCTATTCAAATGGCATCAGCAGCAGGGTTTGAGGATATTTTTCAAACCAATTTGAAACTTGTGGCATCGAATCTTTTGGGGTCAGACTATCGCCATAGACATTACAACCTGTTTTGGTGGAGATGAAGGTTTGCTTAGGGTAGTAGGAGAGCGGTTAGGGTTAGGGGCAGTTTAGTAACAACATTTCTTATAGTGGAAAATATTAAACGGAAAATATTCAGAAAGGTAATTAAATCATTATATATAAATATTTCGTTATCTAAATGAATAAATGTGAAAGTTGTCTTTATTTATTTATCACACCTTTATTAGCAACAGAATTGTTCACGGTTACATAATTCAATAACGCAACAGAATCCTTTGAATACTGTATATATAGTAGACAGTAAACAACCCAAAAATAGTCATGTGTATGCCTAATATGCATAACTATTTTGAAAGTATCTATAATAAATTGATGTTGTTTAGTGCAATTCATTTGTAATCATATTGTCCTATGTTACCATATATATGCAATAGTTTCTTCGATATTAACAGTAACGTGATTTAATAAAAAAGATAAATTACCAAAAGCTTTCTTGAAATATTGTGTCAATTTATTTTCTAGAAAGGTAATTCAAATGAAAATTATCATATTTTTTTTTTAATTTGATAAATGTATGTTAAATATATATAATGTAACATACAAAGAAAACATAGAGCTAGATTAATAGCCGCCGCATGGATGGGTGTATTTCTGCTTGTTTAATAATTAAACGTAGAATGAAGTTTATTTGTACCAAATATGGTTGGATTGCAAATAGATTCTGAGTGTTATTAACGTTTCCATGGATGACATGTTTTGGAGACGTAACCACTCTGTATTCAATGTCCAAAATGATGTTTCAATATTTTGAATAAACTACCATCGAACTTTAAAAATGTTCATGTTCATATCTCACGGAGCAGGTGCTAGCTACCCCGTAGATTTCATATAAAATCCCTTTAGTGTTCCACAGATTTCAATTTCAATAGGGTGCCCCTCGAACGGGTTGGGAGTAACATTGGACAAAATGTTGTGATAATAATAGTTAACATGAGAACAGTAATCGAAATAATACATATCAATCGTCATCTAAAAAATTCCCAAATATATTCATTCATGTTTCCATAAAAATAAACAAAACATAAACTTCATCGCAACAGTTTTCTATAAGCGTAAGGAACATCAACGGAAAATAATGTTCAAAGTTTTATTAGATGTTCAGTACATTAGATTGAATAAGAAATGTTCTTAAGTGGTGATTAAACTAGCTAGATCCCGCTTTAAACTGTACACTTTACTGTTAATAATAATATACTCATTAAAATAATAAATGTGTCTCAAAGCCAAGAATATTAAAGATTACCTTTTTTTCTTTCGTAAAAATGACAGTCATTTTCTAGCAAAACATTCTTTAAATAAATAAAACGAATATGTTTCTTTATTTATGTAAAATTGTAATAAGTTCACTATTTTGAAAACCAATAAATATCTTGTCTTCTTTCCCTAAAAATCATTGGCAGTTAAATATTCTTCAATATAATAAATATTTATTTATAAATATTCGGAAAATACATACAAAATGGGGCACAAGGCCGCAAAAGTGGGTTGGAAAAAGACTCGTCATACTTACATTAATTAATTATATATCATTCACCAAAACAAAATCGCTCAATAATTCATCTACTTAAACCCCACTTCATGCAATATAAATATCAAGTTTGGAAGGAATAAACATCTTGTATAAAAAAAACGAATGAAAATATATACGAAGAAAAAAACACTGTTAGTATAAGAAGCCCCTACGTAAATATGTGGCACAAAAGTCGAAAAAATTGATGTAGTTACGAAAAGGTTTATTTCCGAAATTACAATCGCGAACCCGAATCTCTGACAATACAGTAAATCTGCCAAACATTGGTGATGGTAATACGAATTGTCAAACAAAATTGGGGATAAAAAACCGGATTGAAAAGTACAAAAATTAAAGGGTGCCTTATGACATCATATCGAGTAAATGTAGATTATTTTTAGTGGTACGCCTTAGAAAAAGAATGTGGGACAGCCGAACCGAACACTGAACATTTTTTTACCTGTCGAGAGTAGTGTTGGTTTACTTTTTTTAGTTGACCTATTTCACTTAGCTCCAATGAAAGTAAACTTAGGGAGGTCAAAAAACGGGTCAGTGTTTGGTTCAGCTGCGCAACTTTTTTTCCTAAGGCACGTCTAAGTACTACTCAATATTAGCTCTATTTATTCAAGAGAATCGCGAAACTTTCTCCACCTCTCTTTAACATTTGCCAAAAAGAGTTTCATCTTCTCAAACGTCGTACGCATTTTCAGACGTTGTTTGAATATGAGATCAAGCTAAGGAGTATTGAAGGTGTTATCTCTCGAGCCTTCTTTCTGTCGTGTCGACCATAACATGCTTCTGATAATTGCTATCAAACAAAGAAACACATCGCGTTCTTTCTTATTAATCGTCGGTGTCCAATTGCAACAAGTGGAAAAATATTCTAGGACAAAGAATCGTCTGCTCAACATGCGAACCGTATAGAATTCAACAAACTTATGCAACTGACGCACGATAGAGAAGTAAATGGCAGTTTCCTTGCAGTCACCTCATCGAACACAACTCGGTGTCTCTACAAAGTCCGCTGAAAAGAGTTTGTTGCCGACCAAGAAGCCATTTGTTATTATCAGCCAGCTAAGTGATGCCTCGGTATTGTCGCAACACCTTCACACAGGCGCCTAATTCAGCAACGCTCTCCCTTTGTAAGACCGATTTTCTCAAGTGTATCGTCTCGAACAGATTTTCACACCATAACTCTATATAATGCCTTTCGAAATAACATTTGGGATCGGAGAGGCATTCTTTTATCCGTATCAGAAGTTTTAAGGACCGTTTACATTGGAGGTAAAATGAGAGCTCGTTTGGTGTACCTCACCCTTGTGTAAGATCACACTTTCCAAAGCCGGAATGGCTTTCTTAGTGTCTTCGTTACAAAATGTAGCGTTTCCCATCAAAATGTGTATACATTCGGTCGAGGTAGATTAGGCGTTGCGTATGTTGATGAATCACAACGCTTACAATACCCAGAACATCTTCACACGCATGTAACATATCTCACGCAGCTTTCCACGGCAAAAGAACCTGTACAGAGCCCGCACTAACACAAGTAGAATGTCTGCAAGGTGTCGAAGCGTACTGTTATTTATTATAGGTCGCTGAATTTTGATGAAAATAGTTTGGATTATCTTTTTGAAATGATCTTATTTTCTTCAGCTTTTTGTCCATTAGTTTTTGTCACCGGAAGTGATTCGACGAAAAATCGAAAGTGATGCCAATACATAGAAAACGTTAATCATTTTCTTGAATTTAACACGGTAAAAGATTGGAAAAATCAAAATTCTAAAAAAAGCGTATAATCAAGCAATTTCTTCTGTTATGCTAAACAATGTTTGCTTAAATGAGAGAATGCTGCCTAAATACACAGAATATGTGCATATATATATATATATATATATATATATATATATATATATATATATATATATAATATTATTTATTTAAAATTAATATTGTTATAAGCTTCTTTTATAAGATTAAAGTTGATCCCTGTTCAGGGAAGTTAAAAATAAACTGACACGTAGCTACAATGCATGTTCCGACAACGTTCGTAGAATCTCTAGTCAGCATTTCTTGATATGCCGTCCTTCGCATGAATAGAACTTAAATTCCCTTTTTAAATGTGGTAATGTCCCGTGGCCTAACAGCGCTTGCTTATGGAGTCTACGTTGATTCTGTGGCAGTGGTTCGAACCGTGCGACTGTCCGAGATTATCATCCCTGCACTGATGAGAACGAAAGCTCGAACGCTAGCGTATGTAGGTAAAAATAATTTAATATTATTTATTTAAAAATTATATTGTTATATATATTTATTTGTTTGTATATATGTGTGTATATATATTTATATATATATATATATATATATATATATATATATATATATATATGTGTGTGTATTCATTCATATATATGTCTATATGCATATATACATCTACATTATATACATGAGTATAAAAATATATACATATAAATGTATATATATATATATAAATATATATATATATATATATATATATACTGTAAATAAATTAATGTATATATCACAATATAAACTTTCATACATATATGCTATTATGTATATAAAAATACCTGCTTTACTCGAATGAAATAAGCGACAATAGACTTGGCACAATCTGAATTTAGAATAAGATGGAACTCATATAATACTAGAGTTTGAGGGTGATATTTGCCGTAGGCTACTTAGTGGATTTCTATATTCGGCTGTTAACCTTGAAGTCAATTGTATTTGATTTTAACGGCAGAATCTGCAAGTAAAGGTATCGACTGCCATAGACGATCGCGACATTGTTATATTCAGCTTCTGCCCCGAGCGATGACAAATCAAGCAACCCACTTAACAGTCGCGCTTACTTTTGGCCAATATTTATTCATACAACTTGAACATTCAGACTGATATGGACCTGTGGTGACAAGAAATGGTTAGCATTTGGCGCTTTTTGGCTTTAGTTCTGCTTGTTTTTCAACATATATATATAAATATATATATATATATATATATATATATATATATATATATATAAATATATATATATAGCTCCTTTAAAAATAAAATTGGTATTTAGATATGTATGGCTCGATTTTCTTTCCTTTCACTTCTCTGCCTATCTTTTACCCAAGGTACTTAAGCTTTATATTCGATTTGATTTTGTGCATCTTCATTCCTATATAATTTGATATGCTATCTACTGGATTACACACTAAGTTTGGGCATTTTTGTTATCGTTTTCATGAGGCTATTTCCTTTCATCTTGATGATTTGAGTTTATCGCATGGTGGTTAAGTTCAGTGTTATTTTTAGCGAAAGAATAACTGAATCATGTCTACATTTCTGTATTGGTGAGGTGGTATTTTCATCCGTACTGTGGAAGAAACATGGACTTAATAAATGTTTTGTATTTCAGTCTCCGAAACAATTAAATGGTAAACAGCTGGCAATACCTATTTCCTTTTCATTTAGATGGTGTCTATGTTTCCCTAATGTTTATATAGACATCCACCCTTTTGTATTTTAGAATTTTCGAACAGTGAACTGAATTGTACAAGTTCTAAGTTCGCAATATGTATATTTAGTTAGAATGCCTAGGATTAAAACTGCATTTATTTTTAGTTCTTGCTTTGTGTACACATTTTTATTTTGTTCCTCGTTTACAAATTAATAAAATCTAGCTTCGTCTTCGTCTTGAAAGAGTTTCGACCTTAAAACTATTAAAGATTATTTTTAAAAATGTATTTAGTCCAAAACCCTTCATTGAAAAATATCTTTATTTTATAAGTCAGTCAAATTTAACCAATAGCTACAGTAGTTTGCTCCCAGAAATATATCTCTATAATAAAGTCGTGGATCCCCTTCCTTATCAGACATAATATCATAATAAACAAACCTTTTATATGCTAATCTGTTACGCAGTTCAATTCCCTCAAGCACTCATGCTTGCTTCCGGAAATTATGCATTCGTTTTTATTTATTTCTAGGTTTATTATATTTTCTCCGGCTTCCCGTATTCTCCCAAACAAACTCTCAAAGTAGAAGGATGCATCCCCTATTACACGCTTATATTTTACCAGTACCTAAATCATCGTGCTATAATTCTCCATCAAATAAAAGTTAAACAAACGCCATAATACTTAACAATAGCATCTCTGTAACACAACTGTTCGATAGAACTTCCAATTAGTCTATCCGCACAAAATAGCGGTGATACAACAAAACAGTATGCCCGTGGATGATAATATATATAATATATATAATAATAATTAATCAGAAATTATTCCAGATTTCATTCCAAAACACTTTATCAGACAATTGTTTCTGACAATTCCGAAAATACATATTTTCATGTTATACAGAATATCAAATCAGTGTCTATCGGCCACAATAAAGCCGAACAAAAATTCAAAATTCAACCGTATTGATATAATTTATATATATAATTTTCTTTTTCCTATTTCTCTCAGACCAAAAGGAAATTTTAACTTTAACCCTTGTAGTTAAAAGTTCAAAATATATCATGACAAATGACACTTTTTCACTTTTTCCTTTAAAATGTTCATACTCGATGAATAAAAACAATGCATGAAAATGTACATGAAAATAGAATAATTAATAAACACCCACCACAACGGTTCATATTTATCTATATTTTTTCTTTTTTATTCATTATTTCTCAATTTTTCTTTTTTTCATTATTAATCGCATATAAACATTAAACTATATATTTTTTATATTTCTCTGTATATCACAGAAATATATAGTTTCGAAATCGGTCGAAACAAGTGTCTATGAATAAAGTGTTTTTGGATGAAAATTGTAATTTTTCTGAATAATTATTATGAAATTATATTATTGAGCTCTAGTCATGGTGTACGCTATTGAGTATACACATAAACATTTGTGTGCACCCATACAAAGCCTGGGATAGAACTTTGAACTATTTAGTTGATAGTCGATAGCCACAGGACATGCACTGGTTAATGATATCTGAAATATCTTTATCTAAACATTTACCGCCACCTTTACAGTGATCAATTTAACGACAGTGCTCAACTCAAGAAGAGAGGCCTATATAGGCATCCACAGACAAACAAGCGGTTTCGCTGTATCTCAGCGATTCAGTGCGACAATGCTTGCACCCATCTCAGCCAGGGATAGAATTGTGAACTATCTAGTTCAGAGTCAGCAGCTCTCACTACTGAGCAACGGGGCGGGTTCTTGTAAATGATATCTACAATGTATATATATATATATATATATATATATATATATATATATATATATATATATATATATATATATATTTACATTGATTGCGATCACCATAGTGCTCTATTTTTTATTTACAAAGAGCTTTACATTACGCTAAGAAGCACCTATATATAGATGCTCTGAGTCAGACTATAGTAGTAATATGTCGCTATCCGATCTGGGAAATGAGGTAAGCACGAAGTGATCAGGTTGGTTCAATAGGTTATAATTATGGTTAATTATCTGTTCTATCCTAATAGTATTGATAGTTTTTTGGAAGTAACCTTTCATCAGGCTATTTTATTCATCAATCTATAAATGTGAAGTTATTCAGCAAATACAGATAGGTCGTCTTAAACAACTGATGGTGTCCTATTTATTAAAACAACAAGCATTGCATTTTGACATGACGTTTTAAATATTGTAATCCATGTCGTAATCAAATTACAGCCCTACACACATATTTATCTCTATATATATATATGTATATATATAATATATATATGTGTGTGTGTGTGTGACACTTTCAAAACTAAACACATGGTGCAAATTTAAATGATAAATCATTTATTTATTATTTTTTGCAAGCTTTCGTTGTAAAACAACTTTGTCAGGCGAAACTGTTAAAAAGATGTTTTTCTTCTTCTTCATTTCGAGGTTAGTACCCTCGAAGGGTCGAATCACGGTAGAGTCAGAAACAACGCGTCAAGTTTTAGGGACGTTAGATTAACGTGAAGTCCGGTCGATGTTTAGACTTAGTTAGCGCTTTTTGAATAAGCACTAACCTCGAGTGTCCTCGGTCTCTTAGCACAAGGGTTTTTCAAGACAATTCAACATGATGGTAATTCACCACAAAAGTAAACCCTGACTAAAAATTCAAAATTACATAGTATTCGCAGTACAAATGATATCCCCTCAACACGATTATACACTTCCTCATACGAGGAATAGTGGTCCTTCTCCTAGTGATGTTACCGCTAGAAACAACACTTAGCTGGATACTCCACCAGAGTAGGTGAATTATTGTCCTGTAATCCGGTAAGACCAAGAGACCCCAAAAAGGATATACTACAACATAATAAACTGGTCAAGTGGGGAGATAAAAATTAATTTTCTTCACTTCTTTACTTACTCAACGTTTGAGAAATAAAAGAGGGCTTTAATAGAATATTCGAATGGCTATGTATCTCATATAGAGATTGAGTGTTAGCCCCAGTAAAAGGGGTCCCTTGATTTCTGAGAACTTAGACTGAGGTAAAATGAAACAAATGAGTGAAATTTTGAAAAACCAACACATGGTACAAATGTTAATCCTAAATCATTTTTTTGCAAGGTTTCGTTGTAAAACAACTTAGTCAGGCGAGATTGTCTTATAGATTGTTTTACTTCTTCTTCTTCATTCCGATGGTATTATTTTCGAGGGATCGAATCAGGGTAGAGTCAAAAACACAGGTCAGGTTTTAAATGGTGTAAGATTAAAGTGAGATCCGGTCGACGTTTAGCGCTAGTTGGCGCTTTTTGAATAAGGAAATTGACAACATCTCTGAAGAACACATCGAAATATATTTAAGTGCAATTTATAAATACCAACACATAGTGAACATCATTTATTTATTTTTCTTGCAAGCTTTCGTTGTAAAACAACTTTGTCAGGCGCTAACAAGCGCTGAACATCGACTGGACATCACTTTAATCTAACGTCCCTTAGAACTTGACATGTGTTTCTGACTCTACCGTGATTACACCTCTCGGGAATAATTCCATCGAAATGAAGACGAAGAAAAAAAAACTATAGGACAGTCACGCCTGATAAAGTTGTTTTACAGTGAAAGCTTGTAAAAAAAATTAGTATCACTTAAATACCCACCATGTGTTGGTTTTTCAAAATTTTATTTAAATACATTTTCATGTGTGCTTCGAAAATGTTGTCAATTTCTTATATATAAATATATATATATATATTGTTTTTTTGTTGGTGATTTTATTATTCCATTAATTGCGACAAAATTGAGCACTCTCATAAACCTGGTTTCAACTTCCTTCGAATTTATACCCCCTTGATATTTGTAACAAATTAATTATATATATATATATATATACTCTTTATTCTTTTCTTTTCTTTCCCGTTACAACTTTTTTCGCTATGTATTCATCTTTTACTCTATACACATTTACATATCTTCCCTCTCTACATGACCCCTACCACATTTCTCACAATTTATAGACTTTCTCGTCTTTTGTCATTTTTTGCATTTTTTCGTTCGCTCTTGACAAAGCCCATTTGGGCGAAACGTTGAGCTTTTTTAAGTCTTCCAGTTATTCCATTTTAATTTCATACCGTCGGATGATTTTATCCTTTCATCTATTCATATATATATATATATATATATATATATATATATATATATATATATATATGTATGTATGTCTGTGAGCGGGCGTGTGTGTATATTGAGATAGACCGAGAGAGAAAGTGAGGAAGTTAGACGAAGACAAGTAGAGACCGATAAAAACAGAAAGATAATTTATCTGGAAGCAATTGCCGCCGATTTAAATATGTATTTAAAAAGCCAGCGGCATTATAATTTGAGCACGTTCTACTAAATATTACATTCCATGCAGTAAAAGAGTTTCTAGCCATTATTACCTTTCAAAAGTCATAAAACTGTGCATGTGCAATAATTTTGCATGTATATTACAGTCCTTTTCGGAAAGGAGTCGTTATCATTATCGCCTCTCTATACCTCAATACAGCCTTCGTTCTGTCCGTCTGTCGCATTAACCCTTACGCTAACCTCTCCTTCCACCGTTATGTCCTTCCGTCTGTCTGCCTGGCCTACTTAATATGGCACTCAACTCTACTGTTTGCATTAACCTTCACCATTATTTCCTTCGTCGAGTCGGTCTGTCCTATTTAAGCTCACACTAAACTCTACTTTGAACCTTGACCTACACCGTTAAGTCCTGTAGTCTGTCAGTCTGTCCCACTTAATCTTACATAAAACTTTGCGTTGAATCTTCACCTTAACCGTTAAGCTACTGTTTGTTTTGTTATACTAATAGTGCACAACTTCCCAAGGCAACAACCCACTCCAGAATAAAAGTTAGTAAAATTATAAGGAAGATGATTACTATGAGTAAACATGACATATATTTGTTGATCTTGACATAAAAACGGCAATGTTTTAGTCTGCATGATGATAGCTTTGCGGTAACGTATTTCACAAGTGGGAAGTTCTTGGACAGAAACTCTGTTCATGGAACTATCATTTGATTTTAAGTACGCAGAGGAATAAAGAATATTACATGTTTAATAGCTGTCACAAATAAAAATGTTATTTCTAAACTGCGTCTACTCCTACGCTCTAGTGTGAAATACCTAGTGTGAAATTAACTCTGGCGGAATATACCGGCTTTCTCCGATACCAGCCTAAATACCGTCGTATACGCGTTCGGGCCTCCGCTATTCTCCGGGGTGTATATGCTGTCTTTTCTGTTGTGTCGTTGGCTGTCACAGGGACAGCAATTGATCTCACCTCATCTATGCTGTGATTTGTCTAGTAGTGAAAAATATCTGCAGCTTTCCTGGAAGCAACGACTGAACAGGGTGTTTATATGTAGAAATTGAGGAAATAACATGAAATCGATAGAGTCGTCATAACATCAAGGAAACACAACAGAGCTCTTGTCTTGTATTTCTAGTAAAAATGTATTCTTGTATTTACAAGAAACTTGAATGAGAGGTAATGTCTACCGCTAGATACTGGGTGCGAATCTTCAATTAACTTGCAATGCTTGTACAACCGGAAGTTGGCAATTATTATCATGTATCAGGTTTAATTTAATATTTTTAATTATATATTTTTTACAATCATACGTATACAGTCATGTTGGCACATTTGTTAGTTGAATTAAGCGATGTTGGACGTGGTCAGTATTTCGATGGGTGAACCTTTGTAATTATCAGGTTCTATATGTTAAACTTTTTTAGTAATGGTGTAAGCCGAGGGCCGGCTATTGATCTCCAACTACAATGAATAGTATTGGTCTGTCTGTATGGACGAGATACTAGCCGCAATAGGCCTCGTTAATCTTGTTTGTAGAAATGTATTCAAATCAATACTGGTAATACATCAAACAATGTTAAAATACCTTATTTTAGATAATATCGACGATTTTCTCTTGAGTAATTCAGGCTATTACTAATGATGTATCTCTGGTGCATGGCGATTCAATCGCCTACTGGCCGCTTTCGGCTAGTATTTGTTTATTAGATATTCAATCGATGAAATGCTATAATACATTTTGAATGTGATATTTAATTACTATATATATAATATATATATATATTCAAAATATATATAGTATATATTATATAAATATTATATATATGATATATATATATATTTATATATGTATATATATATAATTATATATTATATATATAATATATTATATTGCGACTGAGATAGGAATATTTGCTGACGACACCACGCGCTATTCTCGTCATGTGGGCAAATCCGACGCACACATATATGGGGCAATGGCTGAATCCTTAGAAAATGACCTCCAGTCAATAGTATATATTTTACCTACACAGGAGGGTAAGCACAAGGCCAGTTTTATCTTACGTCCACAAGGTAAGATATGACCCAAGGTCGGGTCGGGAAAGTTGGACTTGAAAAGACAACACCCGAGAAGGTGAGCATTCTGGCCATTCAAAAATTACATGGGCAGCCTCAGGCAGTAAGCAATAAACTTACTCCTCCCCAAAGATGGGAGGCAAAGCCTGGGAGGATGGACCTCTTAGGACTGCACAGGACAACCCCACAGACCGGCGTAAATCAAGCCCCGAAGGCCAAGACAATACCGATCTATGGGGTGCAGTATCCATCGGAACAGATACTACACTTTGATCTTGGCCAAAAGCAACTTTTAATGACGCAAAGACAAAGCTACTTTCCTTTAATAACTACAAGAAACCTCTTCAACCACCGATTGTCATGGCACATAGCACCCTGCCTGAGAGTTCATCATTCAAACTACTCCGCCGAACTTTCGCACATAACATGAATTGGAATAAATACATTAAAAACATTGCCAGGACTGTTGCAAAGAAGGTGGCCTCCCTCTACCGTGCCAGTAAACTTCTCACACCTGACATTATCCTATATCTCTACAAAGCCACGATCCGACCACGCATGGAGTATTGTTGCCACATCTGGGCTGGTGCATCATCCGCTAGTCTCTCCCTCTTAGACAAGGTTAAAAAAAAAGAGTCGCTCCAGCCCCTGTCCCATCGCCGCAATGCTGCTTCCTTCTGTCTGTTTTACAAGTACTTCAATGTGTTGTGCTCTAATGAGCGTGCTGCCCTGGTACCCTCACGACATAAATTCACTAGATTAACCCGACAATCCGCCAAATTCCATCCCTACACTGTGGAGGTCTCCAGATGCCGAAGGGCTTTCTACTCCAAAAGCGTCTTTCATCGTGTTGCTGGACTCTGGAACTCCCTCCTTGCTCCCTGCTTTCCTGACGTTACTGACATGCAGAAATTTAAAACTAATGTAAACAGACATCTCGCTGCGCAGCTCCTTATTCAGGTTACCCCTCCCCCCAAAAAAACCTTTACCCTTTTTTCTCAGTAGCCCCTTACGTGTACAGTGGCGGTCTGCCTTGTTTGGGGTAAATTATGTTAAAAATAAATGTTAATATATATATATATATATATATATATATATATATATATTACTAGAAAATATATGCTCTTTTCGATCGCATTTTGCTAGGCTGGGATGATATGATGAACGAGCTACATACACTGACCCCCAAAGGAGGAGGTAATAACGAACATATACTACACTAATCCTCATAGGAGAAGGTAATGTCTGGTAAGACGGTTTCATGACATCAGAACAGGTACAATACCCCGTCCAAAATAGAGATGGTAATACCTGGGAAAATATCACCATAAAAGCAGAAGGTAATGCCTGTGAGTATAGTACCATAGCAACAGAAAAGATATTATACTATCACCTGCCCCCCCCCCAAAAAAAAAGGTAGCCCCTGGGAATATGGTATCATGACAAACGAACAGGTACTACATTGAGCCTTCCTCACAGTAAGATGTAAGACCTGGGAGGATTACCTCTATCCCCTAAAAAAGGACGGTCATATGACAACAGAATGGATACTACACTAACTTATTCCTATTAACAGATAATATAATAATAGATTAAAGCAATTTTATTGAAGTGTGAGGTCATAAAAATGTTTTTTTTATAGTTTCTTGGCCCTTTTCCCAAAGATCCCACTTCCCATTTTAATCTAATGAATTTCTGTAAATAAATGTATTTATGAAAAGATGTTTTGAAAATGTGGTATTGTGGTGACTAAGAGGATTCTAGTTAAGAATAAGATAGACATTTTTATAACTTTTGACCAAGGATGACCAGCGACCTCCATTTTCCCCATACTTTTGATGGCCTTGTGTCTAATTTGTTCGTTATTTAATTTTTTTGATTTTGTGCAAATAATAATTTAAAGTGTAGCATCTTATTTATTCTTTTACTATCGATGAAACTATTGCTTAAAACAATATAAAAAAAGCAATAACAATAATACGGAGTCGTTAACAGGAGAGAGAGGGAGAGAGAGAAAAAGGAGAGAGAGAAAGAGAGAGAAAAAAGGAGAGAGAAAGAGAGATTAGTTTATTTTCTTAAGCAAAACTTATCTCGCGTTCGTTGTTTTTTTTTTACTTTACTCGGATATTTCTTCATCGCGTAACATGTAACTCGAGTTTCACATCGATTATTTGTTACGGTATACAGTGAGATTA
>OY744521.1:117165930-117185930 GCA_963556195.1 Sepiola atlantica
ATAGCCCTACAGCCAATATTTCTACGATATTGTATTTTTTTCAAACTTTTGAAATTATTTTACTATTGGAGCGATGAATCGGAAATATTGGAACTGTTTAGGGTATCGGAATCGGAAAAATGTGTGCCTATTTTCCGATGTACAAAACGATTCTTTGAACTGTTTTGTTCCCTTTTTTTGTTTAAAACTTAATGTTCGATTGCTGGTATCTAAATCATAAATAGTTATTGATTTTAAACTACCATTCAAACTAAAATTGATTGATCCACTCACAAGTGTATTATCACGTTTGCAAAAATATAAGCACATATTACATAATTTTCTTACGTTTATCCAAAAATTAAACAAAACAAAAAAACAACTCTATAGTTAAATATTTAGAGATTTTAAAAGAATTGGTAATTGTATCGGAATCGGGAAAAAATATTGGAATCATCCTATCACTACTATTAATCAATTCTAAACAATTCTAATGTTGATTTTTGTTTAGAAACACGTTTCCAAACCTGTTTCAACGAATGTAAGCTTCCTCTACCAGGCTTGAAAATCTTTTACATTTGCCAGTATCTTATATTTCTATGACGCCACCATTCACCCGTGCATGGAGTACTGTTGACACATATGGTTGGCGCAGCAGCTCTTTATCCATCTCTCATCTCTCTCTTAAGCAGGGTGTAAAAGTGAGTGTGTAACTTAATAGATCCCGCAAGTATCCTAAGCCTCAGTCCCTGTTGAAGGCATGTGCTTATTTTGCAAGTACTTACGCTAAATGTGTTCCAATGAACTTGCTACACTTGTACCCCCCACCAACGTAAATAAACGTACCTACCAAACAAGCAGCAAAATCCAACCCTTCATCCTAGAGGTCACTAGACGCCGGAATATTTTCAACTTGGATAGCCTTTTTCCTCCGACAGCTTTCCTTAGGCATTCACTTCTTGTTCAATTTTCCCTACCGTAAAAACATTCAGAAATTTAAATGTAATGTGAACAAGCATCTTGTTGCTCATCTACCACTCAGGTTGTTCCCTAAATATTTGATGCCTATCACTAGCTCAGTATGCTTCAGTGGCAATAAGTCTTGTTTGGTATGAATACAAATAAAAAGAAGAAAAGAAAAAGTATCCTTATTTATTGAATGACGCTCGTGTAGCCCTACAACAACGACTATACAATCAACGACAGCTAAATACTAGAAATACTTATGTAGATAAGTAGTCTATCTTGCTGACAAATGCTGATTGTCTGAGGGCATAGATGCGGTTCGGGCGGATCGTGGGTGTAAATGTATATATGGGTGCGTATCTGTCTGTGTATGTTTTCTCAATTACAAACACCATAGAAGTCGACCGTCTCGGTTTTCTATCATCCTCCACAGTTTCCCGCCATTAGTTGACGGGTCACCACTTTTCAACTCCACCCCGCGTGGTCGTTTGTTTGTGATAACAATGAACACCGAAATGTCTGGAGAACTAGTCACACTCATCGGGCGGCAATTTCATATTTAATCGCTGAAATAATTAAAATTCTAGCGCCCGTATATCTGTTCTGTCTGACGATCTGTTTAGACTGCTCTGTGGAATGCAACTAACAAGACGTGGGCGCTCCGGGTTTTTGAATTACATTTTAAATTGCGGAAGTAATAAATAAAAAGTAAACCAATATACTTATTTAAAGGAAATATGTTGTTGTTTCTTTTTAATCGTATATATGCACATTGTAACTAGTCCCATATATATATATATACGAAATATTGAAACGATTAACCAACATATAAAGAAACGTTAGATATTTTACAAGTTCATTAAAGCACCAGGTGTTTAAACAATGAATATAATCAACTAGAAAATGCTACTTTATATATATATATATATATATATATATATATATATATTTATATATATTTATATATATATATATATTTATATATATATATATATTTATATATATATATATATTTATATTTATATATATATATTTATATTTATATATATATATATATATATATATGTATACGTATATATATATATGTATATATACATACATGTATATAGATATATATATATATACATGTATATAGATATATATATATATATACATATACATACATGTATATATGTATATACATATTTATGTATATATATACATACATGTACATACACATACATGTATATAGATATATATATATATATATATATATATATACATACATGTATATATGTATATACATATATATATATATATATATATACATACATGTATATATACATATATACATATATATATATATATATACATATATATAATTATATATATATATGTATAATTATATATATATGTATATATAAACTTTATATATATATATATATATATATATATATATATATAGAGAGAGAGAGAGAGAGAGAGAGAGAGGAGTTTTCTGGTCTTTTAGACAGAGTGTGGGCTTAGGACTATGAAGGGAGAAACAAATCGACACGAATACGCTCATCGTTTAATCGGACTCCATTATTAACAGATGTGAAATATATTTATTTTTAAAAATGGAGGGAAAGGAATAATTTACATTTTTATGCATGACTTTCTCATGTTAACACGTACACATGTCGTATAAATTGCTGGTAGTGTCTGTATACATAGTTGTAATGAGATCATCTAATAGCAAAATATCAAATATTAAAACAAAAATCAATTGAGAAATAGTTGAAGTTGCTGGTTGCGAAAAGTTAAGATTTTCAAATCAACTGTTTCAAAATAGAAGGGGGGGGACTATAAACAAAATTATTCTTTCATTGTTGAATTACATGTTACATTTGTTTTTTTTTGTTTTATTTAAGGCAAATATTTATATCGTAATAAAAATAGTATTTATATTGTTTAAATGAAGATTGTTATAATAAATAAAAGTTCGCTTTATTTATGTGTTTTCAATATTAAAAGGACACGTAATTTTACTGTAAGTTTAAAAGAGAAGAGCTTAAGCTAACTCCATTGACATTGTCATATGGTCATGCTAGTTTTTATATAATACACGTGTATTGCTTGATATGTGTTCTCGACCAATTCGCGGATTTTTATTTCTCAGAGCTCTTAAAGGTAGTACTATTTACCTTGATATCATCAATTGAGAAACTCGAGTAAAGTTTCACCCGAGTAAATTTACAGCTTTGAATGAATAGACTGCAGCACGAGACAGAAGACGTGTTATTAAATATCAGGTGTATGCCTGCCTACGTGTTTCATTAGAAGTTACATGTAGTAATGGTCAGTTTATGAGATAGTCAGCGTTGATATTTAAGGCTCCAATATAATGGAACATTCAATTTATTACTTAATTTATAAATTGTTTTTTTTATATAATAAAGTACAAACGCACAAGCACACATACATATACACCTATACAAAAGCATGTATATATTTAGGTGTCAAAAGGGATAACACCAGAAAATGAAAAGCTTGCAAAAAGGTATACTAGTGTGTCTGAAGCACGGTATTTAAGAAGGCTGTATTCAATGCGGAATAAGCCGAAACCGTAAAAGAAGAGATGAACAAAACCAATTAATAGATGACAATATAAGCGATATTTTTCGTTAAAAAATATATTTATTAATTTTTCATTAAATCTTTCACGTATTGTTTTTGTATTTTTTCACTTACTGGGAATATACTCAAGTATGGTGGAAAATATTTTGATATTTCGTGAGAAAGTCTCCCCTTCTTAAAAAGAAAAAAAAACACAAATATTATTTTCTTCTTGCAAGGCTGAAACGTTTAAGATGTTTGTTATATCAAGAATGTCAGGTTCGCAGAAAATATTGGTTCAGCGGATCATAAAATATTTTATTTGTTTATATATTATATTTAGTCTTAATATTTATTTATTAATTTTTGCTTTTTATTATTGGCTTGAAGTATTATCATTTTTTCAATTAATGTCTTAATTTTATACTAGATAATATATTCTCCCTACGGTCGCATACTTTTGCTAGGCTGGGAAGATAATATCATGATAGATAAACTACATACACTGAACACCAAGAGAAGAGGTAATAACGAATATATACTACACTAACCCTCAAAAGAGGAGGTAATGTATGTTAGGATGGTATTATGACAACAGAACAGGAACTACAATACCCTTTCCAAAATATAAGAGGTAATACCTGGGAGAATCTCCCCATAAAAGCAGAATGTAATGCCTGTGAGTATAGTATCATGACAACAGAAAATATACTAACTGTGATGATTCTAGTTAAGAGTAAGATAGGCATTTTCATAACTGTTGACATTGGATGACTAAACGCTCCCCTTTTACCCCACATTTTTAAATTATGATAGTTTGTGAAATAAATAATTCAAAGTGCAGTATCTTTTCTCGGCATCTCATTTACCCTTTTACTATCGACAAAACTATTGCTTTAAACAATAATAAAAAAAAGCAATAGCATAATACTACGGGAGCGTTAACAGGAGAGAGAGAACGGGAGAGACGGAGAGAAAGTGATAACCAGAGAGAGAGAGACAGAGAGAAAAAGAGAGAGAGAGATAAAATTAGTTTATTTTCTTAAGTCGCGTTTTTTGTTACTTTGCTCGGGTATTTCTTCTTTTAGAAAGATGTAACTTGCGTATTTGTTTATTTTAGTTGACTTTTAGTTGTTGTTTGTTTTTGTTTTAAGTTTCACTTCGATTAGTTGTTTTCGGTTTGTACAGAAAAGTTTACCTCGTGTGTGACAACATTAAGAAATCAATTGTTATTGATAAAAATATATTACTATTCCCCCTGGTAATACTGGGTAACCCTGCTAGTTTAAAATAATACACATTTCAAACACGAAACGTTAAAATGTTGGGAATTTCGAAACATTTGAATGTGACATAAAGAAAAGAGAAGAAAAGAGAGAAGAAATAAATTTTTCCTTTCACTGGCAATTTACAAAATCGAGTCGGTCGCTCTATCTTGAGAGCGACCGACGTTTGAAACATTTGAACGACGTTAGAAAACGTTTGAACACAAATGCTAAATATTTGTCAAAAAAATAAAACAATATAGCGAAACAAGACATTTATATTATTAAAATTTAAAAGATAATTGAATTAAAATACAATACCAAACTATAATTAATTAATAAAATTAACGTTTACAAAACCAATATGCAAATCAGTTAACCTTGCGAACTTGATATAACATGTATATAAATTGTATATAATGAAGTTTGATTAATTGGAAATATACTGTTTTTACTTTAACGTTCGTGCAAAGAATGGGTCCAACTTTCGCATTTTTTTCATTTAAATTAATTTAGTATTATTTATGTTAGTATATATAAATATATATTTAATTCGTATGTTTCGCTAGAAGTGATGTATTTTGTAAGTAAAATTTTCAAATAATAATGCTAATACGCTAAGGGATAGCATGGTCGTATGTACGTTATCACCTTTCACACACATTAACAAATGAGATCGTCCGATCAGCAAAGACAGTGCAATTTTAAATAAATACAATTCTAGATTCAGATGAATTCAAACCACACAAATGACGAAAAAGGCTCACATATTAAAAATAATCCTTGATTACGGAAATCAGTTCACATAACCAGATAACACCGACCAACCACATATTGGTTTCAATAGAAATAAGAGACAATATAGAAAGAACATCATACGAATCCATAGGAAATGAAACTGGCAGGGTGCAATACGGGAAAAACGAATAATCTGACATCATCCCTAAAAGGCCCTGATATCAGCATCAGTGTGTACCACATACAATTATTGGGAAGGGGAGAGGAGGATGCAAAGAATCACTAAGATCTCCACTGGAAATGCACCAAGAGTACTGGCATCACGAGGAGAGTTTATTGCCAAACAAATTTCAGAGAAAGCTTACGGCCGGAGTTAGCAACGAAAAGACACGGGTACACGACTGGTGAATGCCAAGTGATTTACAACTGGTATCGAACGTAACGATGAATACTGGATATATACGTAGACTTATTGTCACTTAGATTCCAGTGCTCACCATCTGTTGTTTTCAGTAAAAGATCACTGATCATGTACGCCTTATGAGTATAATAGTACTACTACTATTAATAATAAAATTAATAATAATGATAATAATAGCATACTCAGGAAGTGTAATCTTGGATACAAATACACAGACACAATAAATAAAAACTAGCACCCCATTTATATAGATGACCTAAAGCTATTTTTAAAAAAATAATAATTGGAAAAGCTGATAAAAACAACCAGAATCTTTAGTCAGGACAGTCAAATGGAATTCGGTGTGCATTATAAGAGATGAAAAGAGGAAATTTCGAGGGAGCGGACAGTATGGAACTAACTAACCATCGGGAGATGACACTTGACGAACATGTTACCGACAACTATCTAAGAGTTCTGGTAGTAGACGCCATCAAATCAAGAAAAATGAAAGAGTAGATTGGAAAAATCCCTGGGAAGAACAAGAAAACTTTTAAAACCCAAGTTATTTAGTAGACACCTGATGAAATGAATTAACATTTGAGCTGTTCTATAGTAAGATATTCTGGACTATTTATATGAGTGGACAAAAGAAGAACTCAGTCACCTGGACCATAAGACTAGGAAATTAATGACCATGCACAATGCACTAAAATCAAGAGATTTATATTGACCGACTCTATGCAAAAAAAAGAGAGAAGGACAAAAAAAAGTTGGGAAATACATACCTCAGAACACATAAACGCTGATCATTGCAGCAACAGAGTGAAAAAATGAAGGAGTGAAACTGAAAACAAAAATATGAAAAGGAAAATGGGAAGAAACCCAGTTATATAGACGATTCATAAGACTGTCTCGAAAACAGACACACGTAAACACGTCGACATGGCTACGAAGAGGTCACCTGAACAGTGAAAGCGTATCGCTACTGATAGCGCACATAACAACGCGATCAGAACAAACTATATCAAAATAAAGATAAACAAGCCGAGGGAAAAAGTATATATAGGCTCGTTAGACAAAGATACGAAAAGGTAAATAACATAAGTGAATGCGGCAAAATTGGCCAAAAGAAATACAAAAACAGACACAACTCCGTGGGAAATACGTTAACGTCTTCAATTTGAACATGCAGAGAAATGGTACAGAAACTAACAAGAGACAGTGTTGGAAAAAGTAAAGTCACAAAATCCATTGGGACATGAAGATACAGATGTGATAATAACAAGAAGGTAACAACTTGCCAAATAGTAGAGTTCGTCATCCCAGCTGATTTAAGGGTTAAGATCAAGAAGCAAAATAACGAAGCAAATACATGGAACTTGACAGAGAACTGAAAGGAATATTGAAAGGAATATGGAACATAAAGAAAGTTATATAAATAATAATTACTGTTATAGCACTAGGAACAATCCCGACAGACATGAATAAAGACTAAGAGATATTGAAATCAATAAGAAGATAAAAACCCTCGAATGCGGAAACCATTCAACATAAACTACAAATGCTAGGCAGTCAAACGTAAATTGAAATACAAATAAAACGAGAACAGAAAGAACATCATATGTTCCAAAGGAATTGAAACTTCTAGAAATTTAATAAATTATTCCACACATATTGTGACACCAACCTCGGCATATAAAACACAAAATTGGTTATGAACGGTCAAGGAGAATTGATGAACAGAGTTAGGAGAGTACTAATTAGACCTTTACTGGAATTGTGCAGCCACTACTGGTACTTTGGGAGACCTTTTGCCACTGAAATCTACGAAAAAACCAACGGTTGGTCCCATCAAGAAACCAATGGTAACGCCTGTTGCGATAACGCAAAATGAATTGTCACTGTAACTCCAGGGAACACCATTGGTTATTTTCAGTGAGCAATCACTGACAATGACCTATGTGAAAACTTTTAGTGTGTATGTAATTAAAAAAATATATTGATGCTGTATTTGGAGTCTGTCTGTTCGTACGATAATAGAAACATGGGATTTTTTTACAAACAAATCACCGCTCATCAAGATCGAAAGTCTACTCGAGTTCCAGGGTTAATGTGTGTGTGTTTTGTAGATAGTGAAGTAAACACCATGAGGATTGCACGAGGTATATTTTGCAAAAGGGTAGGCAAAAATGTTTGTATAAATAAACATCGTTATAACAGGTAATTAGCTCTATTTATTATTGAGCATTCTTATATAAGATGGATTAATATATATATATATATATATATATATATATATATATATATATATATATGTGTGTGTGGGTATGTATAAATTCTTATTTATACAAACATTATTGGTTACATATGTGCATACATACTCTCTGCAGTATTTGGTCTGAAGAGGTTCACTCTCTGCGAAGAGTACCACTGAAACATGAATGCACATATGTAACCAATAATGTTTGTATAAATAAAAATGTATAATTATGAACAGCTCTACTTGTTATTGAGCCCTTTTTATAAACACTTGAGTTTCAACGGATTTACATCTACAGAAACTAATACAATACATTAATATATATATATGTATGTATATACCGCCATTACTGTCCAGATGAGGATAGTAAACCTGAAACGACGTCGTCTGTAGGTATGAAACACTTGTATTCTTCCCAAATATGAACTAAGGTGAAGATCGGATTTAAACTCTACCTCATAAGATATCAGTTTCCTACAGATGTTGATCGATAACATCGATATACCAGTGTCGCTGATTTTGTAGATGTCTGTATAATAATCTAAAATATCTATTAGATATTCATAACATAAGCCTGGTTTAAATTCTTTGGATTCTTGTCCTGTGGATGTTTACTTCACTTGTATTATATATATATATATATATATATATATATATATATATATATATATATATATATATATATATATATGGGTGAAATCGTCGTCGTTGGATTTTCACATATATTCTTTTGGATTTACCAATTACATTTGAACCCCATACCACTTGGATTTCCGTTTTTGGTGACTTTCGTTTACATTGAGACTTACCCGTTTGAACTTTTAAAACCTTTTAAAAAAACTTTTTTCAAATTTCTAATATTGACTGTTCTTATCTGTCAACTTATCAATCACCACCTCCTCTGATGATAAGATTTTAATCTTTGAAAAGCCTGACTTAAGGAATGAAATTGAAAGAGAAGAAGAAAAAATATTTTTAATTACTAAATGCTCCTTGTTCTGAACAACTAAAGATATTGATTTGCTTCCATTTGCAGGTCTAACTATTTTTCATTGACTCATCATATATATATATATATATATATATATATATATATATATATATATATATATATATATATATATATATATATATATAAAGATAGCTGAACGAAGAGTGATAAACATGTACGAATGTCCAGATTTATTTCAAACTTCGATTGTTCAATGCAAGGTATATTCTGTAATAAAATTAAATTTATTATTATTTTCTTTAAGCCAAGGCTTTTCAAAGATCGATATCTTATCATCAGAGGAATTATACAGATAGATAAGTTGGCAATAGCAAAGCCAAAATTCCACATTTGAATAAATATTATTAAGAAAATTGAGGGCGAAAAAAAGTTCGTGTAAATAAGATATCGGGTTTGTCCAGATGGTAATTTTCCGGTGATAAGGTGTCCAAGGAAATAGATTTAGATGGAGAAGAAAAAGTTTCGTGAAGGCGGCATAGGAAAGCGTTAAAAAATGAAGTAAATCCAATAGTGAGATGTGTAGTTCACATCGTAGATGGAGCGCACTTAAACGGAATTAAAATGAAGAAATCGGGGCATTTTAAACAATACTTCTTGGTCCGGATTAGAATCGTAAACCAATGACATTATTAGTGAAATATTCAGACAGTTCTGAGAAGTCCTTAAGTTAAAAACAAGGTCAAATTAGGTGGTGGGTTGGAAAAAAGGATTGTAAGGCAGAAGGTGGGAGGGTTAGTTGAAATAGCCATGGTTGCGGTAGGAAAGGAATAGGGAGAGTGGAGGAGGGGTTCTGATGAGGTTATGTTTGTGTACATAATAGATCCGATGCGAGTAGGGATTGGCCGTAGGTGAAGATTTAGCTCATTGAGTGTATATATTATTTGAAAAAAAAGAGAGGGGGCGTGATTAAAACGGGTTTTCAGCGAAAGACAAAAATAATTTCGAAAGTTTAAAAGACTTTCCGATGAATGGGAATCTGTAGTTTAAATGTTGAAAATGTACTAAGCCGGGCAAAGACATACTGTTACATAGTTAAAAAAGTTAAAAGTACTAAGGAGTTTAAAAGGGATTCCCAGTTGGTTAAGAATATAATTAAATAAGACAAGCCCAAAAGTATAATTCGATAATTAAATAAAAATAAATAAATAAATAAGTAAGATAAGCTCAATGTATAGTTAAACATTAAGCATGCACCACCTAATCAAATTAAAATTTAGGATTGAGGATGAAGTTGGGGATAAAGTTAGACCGCTTGTAACAATTAATTTCTGTTATAAGTATTGTTGGATAGGGTGTGTTGAATCATGTAAAATCTAAATGTGTTACTAGTGCGTAAAGTTATAAAGAGCTTCATAAGGGGAAGCAAATGGACCAATTGAAGGAGTAACCTAGGAGCGTAGTAAAAGGAGAGATAGATTGAATCTACGATTAAGATATTGTTGGTGGATAGGAGCATATACATGGTCGATAGTGTCGATACAAAGGAGATGAAAATAAAAATCATAAAAAGAAATGGAAGAGTGTATGTGAAGGTTGGAAAATAGAAGAAAAAAGAAAAATGAACGAGGAAATATGGATTAAAGTGTAGAGTAGGAATAATGTACAAGGGTCGGTGGGGTGTAAAGAGAGTAATGTTAGTTTTCAATTTACAATAAGTGCTATAGGTTAATGTAGTTATTAGGTGAACTAGGGAGGATATGTTATGTTGTTGGGATGGTTATTTTTAAGGATGGAGGAGTTAAAAATTCAAGATTAACAAATTAACAAATTATAGAATTTAAAAATGTGTCTGATACTAGAAAGGGGGTTGTTGGCTGTGAGGAGGGGTGTCAGAGGAAGTTATGAAATTAATGTATTTTGATTTTCGTGTGTGCCTGCAATTTGAGATGAGCTCATTTTTAGAGTTTATAATGTTTAAGCTTTTAGATGCTGTGGCTATCATAAATGTTTATATTGTACATAATTGGCAGAAAGCGGATCCTGGAGTGTAAGAATTAGATCTTTTTAATATAGTCCAACGTAGGGAGTAGGGAGTGTTATTAATGTTAAAGTTTGTTTTCATCAGATTAGATAGAGAGGTGCTAGTGGCATTGCTATTATTGTGTTTCAAAGAGTAGATATGATTTGCGATTCGGGTCTTAATGGGGAAGGCGCTTGCCCCAATATAAGTGTGTATTTTGTACGAGGTTGTTGTTGTAGTATATGTTTTATTCATAGTATCGGGAATGTTTTGGGTTTTTATGCTCAAGTTCTGAGGCAAATTTAAGTCGAGATTGTTAGTTGGAGAAGATGAGATATTTTGACGGGTAAGATGTGTGAGATGTTATTAAGGGTTTTGATTCTCTGCAGGAAGTAAAGTCCTTGAAGCGTGCGCGATGGGTTTCATCGAGCCATCTGGCATTTTATGCAAAATGCACGCCCCAATGCCGTAGGAGCTGGCGTCACTTGCAACAATAGTTTTTAGCTCTGAATTAAAATGAGTAAGAAATAATTCTGAAGTTAACTTCGTTTTTAGGTTGTCAAATGCAGATTGACAGTCGGCGGTCCATTCCCATTTACTATCTTTCTTAAGTATCTCATTTAAGGGGGCTCGCAATTTGTGCATACTTGGAATTAATTTTTCGTAATAGTTTGCGAGACCCAGGAAGCTTTGTAGTTGGGTATCATTGTTCGTTTCGGGCATATTTTTGATGGCTATAGATCTTTCTGGGTCGGGACGTCTTCCATTCTTATCAATGACATGTCCCAAGTATTAGATCTCTTCTAGAAAGAATTCACACTTTGACTCCTTGAGTGTAAAACCAAAATCGCTTATCCTTTCGAATACATTGTTTACGTGCTCACGGTGCTCCCCGACGTTCGTACTTTTCATTAAGATATCGTCAATGTAGCCGATCGATAAATCGAGCCCGCTCAACATCGTGTCGATTACCTGCTGAAAAATCGACGGCGCCACTTTAATTCCAAAAGGGAGACGATTGAACTTTAGTAGTCCCCTGTGTGTCGAAATACAGAGAAGCTTAGAGCTATCTTCCTCTACAGGTATTTGCAGATAGGCTTCACTCAAGTCTATTTTTGAGAACAGTTTTCCACCGTTTAATTTTGTGAAAACCTCTTCTGGAGTTGGCAGAGAATAGTGATAATCGTTCAAAACGGTTGAGAAATCGGCGCACACTCTGATCTCTCCAGATTTTTTCTTCACGTAGACGGTTGGGGCCGCCCATTCCGAGTAGTAAACTGGTGTTAAAATACCTTTCCCCACCAACCGGTCTATTTCTGCATTAATTTTTTCAAGAGAGGCAAATGGTACACTTTGTTTTCTCTTAAAAACGGGATTTATATTTCAATTAGTTCAAACCTCGCCTTCATTTTGAGTACAGCGTCCTAATTCATTAGAAAACACCTTGGGGAATGACTCTTTCATTCTTCAATTTTTCTGCTTCAGCCGAAAGGTTCTTTATTCGTTGACAATAGGCGCTTATCGGCGAATCCCAGAGCTGGAAGTGCTGAATCCAATCTGAACCGAACAAATTTCCTGTATCTTTCATTACGAACATGCGTAATTTTAATGTCTTATTTTTTAGTGTTACTTTTGAAATGACTTCCCCTTCAAAGTTTATTTTCTCTCCGGTTACCGATCGAGCCACTTTATCTGTGCGTAGCATAGTCGGTCTGCCGATCTTTTTCCAGGTATTAATATTAATAATTGATAGGTCAGACCCTGAATCAAGCTGTAGTTTAACATCTTGATTGCTATTTTACCGTAACATACTTTCGTATGTTTAGGTTGCCACCATTAATTCTCGGGTTTTTTATGTAACTTTTTTTTCTAGTGTTACTTCTGCAATGTGAGGCTTTGTGTCCCATTTTTTGGCATTTGTCACAATATTTTCGTTTAAAAGGACACTTCTGGTACCAATGTAGGTCCCCGCAACCCCAACAAGGGTGGTTTGGCAATTTTTCATCCGACCTTTGAAGCAAATCCTTCCTGAATTTTTCCTTCGAAGAGTATGATTTTTTTGAAAAACGACGAACATTTTTAATATTAGAAATTGCTGCTTCCTCTATTCGTTGACAGCTTTCGGCCAGTTGTTGCAATGTTAAATTTGGCTCGGTTTCAAGTTTGCTTATTGCACGTCTTCTTAACTCTGCATCGTTTTGCGAGACGAGCCCTTGAACAAATATTAATACTTTGAAATTGTCCGCTGTCAAGGATGATAACTTAAAGTCGTCACAATGTTTATTGACGATCGAAGCAAACGTTGAGTAATCCTAGCTTTCTTTTCGTGTTAGGTTAATACATTTCCACCTTTGTGGAATGAACTTGTTTTGGGGCAATATAGTTCCATTAAGATTTTAATGGTTTCATTGAAAGATAGGTCACCCGTTTTCTTCGGCAGAATATAATCGACAAATTTTGTATGCTCTGCCGTACCTAGTCTACGAAGGACTAAACGAACCTTTTTCTTTTCCGACCATGTGCTACAATCAATGTCGAAAATATCCTGATATCGACGGTACCATTATTCGAAGTTTAGGTACTCTTCAGGCACATATTTGAAGGTTTCTATAGCTAACCATATTGAATTTTGGTTGAACACGTCGCTGTCGTCATTCATCGTATTTATCATTGCTTGTGCCAGCTGTTCAAATTTTCTCTCTGATTGAGTATGTTGCTCTAATTGTAAATTTTTTATTCCAATCAATTATTCGTTTAAAGATTTTCTATCTTCTCGCTTTTGTGCTAAATTCTTTTCCTCAAAATATTTCAACAAACTTAATTGCTGTGACTGAAATTCCTTCTGTAGAGACTGAAGTTTTTCATCGTTTGCCTTCTGTTGAGCAAGATGTTTTTCATCGTTGGCCTGTTGTTGTTCTGATTGAAATTAAATCATCTCCAATATCTGTTTCGAGAAATCTTCCATGATTAACGAAATACTTTCTTGAAAAAGAATTAGTCATAAATAGTTCTTCACTATTTGTTTTCTTTTCAAATGCTTACTGTTTAATAACAAACTCAACCCCTTCTCATCACTGCGTCATTCGGGTCTCGAATTCGACAAGCACTTGCTAATCTTGTTTTTTTATATAGTTCCTTGAGAGAAAAAACGATTTTATTAATTATTAATTTATTAATTATTGGGTAATTAATTTAACAAATTATTTGTATTTTTGTTCGCATCTGGAACTTTTTTTTCCAATAAGTCTGTTTGCCTACTAGTGTAGGCTGAAAATGCAAAATAGCAAGTAATGGCTATATTTAAAATTGACTAGTTATTCAAGAAAGTAACTTGGTTTTACTTGTCAGATTTTTTTTCCGACTATACGATTTTACAGTGACAAGTCTGGTTGCAAGATACGTTTGACTATATCAGACATGAAAAAGGTTTTTTGTAGTATGGAGTTTGTTTTGTTATTTTTTTCAAACCTTTCAGTTTTATAAGCACATGATATTCCAATTTCATTTGTTGCACGGGGTAAAATCCCGTATTGAAATACGAAGAACACAAATAGTAAAATCTGTCTTACTTTTTTTTTCGTCCAGTAATTTTTTAAACTGGTAATTTTTTGTAAGGCAGACTCGTCCCAAAATTGAATGTATTCGATGTTTCCAATATCTTCCCTAAAATTGTAAAGCACAGGGTTTTGGGGTTTTTTTTTCAAACGGTTAGAATTTTTTTTTCGAAGGTTGACCGTGTTGTCGAGACTGGTTTATCACTCACAGGTTGTAAGGCCCAAGGTGTTTCCAACGAAGTCCTTTACGAATCACTCCCCGCCAGTTGTTGTGGACCCGTTTAGGGGTACCAACAATGAAATAAAAGAACAACAGGTTTAGAGATAATAATACTGAATTATATTGAACAGAAAAATACACAAGTCAGTGTTGGCAGTGCTAGTGCCTAAATGTTCCTCCCAATGTTCTCCTGACAAAAGCCGGTATGTATGGTAGCCGGTTGCTACCATTTAGTTATTATTAAAGCGTAGGTAGGTTCACCCACAACACTTATTTTATTATATTCTTAACCAACTGGGAATCCCTTTTAAACTCCTTTGTACTTTTAACTTTTTTAACTATGTAACACTATGTATTTGCCCGGCTTAGTACATTTTCAACATTTAAACTACAGATTCCCATTCATCGGAAAGTCTTTTAAACTTTCGAAATTATTTTTGTCTTTCGCTCAAAACCCGTTTTAATCACGCCCCCTCTCTTTTTTTTTCAAATAATATATACACTCAATGAGCTAAATCTTCACCTACGGCCAATCCCTACTCGCATCGGATCTAGTATATACATAAAAATAACCTTATCAGAACCCCTCCTCCACTCTCCCTATTCCTTTCCTACCGCAACCATGGCTATTTCAACGAACCCTCCCACCTTCTGCTTTACATTCCTTTTCTCCAACCCACCTCCTAATTTGACCTTGTTTTTAACTTAAGGACTTCTTCTCAGAACTGTCTCAATATTTCACTAATAATGTCATTGGTTTACGATTCTAATCCGGCCCAAGAAGTATTGTTAAACAATGGCCCGATTTCTTCATTTTAATTCCGTTTAAGTGCGCTCCATCTACGATTTGAACTCAACATCTCACTATTTGATTTACTTCATTTTTTAACGCTTTCCGATGCTGCCTTCACGAAACTTTTTCTTCTCCATCTGAATCTTCTTCCATTGGATACCTTATCAATGGACAATTACCTTCTGGACAAACACATATCTTATTTACACGAACTTTTTTTCACCCTCCATTTTCTTAATAATATTTTTTCAAATGTGGAATTTTGGCTTTCCTACTGCCAACTTATCTATCTGATCTGATGATAGGATCTGATAATAGGATCTCGATCTTTGAAAAGCCTTGGCTTAAGGAAAGAATAACTAATTTAATTGTATTACAGAATATACCTTGCATTGAACAATCGAAGTTTGAAATAAATCTGGACATTCGTATATGTTTATCACTCTTCGTTCATCTATCTTTATAATTGCTATATCTCGTATCTTGAGCTTAAACCATTTCACTATAGGTTCTATTTACTAAAAACTTACTTTTAGTTTTATATTTATTCTACATATTTATTCAAATCTCTCTCTCTCTCTCTCTCTCTCTATATATATATATATATATATATATATATATATATATATATATATATATATATATATATATATATATATATAATGTCTCCTCGGGCGTTGCTGAGAGCTTTTTCATTCTGTTTTTTAAAACACAGTTCATAAAATGTATGCTCATTTCCTGGTTATATTTTAATAGGCGAAATTAATTGTAGTGTATAGCATTCGCTACTCTCTATTGGCCGTCTGTAATATAAAGTTATGTATTAAAGACAAAATAAAAGGATCAGAAGCAATTGATTTTTATAGAACGTTCACCTTGAGTGTGGGAACAGAAATTTGTTAAAATCGAAAGGAAACGGAAAAGATTTAATTACAAGGTTATTTAATATATTATTACATAATGAACGAAAGTTATTAAGTGGAAGTGTAATATATGAAAACTATGTCATAATGACTTTAGTGTTTAAGGCTTAGTCTCTGAATAGGAACTTGTAGAATTTGTGCGGAAGTGTATAAACAAGAAAGGTGCATAAGGCAATATATGTAGCGGAAAATAGGTGTGGGTATATTTCCTTATCCACAACTTCTTATTCACAGACTAAGCCATCGACACTAATAGCCTTATTAGATAGTTTTCATATATTATACTTAAACTTGATTAGTTTCGTTTACTATTCAATAATATATACCTTGTAAATAAATGTTTTAAATTATATATATATATATATATATATATATATCTTGACCCCTTCCTTTGTCTTTTAAGAAGTTTATAGTCCAACACTCTAGGTCCTTAAGTGAAATGGAATAAGGAATTGTATAAACTAATTCTTTCTGACCATGCATCAATTAACGTTACCTAATTATCTCTATTTGACCGTCAATAGATCCAGCTGATCTCTTAACAATACAAATGATCCTCATGTAATCCTTATTTTGACTTAGCTTCCCTTTCTCATCATCTATTGAGTCGAACATATATTTACAATAGCACCACTTACATCTAAATATTACATTTTATACAATAACTAAAATCAAATTAAATCAAAAATCAAAAAATCTTAATATTAATATTTTAGAGGATTAACTAAATTAGTTAACCTTGATAATTTATAACATAACTTAACGATTGCATTTCATCTTTCTTTTTCTTCAACCTATCACAATTTTCTGTGAGTCTTCTCTTTTTTTCTGCGAATATCCTGCTTTGTATAGTTTCGTCCATCTTTCTTTTCCTGACCCGACCCCTCTCCCGTCGAGTCGAAATTTGTGTTTTCTTTTGAAATAAGAGAAATTGTTACTCTCGAAATGATTTAAGTCTCTACTATTCCAAGCCTTAAAATAGTTAGCAAAAAGTATCCCATTTTACAATTTACTCTTTTTATATGATTTTTTTTTTATATAAATTAATTGATCCGAGATTTATGTTGTAATACTGTCTCTTGGCATATAGTTTTGTTTATCCCATATTCCCCCGTCCGAGTTTAAACATTGCATTGTTGTTGCCTCAAAATTCTCATTTTAATACTTGTTTACAAGCAATACTTCGTACAAACCACAATTTTCTTTATATGTACATATATATGCACATATATATGCATATATATACATATATGAATATATATATATAAATTCATATATATATATATATGCACATATATATATATATATATATAACAGAAAAATAACAATACAATACATATTTTACAAATAAAAACATCACAAAATTATTTATATATATGCATATATATACATATATGTATATATGCATATATATGTATGCATAGAAATGCATATGTATATGCATATATATATATATACATGCATATATATTCATGTATGCATATATATGCATATATTTACATATTTATATATATATATATATTTATGCATATATATGAAGATATATGCATATATATATATATATATTTATGCATATATATGAAGATATATGCATATATTTATATATATATATATGTATACATATATATGCATATATATGCACATATATATATGCCTATACATACACACATATATGTATGTATATATGCATATATATATACATATATATAATTATGCATGTATATAAGCATATATATGCATCTATATATATATTTATATATATACATGCATATATATATGAATATATATATGTATATATATACATATATATATGTTCATATATATATATATATATGAATATATATATGCATATATATACATATATATGCATATACATATGTATATATATATATTCATATATAAATGCATATATATATATTCATATATATATGTATGCATATATACATGTATATGTATATGTGAATATATATATGCATATATATGTATGCATATATACATGTATATGTATATGTGAATATATATATGCATATATATATATGCATATATACGCATATATATACATACATATGTATATGCATATATATATATATATGCATATATATGTATATGCATATATATATTCATATAGGTATATGCATATATATATGCATATATATGTATATGCATATATATATATGCATATATATATGCATATATATATATTCACATATATATTCATATATATATGCATATATATATAACTGCATATATATATATATCCATATATAAATGCATATATACATATATGTTAATATATATATGCATATATACATACGCATATATATGCATATACGTATATATATATGCATGTATGTATGCATATATATATATATGCATATATATGCATGTTTATATATATATGCATATATGTATATGTATATATATATGCATATATATATATATATATGCATGTATATATATGCATGTATATATATATGTATATATATGCATATATATGCATGAATATATATATATGCATATATATATATATGTATATATAAATATGTATATATATGTATATATATATAAATTTAAATATGCATATATATAAATATATACATATAAATATATATACATATATATATATAAATATATATATAAATATATATATATATGCATGTATATGCATACATATAAATGTATATGTATGCATATATATATATATATAAATATATATATAGGAACATATATATATGCATATATATATATATGAATATATATATATGTGCATATATATATATATAATATGAATATATATATATATATGCATATATATATGAATATATATATATATGTGCATATATATATGCATATATATATATGTATATATATGCATATATATATGCTTATATTTATATATGAATTAATATATGCATATATATATGCATATGCATGTATATATATGAATATATATATATGCATATATGTATATGCATATATATGTATATATATGAATATGTATGTATATGCATATATATATATGCTCATATGTATATATGAATATATATATATGCATATATATATGAATATATATATATATATTTATATATGTATATATATCCATATATTTATATATATGTATATATCCATACATGTATATATATATATATCAATATATATATATATATATATATATATATATATGTATATATATATATATATATATATATAAATCTGATTGTGAGGTTTGTAGTGGAAACATATGTATTGTATTGTGTTTTGTGCTTATTGGTATGACATCGGCAGCAATTATTCTTGTATGTGATGTGTGTATGTTTAGAATGTTAGACAGCTGTGGTCAAGTTTATATC
>OY744521.1:117190930-117203430 GCA_963556195.1 Sepiola atlantica
AAGATTAAATATTAAAATTGATAAAATTGATGGAAATAACATTATTGATTTTAACAACACGGACCAATGTTTGCCGTAAATCACTGACGAAACATTTTATGTTGTTTGTAGTAAAAAGGCTATTAATGGCAACAATACAGTGGGAAAATAGACATTATTTCATATATAAGATAAATAGATATCATTTAAACTTGTAAGAACTAAGTATTATGCCTTATAGTATAAACTATTTGTGGAAGTGTAAATAAATGTATTATGCATACATTTCAACGAAGATATATCGTAGATGCTGCAGTGTAACACCACATGCACACGTGCCGCAATGACTAGTTGTTGTAGGAAATGTATTTGCCTGACATATAATCCAGTTGTTCTTTCTTTTAACTTCGTTTAAAGCGGGGCAAAAAGCAGATGGTCGCATCTGTATCGTACTGTATATAACATAATAGAAAGAAAGCTCATGTCAAAATTGTTAGAATGAATCTGTTTCTAAATAGAATTTAGAAATGCAGCTGGTTTGATTTTTATGCGTCTACACATATCAAGTAAAGTTGTGGATGCGTCAACTTCCCTATTCTCTCTCACATGTTAGGGTTTAAATATTAACGAAACCAATAACTTCAGTGTGTTGTTCGTCAACCAGATCGATTAGCATGTTGAACAACACCTCGGTGAAGATGTTGTAGCCGACTGTAAGCAACATTGTTGGTCGGTAGTTACCGTGTATTCCTTCTTGTACAGTGCCACTGATTTGGCCGTCATATAGGACAACAAGCCAACAGTCAAGCGAAGGCAAGACATCATAATTAAGCAGTCAGAATCGAACATAGAAATCTCACACATATATTCATTCAAAGCAAAGGCTATTCATCGATGCAGCTTTTGTGATCAACTACTCACAGTCAAACCTATGTTAATCGACTATAAGAAAATATAATAATACCCGCAATTAATAAAATCTCGTACCAAATCTTACTATGTTGTTCGTAAATGTGTCTACCTAACTACCAGGGTACGCCTTGACACCATTCTCGCAACCTAGGGGATGTCCTGAACTATCTGCTGTTTCTTTGTCATGATCAATTATGATCTGCTTCGGTCTAGTACCTCCTCTCCCGGGAGAGTTGTATCGCTGATTGCCTAAGGCGCCCCTTTAGGGGAATGTAGACAGATCCGTTTTCGACTATATTTGTACCTTAACAGAATATACCCCTCGGGGTAACTGGTATTTCCACTTTATTTTATTGTGCAGTATCTTACTGCGGTGGGAAGCAAGTAAATGTCACCTCTCAAATAATAGCTTACTCGAAAAAATAAATCACTTCCAGATCCCATAAGAGAAAACAAAGAAACAATTGAACAGCTTTTTAACGATTAATCGAATGAATATTTAATAAATATATTGTATGCCACAAAATTCCACCTATAGTTGATTTGTAGTAAAACAAAATTACCCCTACATCCTAATCCACTGGTCGAGGATTTTTCGATCGTTTATTTAATGGCTGAAACGGCTGACGCTGATCAGGCAGAGCATGTTTCAACCGGACTTGAAGTTTTATCTCGATGTTATGGAAGCAAGATGGTGACAAACTTTGAGACCGACTTGGATAAGTCTGACTGAACATAAACGACCCTTAACTCTTCATTTCTATCTGCTCCAACCAAAAACTGGTCAGCCATGACGAAACGAGTAAGGAATAAAGAAAAAGAATCATGAATGTATGCGCACAGTGACATTAAAAGCTTAGATCAAAATTGTTTATAATTAATATAGTTATAAAACTTTGGAAAAAAAACAACGAAACGTTTAAGTGAAGTCTAAGATATTTTCGAACAACTTCTACCTGAAAACGAATTCTTATCAATTAATGAAATCCAGTTTAAGTTTTCTGATGTAAATAACTTCTACAAATACTGAAGCGAATAGAAGATCGGGAAATCTTAATAATGTTAAAACAATCGTTGCTAAACGCTTATCAACGGTTAGAGTTGACAGGTTGGTGCTGTCCTATTCCGGAGTTGTGTTTTTGGTTCATTATGAATTTGGAAATTACATGCTATTGTTCAAAATATTATAGAACATAAAAGCGTTACCAGTACACACACACAAACACACACACACACACATACACACAGACACGCGCGTATTTATAGTCATACCATTTATTTAAATTGATTATCTTTATAATAATACATAAAAACAACAACTAGTGAAATTAAAGGTGTTAATAACACATTTCAATGCACTATTTATTGGGTCTGTCTACCCCTAAGTCCTATAATAATAACGCATAACTTATATATATACTAATTATTCAGTTAAAAACAATATGTTACGTATTTCAGAAATGCACCATGGTTTTATTGACATGTATTAACATTTTACTATTTAAAAAAAAACAAGGCAAATTATACGTGAAATAGCTATTTTATGGTCTCTGAAGGTAATCAGAAATAACTCATCTTTCTTACTTTCCGTTATTTCGTAATTGTTTTTAGTCGTTTAGCCCTTCAGTCCATTATTCCGTTTGTATCTTTATTCCATTACTCTACTATTCTGTTATTCCATTTTATGTTAGTTTTCTTATTGATGTTTTTTTTCAAATCTGATTAATTGTTTTATTTGGTTTATTTTCACAAAATGTTGCATGAATTGGAAATGCACGTTAAAAACTGACTGGCCAAGATTTTTCGGCAAAATTGGTTTGTCTCGAAATGTCCCAAATGTCCTTTAACTGGATCAAAATAGCAATGTTTGGCAACAATACCCTTCATTTATGTGCACTTAAAAATGTCCGTTACTACTTTTCATTATTGTGTTGGCAGATATGTAAACCATAAAAGCGATTGAAATTCATTTTTATGTAAAAGAAAACAATGCGAAAAATTCGTAAATGACTATCCAGTCAGAATCAAATATCAATTTGTCAGATGCATTGCTATTTTGTATAACGTATACATCGATGGACTTTATTCCATATATTAGATAAATACATACATATATGTATATATATATATATATATATATATATATATATATAAAATTTACCTCCTTTTCAGGAGGGTAGAACCAAGGTTAGGTGTACGTTTTGATGAAAATGTTTCTGTGGAATAAACTGGATTCGAAACCGGCACACCCAGGTTCTCAGTCCGCGTCGTTACCTACTTAGGCATCGGGACATCCCCATATATACATATATATGTATACTTTCTAGATTAGTCGACTTACACATTTCAGTTAACTAACCATTAATTATGTCTCCATCCGATTCATAAAACATTAACCTATAAAATATCTCTATTGAAAAACAGATTATTACATTGAAACAAAATTTGAGTTTGAAGATATAGAATCGTGTCATTAGATACTTATATGAAACATATTGAATTCAAATATATTAAAATAATAGAACAAGATAAATAGAAAACCAAAATACACAAGAATGCTCTTATATAATGTGTAGTTTGATATAATTTCTATAAAAGACACCGCCAGACTATTCCTCGACTATTAGAGAAAAAATCAGAAAGTGGAACGTAGTAGTTTTACGAGTTAGCTTGGATTTATATATATATATATATATATATATATATATATATATATATATACATAGCCACGCTAATGAGTAAGAAAACGACGAAACACGTGCTCATCTGGAAGTAACACATTAGTGAAATGGGAAATTATTCCTAACTAGCATTAAGATTAAATACATTTTCCGTATAAATAATTGAACTATTTAATCAGTATTGCGAACAAAGATAAACAAATAAATAACATATATAAAAAAATCCATAAAATCTACCACTAACGAGGATTGGCTCAGTGGTTAAGCTACAAGTTTAAGACTCGAGTTCTGGTTTCGAATCTACCTAGGTGTAACCACGATGATAAGTAACAAAGAGACAAAACACGTGTCCGTAGATGATTATACGTTTTGAATATATGTCGTTCCATATCTGGGGCATTACATTGGTGCAAGAAAAATTATTCCCAACTTGCATTTAGAGACAATGTGTTTTCGTATGAATGATTTAATTCGTTCAAAACTATCGAAAACTAATAAAACAACACACACACACATATATATATATATATATATTTACATGCATTATATATATACACATTATATATATATATATATACACACAGATTATATATATACATATATCTATAAACACAAATAAGTGTATGCATATATACATACACATATGTATATACATATATATATATACATACACATATGTATATACATATATATATACACACATATATATATACACATATTAATACACATATAAATACACACATATATATACACACATAAACACATATATATATACATACACACATATATATATACATATATATGTACACACACATATATATACATCTATATACACACATATATACATATATATACGCACACATATACACATATATATGAACACACACATACATATATACATATATATATATATATACACATATATACATATATACATATATATACACACACATATATATAGATACACACATATACATACATATACATATATATACATATATATAAACACATATACATATATGTACATATATACATATATATATACATATATACATATATATATACATATGTATATACACACACATATATAGATTCACACATATACATCTATATATATATGCATATATATATATACACATACACATATATGCTCACATATACATATATATACAAACATATATATATGCATATATATACAAACATATATATGCATATATACATATATACATACATATATATATACATATATATATGCATATATACATACACACAAATGTAGATGTATACCCACACCCATATATCTCTCTCTCTATATATATATATATAAACATATATGTGTACATATATATACGCACATACATATACACACATATGTATATATACATATGTATATATATACATATATATATACACACGTATATATACACATATATAAACACATATATATATACATATATACGTACACACAGATATATATACATACATATATATATATTAACACACATATACACACATGTATACATATATATACATACACATACACACACATATATATATACATACACATACACACATATATATACACACATATACACACATATACATATTTATATTAACACACACATATATATAAATATATACACACACATATATATATATATACACATATACATATGCATACACACATATACAAATATACATATATACACACAGGTTCCACAGAAGCTGTCACAGACTGGGGTGGTGTTGGGCATAAGCTCTCAATCCCTGTAAAATGCCCCATATGGCGTGCGTCTCTAATAGCCTCTGACAACGAAGGTCCAACTCTTAGCCTGCACGTGGCGGAACTGCTTTTACTAATAAGAGAAAAGGGCGAAGGTGGGTCTCTGGCGCCTTAAAACCAGTTGCTCCGGGCAGATGGGGCTCGTTAACCTGGGATAGTAGCCCATCTAGGGGACGGAAAACCCTAGTTTCAAACCTCCACTGCCTTGTGGATTACCGGTACACGGGTGAGGCTAAGGGAGTAAACCCCGACAGAAAATCCGGAGTGGAGCCCCGAAGGCGGCTGGTCCCTGCACTGCAAGACCTCTCGGCAACTCCTGCAGCCAAGCTGACGTCAACTGTATCGGCTCGCCTTTCCGTTGTATCCCGCCAGCAAGGTTGGAGAGGGAGTCCTGACGACTGGGCATTCCCAGGTCCTCCATATCTTTTGCCCAGGCTCTCGTCCTGGAGAGGTCACTCCAGTGCCGCATTGCGGCAACACAACACGAGGAGACAGCAGTTACCGGTTAAAAATCCTGGCAAATTGGCGTTAGCTGGGAAGCCTTGGGTTGTCTTCCGTTGGTTCGAATTCCATCTGGCCAGCTACCGCCCGCCTTAAGCTGGGCAGCCCCCAGTCAATAAGGTGCTGGCCCGCCACTGTCCGTCTACTTCAGTGGGTGCCTGGAGTGTAGGCCAAAAGCCGAAAAACGGACTGAAACCTTGCACCAACGAAACCAAAACTAAAGCCAACAGTGCTGAAACTGGCAACATGGAACGTCAGAACAATGTGTCTGACGACCTACAAAAAATTGATGACTCCAGGAAAACTGCAATCATAAATAGGGAACTAAAGAGACTGAACATAGACATAGCAGGACTGCAGGAGACACGATTCCCTGGGGATGGTAGCCTAAAAGAGAGAGACTACACTTTCTTCTGGCAGGGGCAGGAACCACAAAACATCGACTCTACGGGGTTGAATTTGCCGTCCGGAACTCCCTTCTACAAGCCATAGAAGCACCCTCCTTAGGCACACCAAGAATCCTCTCCCTCCGTCTTAACACCTCGTCTGGACCAGCGACTATTCTTACCGTTTATGCCCCCACACTGTGTTCTGCAACAGAGGCAAAGGACCTGTTCTACCAGGAACTTGAGGCAACGATACAGCAGATCTCTGCAAAGGAGCAAATATTCCTACTCGGTGACTTTAACGCCCGGTGGGAGCAGACTACGCCTCTTGGCCCCGTCTTTTGGGCCACTTCGGTGTCGGCAAGTTAAATGAAAACGGCCAGCGTCTCCTTGAGCTCTGCTCTTACTGCGACCTCTGCGTCACCAATACCTTCTTTCCGACTAAGCCCCATCACAGAGTGTCGTGGAGACATCCCAGGTCTCGCCACTAGCATCAACTAGACTACGTCATTACTCGTAGGTCGTTCCTAGATCAAGTACTGGTTACGCGCAGCTTTCACACCGCCGACTGTGACACAGACCATTCTCTGGTCGCTAGCAAGATACGCCTCCTCCCCAAACGTGCCCACCGATCAAAGCAGAGCCCCTGCCTCGCATAAATACAGTCGGAACTGCTATGCCTGAGCTCCGTGAACGCTTCGCCAGGGCCATGGACAAAGCCCTAGAAGACTGTCCAATAAACAGTGTCACGCTGAGGTGGAACCGCATCCGAGAGGCTATGTTTCAGACTGCTCTCGATACTTTTGGCAGGAAAGAAAGGAGGCAAGAAGACTGGTTTGAGGCGGGAGCTGCTGAGATTAAACCTGCCATAGCTGCAAAGCGTGATGCCCTCCTCGCCTACAAGAGAAATCCATCCACTAAGACGTTTGCGGCACTCCGTACTGCTCGTAGCGATGCACAGAGGATTGCCAGACGCTGTGTAGATGATTACTGGCTCCATCTCTGCCAGAACATCCAGATTTCTGCCGATCTGGGAAACGTACGCGGAATGTATGAGGGGATGAAAAAGGCTTTCGGTCCAAACGTCATCAAGACCGCCCCACTCAAGTCAGCTGAAGGCCTGGTCATTACTGACTGATGCAAACAGATGGAAAGGTGGGTTGAGTACTATCAGGAACTTTACTCGAAGGAGACCACTGTCACTGACTCAGCACTCGCGAAAACCAACTCACTTCCAAGAATGGCCGAGCTGGACACCCCACCCACCATGGAAGAGCTCAGCAAAGCCATCGACTCCCTAGCCAGCGGCAAGGCCTCAGGCAGCGATAACATCCCACCTGAGGTAGTAAAGTTGGCAAAGGGTAGCTCCCTCCTGGAGCACCTATATGGACTCTTGCTGCACTGCTGGGAGGAAGGAACTGTGCCCAAAGACATGCACCACGCTAAGATTATCACGTTGTACAGAACAAAGGAGAAAGAAGCGACTGCAACAATTACCGTGGCATATCACTGCTAAGCATTGTCGGCAAGGCCTACGCACGCGTCCTCCTCAACAGACTGCAAATTCTCGCTGATCGCGTCTACCCAGAGGCACAGTGTGGCTTTAGACTCGCCAGATCGACCATAGACATGTTTTTTTCCATAAGACCACTCCAGGAGAAATGTCGCGAGCAGAGGCAGCCTCTCTATCTGGCCTTCATCGACCTGACCAAAGCTTTTGACTTGGTCAGCCGAGATGGACTGTTTGCCCTCCTTCAGCGGATTGGATGCCGGCCCTAGCTTCTGAGTCTAATCGTGTCCTTTCATGAAGACATGAAAGGGACCGTCCAATTTGATGGATCGAGCTCTGAACCGTTCCCGATCAAAAACGGTGTCAAACAGGGATGCATTCTTGCACCTACGCTCTTCCGAATTTTCTTTTTCTTGCTCCTCTCGTACGCATTTGATGAGTCTGTTGACGGCGTGTTCATTCACACCAGGAGCAACGGTGGATTATTCAACATCGCACGTCTGCGAGCCAAAACGAGGGTTCAGAAGGTTCTCGTCAGAGATCTCCTTTTTGCAGATGATGATGCCCTTACTGCACACTCAGAGGAGGCCATGCAGCGTCTTGTTGACTGCTTTGCAGCTGCATGCAGCGAGTTTGGACTGTCCATCAGTCTAAAGAAAACAGAGAGCATGTACCAGAACGTTAGTGATGCTCCAAGCATCTCCATTCGTGAACACACCCTCATGGTTGTGGACGAGTTCACCTACCTCGGCTCGAAAATCGCAGGCAGCCTTTCCCTTGACTCTGAGCTTAACACAAGGATCGGCAAGGCAGCAACAGCAATGGCCCGCCTGACCAAACGAGTTTGGGAAAATGGTATGCTGACTACCAACACAAAGATGCAAGTATACCGGGCAGTTGTGCTGAGTACCCTCCTCTATGGTGGTGAGGCATGGACACTCTACTCTCATCAGGAGCGCAGACTGAACGCCTTCCACTTTCGTTGCCTCCGCAGACTCCTCGGCATCACTTGACAGGATCGAGTCACCAACATCGACGTCCTGGCCAAGACAGGATTGCCCAGCATGTATGCTATGCTGCGAGCTAGACGCCTCCGCTTGTTGGGCCACGTTCTCCGCAGTAACGACGGCCGCATCCCCAAAGACATGCTATTTGGAGAGCTTTCCACTGGCACAAGGCGTACTGGACGCCCCACACTCCACTACAAGGACGTCTGCAAGCGGGATCTTAAAGCTGGCGGACTCAACCCCTCTCAGCTCGAGACCACTGCCTTAAACCGCCAAGGTTGGCGAACCGTTATCCGGAACATCACCAGTGCAGCTGAGGAGAGGAGACACACCCGATGGAAAGAGAAGCGATCACGCAGGGCGCAAAAGACAAGAGTCGCCCTATCACATGCTCACTGTAAAAAAAACAGAAAGATGAGAAAAAAAAAGAATAGACAGCCTGTTGCAGCCCTGGGTACAATTCTGACCAAGACCATGACACGCATCCCCCATGATCTCTCGAGATCGATGGAGCCAACAACAACATATATACACACACGTATATATATACACATATACTTATGTATACACACATATACAAATATATATATATATATATATATATATATATATATATATATATATATATATATATATATATATATATAAGAGAGAGAGAGAGACGAACTGGGGAAAATAAATAGATAATTCGATAGAAATAGAAAGAAATGGGTGTGGACTAAGATACTATATAGATACAAGCATGTATGCAACAAAGCAAGGGTTACGTCAGCGTAAGAAATATATATCAAGAGATCCAATGATCGTATTTGTTTTCTGAAGTTTAAACAAAGTTCGACAAATGCTCGAGCCACTAAACGTCAATTTTAACATCATTAAACACAGAGGCTCAGACATTCTTCCCTACTGTTCTCCGAACCGGTGTCCGTTTTGGCAGATTATTGATGTCTGTGATTCGCATCAGATTTCTGCCTACTCGTTTACTCAACGACATTTCACTGTAATGGTCATCTATAAAGCATCACAATTACCTGTGAACAGTGATGTACAAGTTGTCGAGTGTACCGTTCACATGAACATAATATTTGCGTTGTTCAAGACTGCACTTTACTTCGTAAATGCTTAAACAATAGTATTTTATAATCACAGATTTATATATTTGTATATATATATATATATATATATATATATATATATATATATTTATTTATATATATTCATTTATATGTATTTATTTATATATTTATTTATATATATTCATTTATATGTATTTATTTATATATATATATATATATATATATATATATATATATATATATATTTATATATATATAAATATATATAAAAAATATAGAAAGAAAAATATTACATACACATCGTAGTTGTGGGCACTATAATTTAGTTTGACCTCCTCGCCTCTTCAAAATGCGAACGGGACAACTACATATTAGAAATAACGGAAAAATAAACATTCACCTGTCAAAGAAGAAATAGAATGGGCAGAGTAAAGGGGAGAAAGGGGAAGAACCACATACTTCAGTTAAAATCAAAAGAAGGGGAATGTCAAAAATACGGAGGTCAAATCATATGTATCTCAAGTTTGGACGATTAAGTTAAATTAAATCAAAATACGCCGATGATTACGTAAGAAAATAATTTCTGTCATGATAGGATGACACGAAGCGAAGCCTTACCGCCCACTAAATGTATTGATAAAATAGAACTTAAAACCACAATTTTTTTAAAAGTGCTCAATACAAGGAAAAACTTTATAGTTGTATTCATTATATAAACATATAAAATTGCCGACACAAATACATTTATGTTTCAGTCGGCAATGACACTCATCGGACCAAAACTTTATCGTCAAACCCAAACTTTTAAAAATGTTCATCATAAACTTTTGGTCGCGATGAGTTACATTAACAACTGAAACAAAAACGTATTAGTGTAAGCCATTTGAAAGGTTTATATAATATACATATATATATATATATATATATATATATATATATATGTGTGTGTGTGTGTGTGTGTGTGCATGTATATATATATATATATATATATATATATATATATATATATATATATATATATATATGAGAAATGAAAAAGGAAAAACCAAAAAGGATGTTTTTTTATGTGTTAATCAACGTTTCGTCTTTATTTGTAAGACTTCTTCAGGATGATGATATTAAGAAAAATGTCATGCAAGTACGTAAACATATTGGATTGACTGATGGGCTGATGGGAAGGCATAGTAGCCACTACTGGAAGCAGTAGGACCAACGTCCGGGCTTGGTGATGTCAGTCGCGTGGAGTGAAATGAATGTTGATGGTTCTGAGTGAAAAAGGTGGATAGGTGGAAAGGTGGGGGTGAACAGGGATAATGGGGATGGTTGTAAGTGAAAAAGGTGATGGGTGTGGATGAGCGGGAATAATGCGGAAGGCAGTGAGTGAAGAAGTGGAGAGGGGGGAAAGAGGAGGGGGAATGCTTGACTAGGTGGCTGCTTGAAGAATGTGAGGGATGAGTAGGTTGGAAAGTTTGGGTTCGTGTTGAATGAAGATGTGTGTGTGGGGTGGTGTATGCAGAGAAGTGGAAGGTGGGGAGGAAAGAGGAGGGGGGCCCTGTGATGTTGGTGGGTCGGTAACGTCACGAGAAGATTTGAAAAAAAACGAGGTGGTTTAGGGGTGGGAGGTATGGGTGGTAAGGGTGCGAGGAAAGTGGTCGAAAGGGTGAAATGGGTGATGGGGAGAGGGGAGATTTGTTGTAGTTAGGTGTTAAATATTTTAAATATTTTGAAAATTGGGAATGTTTGTTTGGCTTGCTATGTTCAGAATGTGAGGGACGAGAAAGTTAGAAAGTTCGGCGTGGTGAATAAAGATGTGTGGAGGGGTTGTTTGTGGGTGTGTATGCGGAGATATGTGGGTGAGTATGATTGATATCTGAGAGAAAAATGGATGTTATCTATTATCTTGGATGAGTTTTCGTTCGGTAAGGATGATTTTGCTTATTAAGGGCGATAGGTTATAGAAGCCATTTCGTTGCTTGATGGTGTTGGAGGCAGTGATTAGTGCAGTTTCCAGTAGTCTTCGCCGAGCTTTGTTGTGGATGTATTTGGAGATTTTGGCTTGTTTAAATTTGAAGGCATGACCGTGCTCTAGTGCATGGGAGAAAAGTGAACTGATAGAGTTATTGTTTTTTTTATGTCCCTTTCGTGTTCACTGAATCTTTTTTTCAATTCACGCTGTGTTTCTCCGACGTAAATTTCTAACTTACTCGTACCTAACATTCTTAACATAGCAAGCCGGTCAAACATTCCCACTTTTCAAAATATTTCAATGATTTCACACCTAATCACAACAAATCTCCCCTCTCCCTTTTCACCCATTTCATCCTTTCGACCATTTCTCTCGAACCCTTACCCATCCATACCTCCCATCCTTAAACCAACTCATTTTATTTCAAATCTTCTCGTGACGTTACCCACATACCAAAATCACAATGCCTCACCCCTCATCTTTTCCCCATCTCCACTTCTCTGCATAAACCACCCCCACACACACATCTTCATTCACCACGAACCCAAACCTCCCAACCTACTCATCCCTCACATTCTTCAAGCAGCCACCTAGTCAAACATTCCCTCCTCCTCTTTCCCAACCTCTCCACTTCTGCACTCACTGCCATCCACATTATTTTCGCTCACCCCCACCTCTTCTCTTTTTCATTTACAACCA
>OY744521.1:117208430-117270930 GCA_963556195.1 Sepiola atlantica
CAACCTTTTGTAAGGGTCAGACAAGATTGTTAAGACCTATAATCAGAGCAAGACAACGTGGTAAACAGTTTCCCCTCTTAATCTATATAGTTTTTTTGTAATATTCTGAACTGCTTTTATATTATTATACAATGATCCCTTTGAAAACATTTGGAAATATCCAGCATCGTTAAACCTTCACCAAAGAAAACTGTCGACATTGTTGTTTTCCGGCATCTACAAGATCTGTACCATTAGCCAGTCCAGTTATACAATATCTCAAATAGAATTATCGAAGTTATTTCAGCACGAGAGTGAAATGATACCTGAATAACTTGAGACAGTCAATTTTTAAATGCGTCTATTTTTTTTTAAACTATGTAATCAATCGACATGTGTGTGCGCATATTAACAAACGTTCCGTCTAGAATCACATGGAAATTAACAAATTAAAAAGTAGTCAAATTCGGTCATGAGAGACAACATCCATAGATAGAAAAATGTATAAAGATATATGAACATACTTAGATGCATGCATACAAATATAAATGCTCATTCTGAAATAAGAAGATAAGTATATGGATGGGCATATCGATATATAAACACGCATACATATATATACATATATATATATATATATATATATATATATATATATGTATATATATATATACAGAGAAAGAGAGAGAGAGAAAGAGAGAAAGAGCTGCGTAGAGAGAGAGAGAAATAGATGGGCATAATGAAAAAGGATAAAGAGATAGATGTATAGATGGGTAAGCAGACCGAGATAGATCGATTGATATATGAATGTACATGTTGTGTGAGATAGATATATAGATAGATACATAAATACACGGACGACACACTGCTATATATCAGATAAACATATATATAAGATATATAATATATATATATATATATATATATACATGCTGTGATAGATACATAGATAAACAGATAGATAGATGGGCAGTGTTAGATACAGATAAACATAAAGATTGATCACTAATGACTAAGTACTGACATAGGCATAAATTAATTGAAAAGGTTGCGAAGGTGTTGTCATAAATTTTAATTCTATTATGGGTATATTCTTTTCAGGTGTGCAGGTAGTTTGAAATATTATATTATAAAGTATAAAAGAACAGTTTAATAATCGCATTTGTTTCTTCAACATCATGTTTTACTATGAACATTTCATAACCCTCGAAATTAGAATTGAAGATTGAAGGAAAACAGGAAAATCGAACCTCATTTAGGATTCCGAACACAAAAGTGTGTCAACCCAAACATTAAGCGCAGCTATTCAAGTTACATCTAGTGTATTTGTTACCGTGGATCAGATGGAATCCTATTATCTGTCTGGAATTTATACATTAAAAGTTCAATCATATCATCTTTCTACATTTGTTTTACGTAACATTAGTTTTCCTCCTATGTAGAAGTAAAAACATATATTTTATATAATAAGGGCTGACACAAGTACACAATACCAAAGTCACCAATACCATTGCATGATTCTCCGATGAAATGACTACTCGACGTGAATTCACTAGACTAACTCAACAATTAGATAAATCCCATCCAATCACTGTGGAGGTTCCGAGATGCCGGATAGCTTTCTACTCCAACAGTTACTTTCCTCGTGCTGCTGGCCTCTGGAACTCTCTTCCCCTCATCTGTTTTCCCGACGGTACTGACATGAAGAAATATAAAACAAATGTTAACGGACATCTCGCTGCGCAGCTCCCAATTTAGGTTGATCCCCCCAAACCTTCTCCCTTTTTCCTCAGTAGTCCCTGGCGGCCTGCCTTGTTTGGGGTGAACGATGTTAAAAAAAAACTCCCGTTCAAGAGGAGTCTCATAGTGCCACAATAACAGTCTTAGCCTTCGAGGTTAGTTCAATCCCAAATCAGACCGACAATGGCAATGTCATATTTTAGGATGGCTTCTTTTCTCTCGGTCTGAGGTATCGTCCTGTGCAGTTCTGGGACGTCCACGTTCCGATGGTTTGCCTTCTCATCCTTTGGGAGTGATTGGTTTATTACTAATCGCCTGAGGCGCCCTTACTAGGAAATGCTCGGCCAGAGTGCTCTTTCTCTAAGATGCTGGTTTCAAATGCTACTTTCCCTATCGTGTGTCACATATTCCAAGCCTTCCTACGCCTTTAACTAGGAACAAAGTGTAATATATGTTCTGATGCTACACTTTGTCTATTCCCTCCTCTATCAATGATGAAGAAGTCCTTTTAGACTGAGGCAATTTACCTTTTTGCGACCTGGATTGCCTCCCATTAAAACTTACCTTGAGTCTAATTTTGCCCTCGTAGGTTGACAAGTTAATAGGCACAGCCTAAAACTTGGTGTTCTCGAGCTTCCAAATGCAAGATGTGATTAACGGTCGTTTAATCTGGGGAAACCAGATCTCCGGTGGGTAGTGGGTGGGGGGCACCCTGGCAGATACAAAAATCGTCGAGAACGGACTCGCCGGTATTCTGCACTAGGGACGCCTAAGACGATCAGCGATACAACTACCCCCACCCCTCCCGAAGGAATAGGTAATACTTCGGAGTATGACCGGCTAGGAAAGAGCTGAACCATTCCTCTATCTAATACTTACGTCAGGACTTACGTACTCAATATGCTGCAAATGCGAACCTCGACTGGTACAAAAGCAGCTGATGGAGCGGCTATACGCGTATCCCTAAGCTCTTTAAAATGAAATAATCAGTTTCGTTCAATAAAGCCGTTATGTTGTTGTCATTTTGTTGTTATTAAGGACAACGATCGTACATGCTCCATCATGCTTATGAATTAATTAATATAGTAACATAAAACATGTCGATGTTTGTAAGATATTTTAGATGTAAATATCTGAATAACTAAATTTCTGGAACTAAAAAAGAGTATGCGTTCATTTTAGACTCCAATAGGACTTACTCAGTGAAGCAATAAAAAAGGATGACGTACTCGCACAACTGACACTGTCCTCAATGATTGACAGTCTAACTTACTGTAATGCTTACTTTTGTTTTCATCACTGCCTCAATTACCGTTTTTCAGGTGTTTCAAAAATGCTTCCAATATAGCTATTTGGATTTGATCACTAAACACCTTGGTCTTCGAGTGTTTACTTTCATGCTTCTCGGTTAAATTACCCACAGTTTATGTTGATCTCAGATTCTAATCGCGCCGAAAACTGTTGATTTTCTATACGGGAAATTCTTCTCGAGGCGGGAAAATGAGGCTTACTTTCAGATTGATGCTCTGGATACCAAATAAAATCCAGTGTGCTACCAGATAAGTCTTCATGAAAATACTGGTTCCCTTACATAAAATGCACAAAACATCGATGTTATTGTTTTCTTCTATTCCTGTTTGCCAAAAATGTCCTGCAAAATCAAAAACAAAAAATAACAATTTTCCTCTGCAAAACAGCCAAACCAAACATGAATAAATACTTGAAGATATATAGAACTTGGCGCATAAAAGCATTTACCAATATGACCGGATTTGGTATTAAATACCCCGAAAAGAGTTGATATGCCGTAAAATAAAACAACCAAGCCAAACAACTGAATGAATATTTTAAGATATAAAGAACTTGAAGCAAACAAACTTTTACCAAAATGACCGGATTTCGTATTAACATACACGATAAGGGTGGATATGCCGTGAATCAAAACAACTAAACAAAAACAGACTCCTTTTCGTCGCGCAAACAGAATATACAACGATTCGCCGTCACCCTGCGAAACTCTGGCTCCGGTTCACCACTTTCACTACAATGTCAGAGACAACCAAAATTACTTAGGATTCATGTTGAACTGTCCATACTTATTCTTCAAAATGTAAGCAAGAAATGCACACAGAGGCATATTTTATAATCGATTTAACACATTCCTGCAAATGAGCAGTACTTGTTACGTAACACATGTCAAGTCGGTAGTCGAAATCCTGCCAGACACACACCAACATGTATTTTACAACAGTTTTCAGAACGGTAGCGATTCTTTATTTGAGTTCATCTACACGTGAAGGATGTGGGATTTATTAAAACAACAAACCTTCTATATAACCCGACCTACTTTAAGTGTTGTTTGCCTGCATTATATCGTAAAATATTGAATACTCTTATACTATGTTTCTTTTTTATGAGTATGCTTTGGGATAAGGGCAAAGGGTATAATCTGATCCTACACTTATTTGTTATGTCCTCAGTCAGTGAAGGAGACATTTTTCTAGACGGGCAAGTTTTATTTTTGTCCCAACCCAGAGTGCCCCTTTGTTGGAGCTGCATTTCCCCCCCACGTCACTCCCCTCGTGCGTCTGACTCTACCCTCGTGAGGAAGCATGTAAATAAGGATAATCAGTAAGATTTTGACGATTCCTAGACTCGTAGTGCTACGAATAAAGTGCTAAGTATGATTAGTTTTCAGTAACAGTTTTCTGGAAGTTAAAAGTTCTATTTTCACTGCTAACGATACTAAGAATATAATTAAGAATTACTAAAGACTTTTACCGGCCTATGGCTGATAGGATGAGAACAATCTACCCCATAGATAAATGAGAGCTTTAGTTCTAAATTCCAGACGGATTTTCGAGTTCGACAAGACGCACATAAAAAGATGAACGATTACGTTAGCCGAAACGTTGTGAGAATAACCTCCAAGATGGGAACAGTAGTCCGAAATATCAAAATACAAAGTCTTGTAATAGTTTGGTCTGACTATCGCATAATTTTGGCCAAGTAACAATCTGACTCTTGTGGATCTGAACATCTGATTTCGGATGAGTAATTTTGATCACGCCAGATAACAGACACGACATAAAAAGCACAATTATTTTGGTTATACCGTATATAGTTACATGCATCATGGGACATTAACGGACGCATCAAAAGCTTAATTATATAAACGTTTCTTTTCCATTTTATCGACAAAAATATATAGATTCGTAGTTTTAATTCAATCAAGTGTTTGCCTTTTTTAGAATTAGATAAATACTTTTTATATACACTGATGAATGCGACACTTGCACAACAGAGAATTCGATAAATCGATATATAGGTGTTCTTATTTGATCAATATTTTTACAGTGTTCAACTTAATACTTAGTTTCAAACAGTATTATAAATGGAACACTTCCAATGGCATTTAACGAGATTTGTAGGATTAATTTAATCAAATTTGTTTGACGAAAATAAATTACATTGAAATGTAGTTTTCCTTTTTTTGTTTTGTTTTTAGTTGTTTTCATTTTAGTTTATTTTATTTTTCTTGAAATGATTACGTATGAACAGAATAAGATCTGTAGTTTCGATCTAATCAAAACTTTTTTTTTTAAGCCAAAAATAAATATATAAAATAAACAAAATAGGACTACAATATTGTTCTACTCTTCCGTCGATTAAGAATAATTAAAAATACAAGAAAATGAAAAAACAAAACGCGCAAAAATTGATGTAATCTATACTTTAAATTATTTTTTTAGCAGTATTTGTATTATTCGCAACACTGTTCTCATCTTAGGTGTTATTCTCACAACGTTTCGGCCGATCTAGCCTTTGATCTTCTTCATGTTCATCTTGCCGAAACTGAGAACTTGTACGGAATTACGAACTGAAACCCTTTATTTAATCCACAGTGGTAGCCTGTTCTCGTTCTGTCAGCAATAACCGGGTAGGAGTCTTAAGTAATTCGTAACTTTTTTCTTAGTATCGCTTGTATTGAGAATTGAGACTGTAACTCCCAGAAGACTGTCACTTAGAACTGATTATTACTTACAACTTTTATTCGTTACACCACAGGTTCTTTCAACAAATTTTGAAACATAATTTTCTTTTAATTCACGAGAAACATTTAATTCTTCATTCGCATCTCGAATAATTAAACTGGGAAACTTTATTATCTCAATCTATATCAAGTTATGTATGTGGTAATAGATTTATATTTATAGGATTCACTGCTAACCTAATTAACGGGTCATTACTATTTTTAACAGAGCTGCTAGGTGTGAATGCAGGGAATGTTGGATATATTTAGTTCCATTTAGATTCATGCAAATGAGAAAAAAAGTGAGGAATGCATTCATGAAAATTCAGATACTTTTTTTATTGATTTTAACAATATTCAAATCAATTAAACTGTTTTCATCAAATTCAATTTCTTTGATGTATTTTAAAGAGGGTGTGAGGTGGTATAATATGGACACAACATTCCATTTAAACATGCAAATATTTCAGATTTGCATTGAAGTTAATCAATCGTCATCAAATAGCATTTAAGCTTCATCCTCTAAATTCCAATTTCTTAAGATATCCTAAACCTTCCATTTTACACATGTTCTAGAATCTAAATCGTGTACTGGACTTTTACGAAAATTGGAATAAAGATTCTAGACATAAGGTTTATATATTGATTTAAATTTGAATATGGTTTTGTGTTCTCGCTTTCTTTTACCACTTTAAGTTGTTTCGTCCAGTTTCTTGCAAAAGGCAAGTGTTTTTCCCGCTAAATTCTGCGTGACGAGATAGATTTTTATTTATTTATAGACAAATAAATACACATGGTCTTTCTGATAGAGTGCAGGAAATATATTTATATATATTATGTATATAATTATTATGTTTATTATTATTATTATTATTATTATTATTATTTTTATTATCATCATCATCATACTAAATATTAGTTTATCAACGTTTGATGATTTGATGGATTTTTCCTATATACATTAGGACAGAACACATGCTAAATCTACTTTATTTCTGGGGTTGATTTATATTCGAAAAGAATTCGTCTTTCATTGTTATGATTTGCCGTAGTTTATAATGTAATGAACAAGTCACACATATCTTTCTTAGCAGCCTATGTATTTCTCGGCCATTTTACTTTATGCGAATTCAATCACTCTGTAATATGTGTAATCCCTCTGTGAGTATTTAGATAAAATAATCTCTCCTTCCAGTGTCATCATATTATTTACATGTGTACATGTGTACATGTGTACACACCACAAACACGTATGTAAATAAGATAACAAAATGGTAAGTCTATTTAATTCTACATAAGAAGGATAAAGAAGAAAAAATATGCCTATATAATAATAATAATAATAATAATAATAATAAAAATAATAATAATAATAATAATAATAATAATAATAATAATAATAATAATAATAATAATAATAATAATATAAATTCACAGACATACACGCATACATGTTGTGACAACAGCCTCGGCTGATACCACAACATACTCTTGTTAAGGCTCAAGGAGGATGAAAAGAACGATGATGGGAGAGTACCAACCAGACCTCTACTGGAAGTGGTCAAAGAGTACTGTAACCTTAGGGAGACTATTTGCCACTCAAATTCCAGAAAAGACGAAGAGCTGTTACTAGTTAGAAGTCAATGGTTAAGAGCTGTTGCGATAACGTAAAGTTATTAGCAATGTGTTTCGAAAGAGGTGGAGAGTGCTTGAAATATGGGGAGGGTGCTGTCTATCGGAATCTTAGAAACACTACTTGTAATAATCACTGAGCAGTCACTTGTGTGAAAAGTTTTAGTGAGTAATTTTTTTTAAATAAGTAAACAGATAAATAATAATAATAATAATAACAATAATCATAATAATAATAATATTATTAATAATAATAATAATAATAATAATAATAATACTAATAATAGAAGAAGAAACCAACGAAAATAGCTGGGCATGGCTAAGAAAAGGACACTTGAAAAATGAAACGTAATCTTTACTGATGGCTGCACAGAACAATGCGATTAAGACAAACTACATTTAAGCTAAAATAGATAAAACCCAGGAAAATAGTAAATGCAGAATGTGTGGACAAAGTGACGAAACAGTAAATCATAATAAGTGAATGCAGCAAACTAGCCCAAAACGAATATAAGAACAGACATAACTGCGCGAGGAAGGCAGTACACTGGGAACTGTGCAAACGATTGAATTTCGAATACGCAGACAAATGGTGCACACATAAACCAGAAAAAGTACTTGAAAACGAAAAACACAAAATCCTCTGGGATATGGATATACAAACATACAAACTTATACAAGCAAGGAGGCCGGATGTTATAATAATCGACAAGAAGGAAACATTTTGCAAAATCGTACACTTCGCCGTTCCAGTGAGTGAAGATCAAAGAGACGGAAAAACGAAGCAAATACACGGAACTAGCCAGAGAAGTGAAAGAAATATGAAGCATGAAGAAAGTTAGTATAATACCAAGAATCGTAGGAGCACTAGGAACAGTATCAAAAAGCCTGGAGAAAAGATTGGGAGAAATTGGAATCAAAAGGATCACTGAGACCATACAAAGGACGGCAATGATCAAAACAGCTGCAATCATAAGGAAAATCTTCGAATGCGGAAATAAACCCGCATAAGCTACGAAGGGTAACCAGTCACATGAAATTTACACCAGGAAGAAAACAAAACCACATCACGAACCAAGGTACAAAAACTGCAAGAAACATCACATTATAAGCCCCACCCCAATAAATTACACCGGCCTAAGCTGACACCACACACAAATGAACAAATAAAGAAATCTTAAATAAATAACACTATAACACCCCTTAAAATAATTTAAATTGCGCCGGCCGATGCTGACACCACACAAAATATTTGTAACGGGTCAAGATGGATGAGAAAATCGAGGACGTAGCAGGACAATCCAGACCACCACTGGAAGAGTGCGGAGAGTTATGGGATCTTGGGGAGGCTTATTGCCACCCAAATTCCAGAGAAGACCAATGGTCCTTACCAGCGGGAAATACATAGTAACCGGCGGTTGTGATACCGCCACGTTATTTGCGGTGATTATCGAAAAAAGATGGAGATTACGTGAAATCTGGGGAGGCTTGTTGTCACGCAGACTCCAGGGAACACAACCGTGTGACCTATGTGATAAGTCATAGTGAGTAGTAGTATTAGTAGTAATAATAATGATAATAATGATGATGAGATATATTTTCAATTAAGCAAGAAGAATGCTTTAACAGATCTGTAAGAGTTTATTGATTTTCGAATGAGATCAGAGTAAAATAGTGATAATGTCTGTAACCCAATGGGGCGGCTAGTATATTTATTTAATTATACAGATTCACTATAATCTTACATAATTAAACAAAAACGGCATTTTAAAATTGAACATTATTATTACTTGATTAGAATTCTGGCACAAGTCGGTAACATTAATTTATCGATGATCAAAAGCGACGTCTTTTTCTACAATCTGACTGACAGGAACTCTTCCCCGATTTTTAGTAAAATCCGCTCCGTTTCCCTATTATTGTAACTCACTTGCTAACAGCCGTTACCGTGCTTATAACGGCAATCATTTTACCTGGAATATGACTGACATTAAGTCTACTGAATAGTTTAGTTCTTTATATTCTTATCTGGTTAGGAGTTGGATGGTATTATTTTTCCTTGTTTATTATCAAATGAATTACTCCCCTTTTGATTGAAACTCGCAATTAGTACTTCCTGTTATTACTTTGTTTATATTTTCGTGTTGTCCATGTCGTGCGCATCTTCGAATATTTTTACTTTAGTAAAACGTATATTTTAGTTCTGTCTTTTTTATTACACTTCTGTATATGAAGTTAAACATAGAAAACGTTTTTAAACCGCAGAGTTTCAATATATCACCGAATTCTCCCTCGGTAACAAAAGTATCTGATCTCTAGCATCGGAGCTCTTATTCGTTTCTGAAAACTATCAGTAACAATTTTCATGACGACCTGGTAAAATTGGATATTCTTATTAACTGTATGTCTCGTGAAGTCTATGGATACATCGCTGAGCACACTACCTTTGAATAAGCCGTGTATCACCTCAAAAAGATATACACCAAAATCACAAAAAGTGGAACATATAGAGGAATACATTCGAGAGTAGTCGTAAGGAGTTGATATCCAAGAGATATCTGCAACTACGATCTAGTAACGAGCATCGGAGAAACCCAAGTAAGTCCCGGAAATAGTCTAAGCAGTTCACAATTTCAGAGCCACCCTCCTTTTTCTTTTCATAAAAAGTGAATGAGTCAAAAAAAACATCAAAAAAATAATGCGACCCTGGAATTATTCTTTCGTCACGTCTGCTTTTTACGAACAATAACAAGTTCATCCCAAAATAATGTAACACATCTTTCGTTTACTTTCTCCAACCAACGCGTCTTTATTGTTCTTTATATCAGCGAAATCTAACTTATGCTAATTAACCGTGTGCGACATAAGACAACGCCGGCTATCGTTTATTTTCGAAAATTACATTTTTCGTAAGTGGGCTTTTCTGGGTTCGCACCGGCAGCTTTCCTGTGCGCAAGCAGCAAACCAAACGTCGTCTCTTTTATCGACGCAGACATGTGTCTTCGTTCACGGCAGTTGGCTGCTCCTCCTCCTCCTCCTCCTCCTCCTCACCGCTACAGAAATCCTCTTGACACCAATTTCTTACAAATACCCATTCAGGGATCTAAAAATGGAATACCGAGACGACTGCTTAGAAATGAATGTGTTGTATGTCTACGTACGATCGAACTTTAATCGCCAACACTTGTAAAAAATTGACATCGTGGCGTAATCACTGAAGTTAGTCATGCGATTTATGCTCCGTACAAGACTAATATGAAACAATGTGCTCAAACCAACGCAAGTAAACTAGAGGCAATAAATAGCCACTTAGCTGGCAGTCCCATACTCGGTTCTTTTACAGCGTTATGTCTGTACCAACAACTATAAAGCTAGCATAGTGAAGTTGTTAAAAGATAAACTTTAATATACTTATGTAAGGAACCCGACAAAAGTTACTCGGTGTTTATTTACTCCTCGCGGAGTTAGGCACAAGGCCAGTTTTATCTTACTCCCACAAGTAAGATGTGACCCAAGATCGGGTCGAGCAAGTGGGGTTAAAAGCCAGCGCTCGAGAGGTGAGCACTATGGCCATTTAAAAATTGCCTGGGCAGCCCCGTCGGCATTCCCCGGTAGGGGCGCCTCAGACAGTAAGCAATAAACTTACTCCTCCCCAAAGAGGGGAGGCGAAGCCTGGGAGGGTGGACCTCCTAGAACTGCACAGGACAGGCGTGCAGTATCCATCGGAACAGATACTACACTTTGATCTTAGCCAAAAGGCCGAGACCATTACTCGGTGTTTGCGCATAATTTGGGGCCAGTTTTAAATACATCTGGAAAGAACTAACTTACAGAGGGTTTAAAAACTGGTCCTTGTAATAAACGATGGTCATTTGAAGAATTAATGCCTTTCGATGTTATGATAATCACAGAAGTAAGTGAATTTGATTACAATTCTATAAAAAAAATGAACATTCTACAGTATTTGAACCAAGTTAAACCGACTTTTGCCGAAGAAGAGTTCCGGAAACCAACGGAGCATGCTTCGAATTGGAAGCCGAAAAAAAAACTCTAGCAGACGACAATTTAAGACTATGTCACAGGTAAAATGATTAAACCGAACATAAATTCATATAAACTATTCAGTCTCACGAAGGAATGATCGAATTCTTCTAAGAAAAAAATGCTGGATTGTTATTTTTCATCATAACCTATGTACTACATAGCTGCATGCTTCAAAACAAAAACCGCAAAAAAAAACAAAAAAAAAAGTGTTTTTTTTTTGTTTTGTTTTTAGATGACTAACACAATTTCTCGGAACAAAAATAAATTAATAAATGAATACAAAATAAAAGCTGCTTCCTTGTTTACCTTCGTCCGAAATAAATATTTTGTGAAGAAAAATATATTAAGCTTAGTGTTATGTTTTTAATTTGATTTGGCTTTTCCGGCTGTTTACGTAAATCTTATTTGGCAAAAGTCGGTTTAGCTTGGTTCTGTAGAAGCCCCCCCCCCCGCCCAAGAAAAAGCTGAAATATTTGATTTTCCGGTAAAAATCAAAACTCATGACTCAAGGCATTTTTGACTGTTAAACGTTTTCATCATGTTTTTTTTTTTTTGCTTAAAATGAAAACTGGAAAAACAAAAGTTTATCGGTCCAAGAATAAATATATTTTGTATTTTTGTTGGCGAATGGACAGAATAGTAAAGTCGCGCTCTTCCTCTTAAGAATTCGACCTTAAGAATTCGTTTAAATAATACCGTTATTATTTAGAAACCTATTCTTAACATGAGAGCGAGGGAGTATTTGTTAACTAGTTTGTACCTTCACCTTTTTCATATTGCTACCACAGGAAAACATGTCTTTAATTTGTTTAGTTGTTTCTCAGTAAGGGAAAATGTTCGTTTGTAGCATATTATTGATGGGTAACGCCACGAAAAGGTAGAGGTAAAGGTACTAGTTATAGCGATGGTAGGATATCATAAGAGAGCGAACAATTTGGATTTACTCCTGCAACTGGCAGAGAGTGTTGGGGAAAAATACGTATTACGTACGATATACAAACGTATCGAATATAAAAGTATATCTCAACTCGCCGTACCCTGATGGGGGCCGAGGCAGCAGTCGAAAGGGGAAGGTTGTTAAAAAAAAAAAAGAAGTTTATTTTACCGACCCGCCTAACAGGGTCTTTTAATAAATGGAGTGTCTGGATGGAGAAAAGTCGCACTGCAGACACCGACTCGTAACAGAGTCGGTCTATGTCGTGCAAATGGCTACCCGCTCGTTAGAGAGTTAGTCGATTTCGCTGAGAGGTTGACGTGTGACTGCGAATCTGAATGAACTCTTCAGTGTCGAAGTTCAATCAGCGTTGTAAAAGAGTGTGCATTTCGTGCAAATGTCTACCACTCGTAAGAGTCTGTTTATGTACTACTGTAAGTGGAAATATCTCACTCGTAAGAGAGTCCGTCGATACACAACTGTTAGTGGAAAAACTATCTGAATTATCTGACGATACACCACTGTAAGTGAAAAAAACTGTAATTGGAATATCTCACTCGTAATAGTCTGTCGATATACTAGTGTGTGTCCGACTTGTAAGATAGTATGTCTTACTCGTAAGAGTGTGTCGATATTCGCCGGGGAATGGTGGCCGCCACCGTTCACCACTGAACAGGGAATTGCAACCGCCAATTTTCACTTTGTTATTTTTAACCTCTTTGAATGGGGAAAGGCAGAACCTAATATAGTTTTTTTTTCTCAACTATCACCCAACCAAAAATGCGCCAGTCCGATCCTGCTCTGTTGGGTATCATATGCCCCCTCCTGAAGGTCTCATCCACTCAATAGGCTCGCCCGTCTATTATCCTTTGTATAAGCGAAAGAGAAACCACCTAATCTTTCTTGGGCTGGGATATATACTGTAACAGATTGCCGTTCTATTACGACTGAGGGTAGGAGCCCCCGTCACCGAGGCCAAGTAAATTAACCTTAAGTAAAGATTATGTATATACTGTGACGGGATAAATTAAAAAAAAGATAGAAACAAGCATTAAATACAATCGTAAAAAAGAACAGAAATTAACTATCCGTATGTGGAACATATTACTAAGGGATTGCTTCCTAGCTGACTACAACATGCTCCTTTTCAAGCCAAATGTTAACAAATTCTTGTCGAGCCGTCCACTTAAATAATCAATGTATTTTCAGTTACAACCATCGTCTCTAATCCTCATGGTGTTGTCTCACCGTCTGCCTTACAAACACATTAATCATTATCATCGAGTGGCTTTTAGACCTTAATAAGCGGTGATCATTGGTAAACAAATACTTTTTTAATCATCATCAGCATCATCATCATCTGTTCAACATCTGTTTTATATGCTGGAATGTGTTAGATGGCTTTTAGAAAATGACTTGCGAACTAACCTAGAACAAAATTGTCGAAACAAGCCACCTTCAATAATACAATAAATTGAATGTGACCTCTGTGGGTGAGCATTTACTTCCCTCCCAAAACGGGAAGATATTTCCCAAGACCAGAAGTTGCTGAGATTAGGCCACCGCAGAAGAGGTGGTGCGCTCTGACCCCATCGAGATTTCCCGGGAGGGCGCCTCAGGCAGTTTGCTATGAACTAACTACTTTCCAAAGCGAGAAGGCTAAGTCTGGGACGGTGCCACAGTAAGCAAAGATTTTAAAAAAGAAAGAAAAAAAAAACACTACTGTCTTCACTATGGTCCAATCTTTAGCGGACTGATTGTTGAAGGCGGATCCTCAACTAGTTTTATTCGCGTAAGAATGATGATTACCTTCTTCGCCGCGACTGTAACAACCGTGGGCCACATGATTACCCCAGGAAGATAAGAACAATCACAAGGTGTTTTTGCACATGCCTTTCTAAACCCGAAGCTGTTGAAGGTAAGTCGTATTACTGTGTTCTTTTTCATTATAAACCCCACCAGTCATCCTAAATGTTGATTGCCAATACGAAGTAAAAATGTCAAATATACTGGTTCTGAAAATCTTTTATTTTTATTTATTTTCAACAAAAAACACGGCCGTCATTAACGCCACCAGTAAACTTGTCCACGGTGGCAAAAACTGAAACAATGAATTTTTTTTTTCAAAACTAATATATTTTAGATTTTTTCCCTATTGCAAGCCGAGACTTTTGTTAGTGTTGAGGTTAATATGAAGGGCGTTTATTTTTAGTGTGTGCGCTTCTATTTTCTGTTTTTTCGACTTTCCCTTTTAAAGCAATAACAAGACATGTCAGGGGAAAAATAGGAGACCCTGTGCGCGGAGTGAACGTGATCGAGATTATAAACGAAACTGTGCGCACAGAGAAGCGGTGGGATGTGATTGTATGTGTTGGTGATTTTCCAGATTAATCCCTATATCTAAAAAAGAAAATTGCACAAACATGTGATGTACAGACTTGTTAGATTTTTTTTAAAAAGACAGTACACCAAAATGTACGCAAATTTATGCAGTATTTTTTTTTTTTTTAATTAATTCAAGTTTTATCGGTAAACGGTTTCTAGCAGGGATTATTACGATGGTTATGTGAGATTTAAAGTTTACGGGAAGTTAGCCAGTGACGATTTTAATATATCTCAATATAATGGCGCCCGACAGCTTGTAGCGATAAAATTTTATTTGATTTAAAAAAAAAAATACTGGATGAATTTGCACAATTTTGGATGTTTGATTTTTTAACTTAACAGGTAAGTACATGATAAGTTTTTGTGCTCTTTTCTCTTTAAATGCAGTATTTCATATTGGGATTAACCTTGAGAATGATCCACATTTTTACCCATTTTCCGTACGTTCTTTTCTGTTTAAAACAATGTATACTAATTTGTAACGTATCATGTTCATTTTCTTTTATTTAATTTACAAAAAGAAAAAAAGTGAAAATATTCATATGAATTAGTTCCCTTGATTGGAACTCTTCATTAGACTCACATGTTGTTATTACCTTGTGTGCTTTTTTGACTGAAGCTCGTCTCTGGCAACTTCGTTTGCTAAAGACTTCGTTAAGAAATATCCTAGTCCCGTTCTATAAGCCTTCCCATCATATCAGACATCGCGGTCATTTCCGTTTATATTAACCGGTGTTGGTATCACTTACTCTTACTGTTTTTCAAGTAAGAGGAGGCCAGGTTAGATACCCCATTTTTTAATTCGGACTTTACCCAAATTGTGGTACTTGTGCAGAATAGTAATCGAAGGATTTCAGTATTTACGGAGATTGGCGAGTTGTGACGTAGGTCACTATCGAAATGCTCGGCGAACAGAAGAAACGTTGGTACTTCTACAGAACTTGAACCGAAACAAACTTAGAACGTGGGTGAGGGTAAAATAAAAGAGTTGGATTCAAATTCTGTAGAAGTACTGAAACTTGTTTTTGTAAACAATTTGTCTTTTTTCTTAATTACCTAGAATATGGCATTGTTTTATTTGGGGGTAGGGTATTTTTCCAGTTTGTGTAGGGATAGAAAACTTGCAAATGGAGATTAAGACTGATTGTTTTTTTGTTTTGTTTTTTAAATTATTTATTATTCTTTCGGTATTTGGGGGTGGGGCCTGTTGCCACCTATATTTAAGATTAGCGTTAGTAGTAGGGTCCAAGTCCTTTATTGTTTTTTTTCTTGGTGAGGAGCACTGCAAAAGAACGGACGGACGCTGATCAATGGGAATTAGATATATTTACAAGATATTAGAAGGTAAAGAAGTAGTTTTCATAATATTTGAACCCACAATTAATCGTCTGCGTCTCGCTAAAATCCTTAATTTGTCGGCGAAATTCGGGAATCTCTTTTGAATTCTTAGGTGACTAATCTGCATTTATAGTCAAATAAGTATTTCTTACTCAGTACTCGCACCGATCGTTACCAGTGATTTCTTGCTAATAAAAACCGATGGCTTTCCATGGAATCTGAGTGACAGCACCAGCTTTTCCCCAGTGAGTTGTTTTCTTTTAAATTTCAATGACAATAAACCACCTCGAAATGTTAACTTCCACTATACCCTACTAGTTAACGCCTGGAGAGTGATATCCCTCCTTGTGTCGTTCAATTCTCTAAGATCTGCACGGCCACTTTCCATGGTACCAACCGAGGTTGGTAAAACTGCGATGATTTTTTTTTAAAAAGAGGACACGGTATAATATTTGTCTTTTTTTTTCTTCGAATAACTCTCTCTCCACTCCGGGTTGGAGATAGTAAATGCGAAAACCGTTCTCAGGGAACTTGAAAACCCACCCTAAAACACCAGATCCGAGACGGGAGTTATTCTATAAAATGTTCTGACATATTTCTCCAAGTAGTCTCTGCTCTAGTTGGCCCGTCTTAATAAGCTCCATTCATTTCTTCTCGTTGTGTTTAGCAGTAGTGCTATTTTCCTAGCTGACTTGTAGTTGATCAGAGGCATCTGGTTATGTAGGTTGGTTTCCGCACTGCATGATTTTTCTTCATTATACCGTTTCGATATAAGTCTTGTGCGATCCTTCCTTGGTGTTTCGTTCCATTCAGACTCCCTGCGGTAACTTTCGATGATACTAACCGATATTGATTCCAATGCGTTTTAATTTATTCTTTTTATTTCGGGTGAAAATTTTCAAATAATGATATGTTTTAAATATTAAAACTAGCAGTCTCAGTTCCATTTGATTCGTCTTATGTCCCATGGATAAAATCCACAAATCAGCCTTAAAACTAATTGGTCTCACACTGACTTCCAAGCTGTAGCCCCTGTTTCTATCGTCAAAATGTTGCATAACTGAGCTTGTTTTACAAGTACTTCAATGATATGTGGTCCGAGGAACTTGCTGAACTGATGTCCTCCTCAACGTAAATATCGCCGTCAAGCTGTCAAGCCGCAGAATTCTACCCCTTCTGTGTATACATGTGCCTTGTTTGGAGTGAATAAAAGTTTTAAAATGTGTATTTCTAGTTGTGTTTCTGATCTGCGGTTGGTCAGTTTTACCAAGCCATGTTTTTTAAAACATAGTTCACCCCAAACAAGTCAGGCCGCAACTGTAGACGTAAGGGGATACTGAGAAAAAAAGGAGAAGGTTTTTTGGGGGGTCAACCTAAATTGGGAGCTGCGCAGCGAGGAGCCTGCTTACATTAGTTTTAAATTTCTACATGTCAGTACCGTTGAGGAAACAGGGGACATGTAAGGAGTTCCAAAGGCCAGCAGCACGAGGAAAAAAGCTATTGGAGTAGAAAGCTCTCCAGTATCTGGAGACCTCCACAGTGAATGGATGGGATTTGGCTTATTGTCGAGTTTGTCGAGTGAATTTACGTCGAGGGGGAACCAGAGTAGCCAATTCATCGGAGCATAATCCATTGAAGTATTTGTTAGAAAAAGCACAAGGATGCTACATTGCGGCGATGGGACAGGGACTGGAGCTTGGTTGACAGTAAGGGACCTATTAGGTTGGCGACTCTTTTTTTGGACCTTGTCAAAGAGGGAGAGACTAGTAGATGATGCACCAGCCCAGATGCTCGATGCTTGGGCGGATGGTGGGTTTGTAGAGATATAGGATAATGTCAGGTGTGAAGAGTTTACTAACACGGTAGAGGGAGACCACCTTCTTAGCTGCAGCCTTGGCAATATCTTCAATGTATTTGTTCCAATTCATGCTACCTGTGAAGATTAAGCCGAAAAGTTTTAATGTTGATATATCAGGTAGGGTGTTATTTGCACTGACAATCGGTGGTTGGAGAGGTTTCTTGTAGTTATTGAAGGAAAGGAGTTTTGTCTTTACGGTATTAAGTTACCAACATTTGTGACCCCAATCCACTAAAGCCTAGAGGTCATTTTCTAAGGATTCAGCCATTGTCTCGGATATGCTCGCGTCTCTTTTGCCAACATGACGAGAGTAAAGCGTGGTGTCGTCAGCAAATAAACAAATCTCAGACTCTACGTCATCAGGGAGATCGTTTATGAAGATCAACAACAATAAAGGTCCAATGATATATCCCTGGGGTACACCAGCATGTATGTCATGTTGCTTAAATGAACGGCCATCGAGGACAACCTGGATCTTTCTTTTGGTTAGGAAAGATCTAATTATATTAAGTAATTGCCCAGTAATACAGTATGAGCGTATTTTCAGGAGAAGCCCTTTATGTCATACCTTGTCAAAGGCCTTGGATATATCAAGCGCTACTGCCCTAGCTTCGCCTCCCTCGTCGAGTGTATGATACATGCGTTCAGAGATGACCGTTAGTATGGCTGCAGTACATCCGTCTTGTCTAAATTCATACTGGCGGTCAGAAAGGAGTTTAGAATTAACTAAGTGCCGGACTATTGCTAGATTGATTAAGGATTCAAAGATTTTAGCAAAGATCAGCAGTAGACTGATTGGACGGTAGTTCTGGGGATCGGGTTTATCCCAGAATTCTTGTAAACTGGTACCACAGAGGCAATTTTCCAGCTATCAGAGAAGCAAGATTCAGATAGGCATTTATTGTAGAGTTTGGAGAGGATAGGGGCCAGTTCAGCAGATCATTTCTTTATAACTATTATAGGTATAAGATCAGACCCACAAGCTTTGGAAGTGTCAAGGTTTTTTATGATGTCTCTGATCTGGGATAGAGTGATTACCAGGTTATCAAGTGTGGCTTTAGTCCGCAATAAGTATTTGGGGAGAGGGTTGTTATCTGAGTCCAAAGTGGAGTCAGAGGCGAAACGCTGGGCAAGTAGTTCAGCCTTATCAGTTGTATGCAAACGGCATCATTGTGGGTTGATAGTGGGCGAATCGTTGATTGACCATTGTTCACTACACTATTGTAGATTTTCCAGAAATCGCGAGTACCTAGTTTTTGTGACTGAATGCGTTTTTTAACTCAGTATACCTTCTCTTGTCTTCACCTATCACGGCCTTACAATTATTTCTTGACTCTATAAATTTCTGTCTATTAGTAGCTGACTTATGGCGGCCGAATTTACGGAATGCTTGTTGCCTCTCAGGAATCGCAGCTGCACATTCCGAGGTGAACATTAGGAAGAGTGAGGCTTGCTAAAGAATTTTCGCATGGGGACATATGCTTCAATGCCTGCTTTGACCCATTCAGTTAATTCATGTGGATTTGTTTCCGCACCCTAGCAATGTTCTTAATATTTCGACTGTTATGATCAGTCCTATGATTTGTATGGTGTTAATTCCTACTTTCATTTCAATTTTTCCTGGACTTTTCCAGTTTTTTCTGAACTTTTCATTTAACCATTGCTATTATGATAGGTTGTTTTGCATGTTCTATTAGTAGTAGTATTATCATTGGAGCTTATAGAGTAGGGTACGATATCGGCCCGAAGGTTTTCGATTGCGATTTACGGAACAAGCCGGAAATGTATCAGCGGTCGCTGAACTGTCAATTCATACTAACATTAAATGAAATCACCCAACATTGCAACAACTGTAAAAAGAAATGCACATTTTTTTTATTCGGATTGGGTTAGTGTTCAAAAATAATTTACTCCTACAAATAAATAAAGTTGAAAACTTTCTCAAAAAGTAAAATAAATAAAGTTGATTCGCTTTAAGATTTGAAGAAAATTATTAAACCCATTCTTTATCTGGATAGGTGGGGAGAGTTATTGCCCCTAATCTTGAGTCAGGAAGAAAATTAAAAAGTTATTTCATTTAATGTTGGTATTAATTTAATGTTCGGTGACGCCTCAGCTACTGCAGGCCTGTTCCATAAATGGCAATTGGAAACATTCAGACCGATATGTGTCCTGTGTTATACGAGGTACCCTGTTATTAGCACAATATTGTTACAATTGCACTAATAGTTTAGAACAAATAATAGTTAGGTAAAACTGTAGACTGCACTTTTTGCTAATTCACACAAAAAAGTGAGTCGCTTCGTTTTTTAGCGATTATATGTAGACAGTCTGAATAAAATTGAAAACATCAATGTTTTAGACTTTCGACCTTCGCAAATATAAATTTAACGTAAACTGATCACCCAATTTCATGTAACAATTATTACCCAATTTAATGTAACAATTATTACCCAATTCCGGATCAGATCGCGTTTGCAAGAACTGGTTCTATAAAGTCTGCGTTTAGCGCTTATTTCTAAATTATTGTTGAATACAACTATTCCTTGTACTTTTTAGGCAGTAAGTATAATCAAAGATGGCGTTCTTAGATTGCGTTGTTTGTCAGCTTTAAAAACTTGAGCAGTAGACCGGGTCTGAATTTTCTTCTGGGGTCGTTAACGATCAGTTGGCACCAATGTACGTAAATAAAAACAAATTGATCTATATCTATCAGATGAGCCTAATCACTAGACATCTTGGTTAACCAAAAAAAAAAAGTATACACACACATCTTGTCACCAGTAAAACCACACTCCCATAACTGTCGTCTATACATTACGCGCCGTAAGAAAATATCCCCCCATTGTGAAGTTAAGATGGGGGAGGGACGACATTAGCTTTTACTGTTGCGGAACTAAAAAAAAAAAAACCCGACTCCGTTGTTCCCATTTGGGAACTGATAAAAACATCCAACGACCGTGACAAACAAAACTGACAAATATTTGCTTTGTAAATCGAGTTTTTACTTACATATTTAATTTCATTACTTATAACACAACCTCGAAATAAAATAAAATATCTGTTCTATCTTATTATAATGGAAAGTTGGCGCCTATCTGTAACCGAAGCTACGTTCCGCTACAAATAAAAATGACAACTTTTATAGAATCTTAGAAATCGGATGATTTCTTTAGTGATTGTATGACTTTTTCGAGTGTCTTATGAATGGTTTTGCATTGCAAACCGTCGCAAATAAGTAGTTTGGTTCGTACGTAACTTAATCCTAGCATTATCGTTAAATCTAATGGCTAAAAATACGTAGGAAAACCGTTCAGATCCCAGTTTTGAGACGGGAGTGATTCTATAAAAATACAGCTGGGTTTGGAGACGGGAGTAATCTTTAAATACCAAAAAATGTTACATCACATTAGCAGATCAAAAAAAATCTAAATCACTGTCAATTATTATTATTGTTTGGTGTTTCTGTTACCTGCATATCAACCCTTTTTACCTGTACCTGTACCTGGTATGGCATTCACTTTTAAGATTCTATTTAAAACACGACACTGAACATGCCGAAATAATACGCTGTTTGGTGGTCGCTCCAGTGGCTGTACCGCCTTTGCTACCGAAACTGTGGTATTATCACTATTTGGCAGGTGATGATGAGAATAGGGGTAGCATGGCAAGTTTTACGAAGATAAAATCTGTGGAATCCTCTGCCCGTGGATGCAGTTGATAACAAACCCCTATACCAAGATAAAACAACGTAAAATATTACGAGGAATAGGATCGTGGTATTAAATTTATAATAAAGGTTATACATTAATAGTATGAGATATGCGTTCCCGCCGACATCAATAAACAGAACATACTTTTATTTTATTTTAGTTACGGTCTGATAAAAAGAGTACACATGATTTCACTGATATCTGTATGTTTATTAATACACATATTTTGGCTACATATGTGCAGACATGTTTCGGCTATTGTTTTATCAATACTAAACACTTTCAGGTCAAGACTGGCCTGGAGAAGTGTTGTCTTGATGAAGCTATAGCCGAAATATTTTATTTACCTCACTCCAGGAGGTTAGACACAATGTCAAGTGTGTGTTTTGATGAAAGTGAGTATGTGGAACGAACTTGATTCGAACCCGGCACATCCATGTCCGTGTTGTTAACCACTTAGCCATTCCCGAAATATATAGCCGAAATATGCCTGAATATATGTAGCCAAAATATGTGTATCAAACATTTATATTAAAATATAGCTCTTCTTATTATTGAGCACTATTACAAATACACAATAGGTTTATGGGATCAACTTCTATGAAGAAAAAAACTTACTAGTATGATATGTGTGGGTGTGCATTTAGTCAGCATGTTATCATTAAGGCTAATATTATTATATAACACGGATGTTCATGGGCTTTTTTTTATATTTTAAGTTTCCGAATAGTCTATTTGGTATTCCGGTCCAATTGACTTAAATATTTCCGTGATTTTTTTTTATTTTCGCAAGTATTTTGGATTTGATTCAACAACTCATCAACTGGGGACTAGTTTTGGTGTCTTTTCGTCTATTTTATTTTTTTTAGTTTTTAACAGGTAGTGTGTACCAACTGTAAAACAAGTGTATGTAGTGATGAAATATTGTATGCGAGCGTGACAATGTGAAATGCACATACATAATTCAAAATGATTATTTCTAACGGCTAATGTGTTAGTGTTGATAAATCGAGCTAGCGTCGGAGACGCGCATGGTAAGTCTTCGCATAGACTTATGCATCTCTGACGCTAGCCCAATCTGCAAACACCTGAATCAAACAGGATTGACCTTCTCAATAAAAAAATATTTTAGTCAAGACAAAAACATAACACTACGATACTAACGTAAAAAGATCAAACATTCCTAAGTCATGTACATTTAAATTAGACACCCCACTATTATATTAATTACGAAACTAGTCAAAATATGTTTAAGTGTGTACCTTAATAATTAATACTAACAAAAGGTCGTATTTTATATATATATAATATATATATATATATATATATATATATATATATATATATATATATATATATATAAACGGCAGTTGCTGCCTTTGTCCATTATGTCAGTTTATTGGGAAAAAACAATAATTTATTTATTTAGTTTAAAAAACATCAACTCTTTTCATTTTATTACGAAAGGCTGCAGTGGTATTTTTAATTGTAAGCTAATGTTGTGTACTTGTGGCACTGAAAAGCCAAGAGGTTGTTAAAGAACGAAAGAACCGCGGAAAAGCAACAAAAGTCATAAAAAAAAACAAAAGAGTAAAAATTAATGGGAGTAGAAACTGGTGATTTGCTGGTAATGAGTTCACCCGTACCACATCTCAAACAAAGAAAAGGAAACGATATCTTCGGAATATAATTTTGATTGTTTGAAAATGTTATCGATTTAAGTATGGTAACATTTAGATTACATAATTTCTTGTGGTTGAAATATGTGGCAAGTAAGGCGTAACGACGTATTTTTTAAGTTTTCACGTTAGCTCAATCAGAAGGTCGATTATATTTCGACTTGTGTATTGTACTTTCTCACTTCATCAATATACTAGCTGTACATATCGGTCATGCCCTGCCGTATTTTTTTCATTTCATTTTTGTTTTGCATTTCTTCTCCAAATTGACCAAACAATAGCGTAATATTTAAAGTTAACTATTAAAACATTTTAAACTCCAATAATCAAATTATTTTAAACTTTAATTTCGCTATGCGCGACTTATTTTGTAAACACGTAATTTTAATAAAACGATTTGACGATGATACATTGTTTTGGGCACCCCATAGACACCCACGGACACGCACTCAAAACGAATGCCAGAAAACAAGCTTAATCATTAATTATCCGATCCGAAACCAACTCGAAAATATTTAAGAGACTTTAACAGTACTTTTGAAGTGATACATTTGTGTTTAAATTTTCATTTTACCCTTTATCGCATTCTATAATATATTCTTACACTCACTGAGTAAAATGACAATATCAATCTGGATATAGTATTAAACGATGAAATCTATTTGAAATGAATTATTAAAGGCATACTCAGATCCAAACATGTGACACAAGTGCAGTTTAGCGATTCGAACGAATTTATTTGCTTTTATTTTTGAAGAATTGTATTCGCGAAAACGGCAGAAAATCTCAGAACCATGACCGTTTTCATTCGTCTCAGAATGTTAATGTGTCAAAGAAAAGGTTCGTTTTCTAAAATGATACTTTTCTAAAATGTTTGCCCTGTTGGTGTTCAAAAACAAATCACATTTTCAAAGAAACTGTTCGTTTTCAAAATAATTATTTTCTTAACGCAATTGTCAGTTTGAAAAAAATATCCCCAAAAGTTAATTTATTGAAAATAAACTTTTCATTTACAAAACACACTTTAATGTTACGTTAATGTTTCATGTTTGATTTACTTCAATAAATTCCGGGATTGTATGTCCTTGTCGCGAATATAGCCTAGATCGCTAAACTACACTATGCTTATATCGAAACAGAATAAAATATTACAATATAGCTCTATTCTATTAACCACAAAAACAGATGAGAGGCTGATTCTACCTAATATATTAGATGATTTTTCAACCCTGTTCATTAATCTTTTTTGTTGTAAGGAAACAATATACGCTTAGCTTAATAAACCAATACGTAAGCAAACTAACACACATCACAAACTGCTAGTAATTTAACAATCGGACGGAAAACAAATAGTTTCCCACTTCCACCTAGACAGTAATATTGTTTAATATATTTAATGGCATAATATAGGTGCTCCTAAATCTATTTTAAAAGCAGACGTCTGATAATAGTGATCGGATCAGGAAGAATGCGTAAGAAAAGTGTGTAGAATATGCTAAGGGAGAGTGTGTAGAATATGCTAAGGGAGAGTGTGTAGAATATGCTAAGGGAGAGTGTGTAGAATATGCTAAGGGAGAGTGTGTAGAATATGCTAAGGGAGAGTGTGTGGAATATGCTAAGGGAGAGTGTGTGGAATATGCTAAGGGAGAGTGTGTGGAATATACTAAGGGCGCGTGTGTGGAATATGCTAAGGGAGAGTGTGTGGAATATACTAAGGGCGCGTGTGTAGGATATGCTATGGTTGAGTGTGTGGAATATGCTAAGGGGGAGTGTGTGGAATATGCTAAGGGAGAGTGTGTGGAATATGCTAAGGGAGAGTGTGTGGAATATACTAAGGGCGCGTGTGTAGAATATGCTATGGGAAGGTGTGTACAAAATGATAAAAGGTGGTAATGAACCTGCTCAGTTGATGAAAGCATGTTCTAAAATTCAATGATTTCCACTCATCCCTATAGTAGGTGGGATGACATTTGTATATATCTCTGTTTTGCAGAAAAAAACTTGAATGCATATACTTTTAAATCAAAAACTATACTTATTTAAAAGAAAAATAGCTACACTTGCTTTAAGTAAAGAAAATCAACGGCAAAGTTATGTACGACGACAAAAGTTTCAGAGTAGAACGAGCAAACGCCCAGGAAGATAAAATCTAGAAGTCAGCAAAGAGCCAGGAGCTTAGTGGCATACTGGCGCATGTGCAAAGGAAAACTAGAACAATGATCGATTGAGCCGTTAACATGTGAATTTTAAGTCACAAAATGCACGAGCAAATAACGAACCAATGTGAATATTAAGTAAAAGCATAGTAGCGCATATAGAGACTAAAATTAAAAAGAAAACAACACCGATCACCTTTCTCTCAAACTACAAGATAATCTAGAGTCCTATTTTTGCGTGTTATTGGTTAGAGCTCAGCTTGTTTACATACCGACAGATATAGATTTAAGGATGCTATTAAATATTATTAGTTATTTTACTCTTTTAAACATGTTTCCTTATATAAAATATTATGTAAAAATTCTTTTGGGCGTGATACTCTTTACTTTAGTTCGCATGACTTCTGTCGTAATAGGTAACCTGCGATGATTTTTAAACTAAACCTTTCATTTTATTACCTGATTTAGACTACTCTGTTCCCGGTTAAACACAAGGTCGGTTTTAATGTGAGGAAAATCCAGTTGCCCCAAATAGAGGCAATCTGAATTGGGACAAAAATGAAAATTGCGTCAGTCAACAATATTTCATTACCGATCGAGAACAGAAGAGATACTTCACTTCGATCAGCCTTTTATATATGTCGTATCAGATGCGTTCTCAGGTTACTTCACCAAGGAATTGAACTCCAAACCTCAGGGTAAAACGTATTTTAACTAAGCACTTTTATCCACAATGATACGTATTCAGTAATACACTGTGGGTTAATAGATTTTCTTATATTTCTTAACTTAATAACAGAAATGATTACTTACGGATATACGCCCTTCTTATATGAAAATCTCATCGAACATTCAAGTATAAGATTAATAAATAAACCGGGGTTTCATTAACGGATGACCTTGCTGAAATATCTGTGGAGGACTCGATTGTTAATCAGGTTTGGCGATGCGCAAAACCCAATTAATTCCGTATAAATTCACGTTGAGATAGATTGGTGATAATCTGAAGAAACCTGACACCAGGTAAGCACAGACCTGCCATTTACAAGGCAAGAACGGTAGTTACACTAGTTAAGACGCAAACAATAAGAGCGGGGATAAGTGATCGACAAAAAATCACAATTCTTAAAGCATCTTCCACACTGACAATTTTCGGTAAAAACGATGAAACACACGTATCTGTGGATGAGAATTTAAGAATACTTATCGTAATATATATATATATATATATATATATATATATATATATATTAGTAATCCAAGTTGAATTTGTATTCACAACGAACAAATAAGTAGAATCCCTACTGTGTTTATATAATAGTGCTTTATAATAAATAGAGCTATTTATTTAAAATAGTTTTATATATACAAACATATAAAGACTACACATCCAGTGGACATGTTTTCATATATATTCAAGGTAATTTCCCCTTGAACCTACAACCAGGACAATATTTGGAGCATGGTATTATATTCCTTCTTTACCCTTAATCTTTATGGTTTCGAGAAGAAAACTAACAGAAAAACAACTGCGACAAAAAGCCTTACAAAAGAGCATAAACGAAAATAATTACATATATGAGAGGGAGAGAGAGAGAGAGATGTAAGGATGAAATAATTGAACACTGCTTATTAATACCAGGTTGATTTATGTGTTTGTCATTTAACCTTTATAATTTGCCCTAAGGTCAACCCAGCGGATTGACCTAAGTTTGAACTGTTCTCTGGCCCATTATCTAATGTCTATAAGCGTTATGACAATACATGCAGACCAAAATCGATGTCATGATGCAGTAGTTGGGTTCGGCTGCTCGCTATCGCTTATTAAATGACTTTCTATACACTTCTTTGTATCATTGAACCGAAAGTTTTAAGATTATGTTCAATGTGCTGAGAGGTAATGTGTAGAGACAGTCTTTTTTCGCTAACCCGTACGATTGTCTTTTAAAAGTGTTTATTATTCATTCAAAGAAAATAAATTTTAAACTGTCGTAATAAAGAAGAAATAAAAACCTCATAAAACTTCAATGTTCTTAATTTTATTTACCTTTTGAACAAATATGGCCGTCAAACCATGATGGGCATCAGGCTGATAGTGGGCAATGTAAACATTTTTATATGGATCGACAGTTTTAATTGAAACAAACTCATACCATACAATCGGATGACTCTTATAATGTTATACTAGAAAAGTTGTTTTTAACTTTACTAGAACTCGCTGTGTATTAATATCTGATACAAAAGCAAAGAATAGATAATATAACATAGATTTAGATTAATAGATATGAACTGACAATATAAATACGTATATTTTTGATGTACACCACTTATCCTCGTGTAGCTTTTGACCTTGATAAGTGTTAATGAGATTGTCAGTTGGATGGCGAAACTGTACTATGAGATGATGAAAACGATGGGCAAACTTTTATTAAGAGGACGGCTCTATGGATATTCGTTGACACTGAACTTGAAAACTGCCATGTATGTAAAGAAGCAGACCCGCGGTATTGTGTTCCAAAGACGGAAAGTTCTTAGAATAGAAACTCTGTTCATGGAAGTTATGTTACTATTTTAATAATAAAACGTTTCGATACTTTTAAATATTTCTTTTTTTTAATGAAATTCAAATAAAATCAAGTTTCATTGCTAATTTTATTTTCTAATTACAATTATAATTCGGAATTTTTTGATGAATGTTGATAATTTCTTTTATTTGAACTACTGTACTGGTCTTCGTTGTTAGTTTTACAACGTTTCGGTTGAGGTAACCTTCGACCTTCTTCACGTGTATCTTTTCAAACTCGGGAACCTACACAGAATACTGAGCTGAATCCCGTATTCAATTGTGCTCATTCCGTCAGTCATAATCGGGTAGAAGTGTGGATAAAATATGTTATTGTTAGTTATTAGATGATGAACCTTTTAACCTCTAGAAGACTGTCACTTTGAAGTTAAGTTCGAACAGATACACCCGAAGAAAGCCGTAGGTTACATCAGCCGAAACGTTTTGAAACTAAAAATCAAGATAAGAATCGTATTCCGAATAGCAAAATAATAGAAATTACAATTAATATTTAAAATACGTTATTATTTTAATTTCACTCGTATACAAATTTATTTAAGTTATGATTTTTAAATAGAATTATATTTAATTATATAAAACATATCAGTATCCGATCCTTTAGCAAATTAACACAATGTATATTATGTGTATAGCAGTTTCTATTAGTTGATATAAAATACAAATACCTACACATATTCCTTGATGGTATAAAGGCAATGAGCCAACGTGGAGAACTAACCTGTGGGATGTCAGTTCTACAACTAGTCAAAAGCAATTACCTATTTCCGGCATGACAAGTTATTTCTGTAGATCATCTTTCAGTCCGTTTTTCTTTTTTATTATTAGTATTTTACATAAAATGCGACCATTAACGAAGAGGAGATATTTTACACGAGTTATCGAGAATATAACGAATGTTTATTCAAATAAAATAGCATTTTTAAAATCCTACGTAATAAAAGGAGAAACTCTAGATTATTATGACCCCCTTAAGTATACAGTAACCTCAATGAATCTGATAATTTATAACCCACGCTTAAAAAGAACAATTTAAATGTATCGGTGATATTTCCTTTCTTTCATAATGAAATCTTCAGTAAAGGGGCGGAAATAAACATTAGATAGACACTGGTTTATTGTATTATAAGTGGCGAGTGTCTTACGACAAGTACTGTAACACATGCAGTTTTTATTTTCTTATTTAGCGCCTTATTTTCAACATTATAGAGAGAATGTGGAGATTAGTGACAGTTTGTATGTATAACATGAATTACATAATGGAATATCCAATGCCATTTAGAACCTCAAAGCGCTCGAATGGCTATTAACCTGACTCCAACTTAATTCTCAACTCTTTTATTTGTCTTTCCGAATGAGCTAGAGTAGATAAAATGTTAGTTTATAGTGAGAACTCATCTAGCTAAAACAGCGCACCATTGTCTGGCTGCAAAAGTATGCATTTCTTCACAAATAAGGGCTCATCAAACGACGGAGAGAATATCCTCTCCTTTCGAAAGAAAAAGACGAAAGGTAGCAAAACTATCCACTACTTTGGAGGGGTAGATAATTCTTGAGACAGAACAGATACTCGAGTTTGATCCTGGCAAAAAGTTGAATAAATATCTGAATATTACACGAGGTCGATTTCATGTGGGAAGTCCAGTTAACCCCAAAACCAATCAGTATTGATTGGGTACACAAAAAGCCTTGTCACCCAGGAACGACAGGCAATACACTATTCCCTTTTATTACAGTAAGATACGGCAATAATGCGTAGGGGGTGTCTGCTGAGACGGAACAAGAATATAATCACGTTGTTTTACTTTTCACTTTCTGAATTACATACGATATCAATTTAATGTGAGAGTCTATGTCCTCCGTAAAATGAGTGCACTTTCGACAAAGTACACAAATATCCATGATCGGATCCGTCAGGATAAATCGGCATACATATACAGATATAATACGTCTCGCGTCTCGTAACAAAAGTTAGCGTGTGAAGAAATCTACCGGGCAAAACCTTTTCCAGTGTTTATGGGAGGGACAAACACACATAGCAAGTTAGAAAACCCTCTATGGTCGGGCATGTATTCTTCACTAAATTTCTATAATTAAACGTTTTCTTTTTTTTCTATACAGATTGATAAGTTTTTAATTCCTTTGTTTTTAATTTCTCAGTTTAGGGTTTTTTTTCCCGTTCATATTTCTTTTATTTAACATTACTGACTGATATTTTATTTTATATGAATATTAGTGCGAACACTGGCGAAGCATAACTTTTTCCGTCATATTCTTGTACAATTTATGATGATACCAAAATAAAATAAAAATTATGAAGATTATGCCAAATCCATTTTTCAATTGCTAAAGAATACGGTTCCTTTTGAGAGCAAGCTACGGCCATTATTTCCGATATCGGGAAAACGTGGTTGTGCTAAATGACCCGCTCGTATGAAGTACGAGTTATGTCGCAGTAAAACCACTTACATTAATTACAATTCCATTCTTTTATCACAACGAACTTCTGATGTGTCCGTACATTAGATTAAAAAGAAATAGAAGACGAGTATGTTCTACTTGGTTGTTTCGCGGAGTGCGATGAGGGGCACCTGTCAAATAAGATAAAAGTGTAAGAGATGACATTGTTTGCGATGGCGAACATCCGTCATTGTCAACGATACCATCATCGTCCAAATATCTGCGGAGAATCGGGAAATCGTAAATCCGGTTTATCTTCTAGTTTTTCTTTCATTTTAGCATCGTCCAACAATAAGTTGTTCCTAATCAGTGAAACCGTAGCCCTGTGTGTGAGCAGCTAAGGACATAACTGCATGTGTTTCGTGCTCTGCTGTCTTCATTCGTCATCTTGTTGTGTGACACGTTGGTTAGACTATTTCTCTTCTGTGTCAAATCTGCAGCAGATCATTTCGTGTGTTTTATTTATCTCTGCGGGTTCCTGAAATCTGAGTTAGAACCGAAACGGTAATTTTCGATACATTTGTGCAAAGGCACACACCATAAAGGGACCCTACTTTTTCCGTTCCTGTCAGGATACTGACATCCGTGAGAAGTTTTCTAGCACGGTAGAGAGAGCTCACTGTTCTCTGCAGCAGGCTTAGCTGTATCTTCCATATATTTGTTCTGATTAATGTTTTTTTGTGAATGTTAAGCCAGGGAACTTCAATACTGGACTCTAAGGTAGGGTGTTTTTATCCATGGCAATCGGTGATAGAAAACGTTTCTTATAGTTGTTAAAAGGAGCTTTGTCTTAGCATCAAATGTTACCATCCCTTTAGAAATAGGGTTACTTAAAGTTTTATGTTCAAGCAAATAATATTCAGATGTACACATTTTTCATATCTGTTGTTCGCATCTATTGTTCGCTTGTGCATGCAACTTTGCGTAATGCTTCCACGATATTAAATTTCGCGTCCTTTTATAATGCATAGTAATCCACAGAAATCTGTACTTCTATATTATTCATAATGATAATATAGAAGTAAAAAGACTTATGTTGCGATTTAATTTACATATATGTAAGTAGTGTGTATTCACCCTCGTATGTAAACTAGTTGGCAATACGTATTACAGAAAGTCAGAAAAAATAAAAAGCTCGTTGAGGAGATAGTGTGCATAAAAGAAATGAAAGTTTCGACAAAAAGCAAAATGGTTAGTAGAATTAGTTTGTTAGTGCTTATGAACTCATTGCCAAAACTAACCATTTCACACACAGACACATGTATGTATGTATATATATATATATATATATATATATATATATATATATATACAAGAAAAACCAAATCCTAAATAGACGCGTGCGAAACACGTCATATCTTTTGCAACATTGTTTGGAAATAATTATAAAATTCAATAATACTTAAAAATTAAAGAACATATTGAATGTACATTCATTAAATTTGTTATATTAAAACGATATATACTTTAACAGTTTGTGTAATTATAAATATCTGATATTTATTTAAATGGTATAACAATTGTCAAGCCTAAGTAATATTAATTCACAATATTTTGATCATTCAATTGTTGTATGTGTGTATATATATATATATATATATATATATATATATATATATATATGGTATCATATTGTTGTTGGGTTTTTTTACAAAATAAATTCATATTTAATAGCAAGGCATGGCCAGCGTTATACGCACATGAATATCAAGGGTGTATGATTTCTTAAAACAATACGACGTTGATATCTAATTTGTATATAAATTCAAAAACAAACAAATCACAATGTTAATAAAAGTGTATACAATTAAAATGTAATTAATAACGTTAACATTATTATTAAAAATAAATAATGTTCCATTCTGAAAATAAATTAACAGTGAATAATATGATGTAATTTACATTTATTTCAAAATGAATTATTTAAAATTATTATTTAGAAAAGAATAGTAGCTTTATTCTATCAACGTGTGTTCATATCTAGTAATGCAACTATGTTTGGTATTACGTATAAATAATAGTGTGCGTTTATTTGTTCGTCAGGGATCAGTACATTGGAAGCTTAAATTTAAAGAAGTTTTTTTTACGAATGATTACATAGTACTGTTTATTAAATGTAAGTCGCTAGCGGCAATTCATTTTTAAATTTTAAGTTACTAATATGAAGAACAGTGCGAACAATTAGGTTCCAATATTATAAATGAACCCCCACTTTAACATGAAAACATAATTTATTTTCTTTTTACGGTCATTATTTTAATCAACTTAATAAAAGTGTTCTTTTCTTATGAGAATTTTCAGTACTATTAATACATTCTCCACATAAATACGACAACGGATTTATTTTTGTATTTATTGACCTAACCGATAATTTCCTCTAGAGACCCCAGATGAAATCAGATGAAAATGTCATTCGCCTCTTTAGGTGAAAAATGTAACGCTTATTGATACTTATATGAATGTTCTGTTAACATGGTGATTACTATAACGCACACGCACCCCCCACACACACATATATATATATATATATATATATATATATATATATATAATTATTTTTGGGTACGGAAAAATTAGTACAACATTAGTACCGTCGGTTTCAAGCACAGAAGAACTTAGCCAAATGGCTCTCTTCAGCTTATGTTGTCACCTGTTTCGGAAATGTGAAGCCACGTGTCACTTTCGTTTGGACACGTTATTTGCTAGTGTTATGTATATTTGTACCAAAAATAAATATTACGCTCTTAATTTTAATTTCAATTCTCAATTAATCGAGCACTCTGCTGGGATCTGTCCTACTATATTACCAAAGACGTTATATATATATATATATATATATATATATATATATATATATATATATATATATATATATATATATATATATACGAGAGAGAAAGAGATGGAAAATGGCGAAGTGACTAAATTCTTCAGCATGTGTAGTGTTTGTAGTTAGACGGAATGGCGTCTTGAAGGAAAGAAAATTAAATTGATGTCCGTCGTGCATTATTGAATCGTTCGCATTCGATCCGCTTTGCACTGTTCGCTTCTTGTTAATTGATTACTTGATTGATTGATCCAGAGTTATCACGGGGGCGCAGGTGGGTTTAGTTAAGAAGACGAAAATAAGCAGCAACAGAACACAAAAAGTAAGTAGTAAAACAGGAAGATGTTATTTTTAAAATCTTTTATGCTTTCTCGCTCGAAAAGATACATCATTTAAGTAAAGAGGAAGACGTATCTGTCGCCAGTATTTTTTTTTTCGTACATTTTTGTATGTTAGCATTTACAGAAGAAAACTTATTTTATGTTATCCTTTTTCATGGATACATCTTCTAAGTTAAAGGATTGATGGTAAGGATTAGTAACAAAGGTAGGTAATGTTAGCAAGATGAAACAGTAAAACAGCTGTCGATCAAGATAAATACAAAAAAATTAACGACGATTCCCTTGAGGGAAACCAATGTAGGACAAATTAGTTTAACAAATTATATTATAAAGTACTAGACGCACTAGTGAGCCACTGGGTCACAACAACTACCACTACTTATTTTACATTGATTTAATTCGAATATTCGCAAACTGTGACGTATTTTAGGACGTGTTCTTCCTTGCACAAGATGATTACTTAATTGTATTGTTGTTATTATTGTTATTATATCGATGTACTATTTTATATTTGTTATTAGTATAAAGAAATATTATTTTACCATCCAATGTACATACGTGCTTGTCGTGTTTATAGACGCTCTTATGCAAATTAGATGACGACGTTAAAAATAAGTCACTCTTCCTTTCAATGTTAAAAGACAAAGAAATATTAGAAAGTGGTTAAATCACCATATTAATAGCTGGCGAGAAATATACATAGATAGATAAGAAATAGATGTGTGACTTATTCAGGTAATTATAAATTACGGCTTATAAGAACGATTAGCGCAGGATTTTTCATCAAACAATTTAATCCCAGAACTATATTTACATTTTTCAATTTTGAGTGGAGAAGTGTATCCATTTCGTTGAGGAAGGTCCTGCTCATGCTGTATTTAACGCGAGAAAGTGTGTTAAGGAAATGGTTCTATTGCTCTATTTTTCTTGTTTATACTAGGGAATATTGTTGCTGAATCTGCTCTCACAAAGTGCTTCGTTAGACTAAAGTACTTCATTGTTAAAAATGAAACCACTAGATTATAATTTCGATTACGTGGTCGATATTGGCAACGAAGTTCTTGAGAACCGTCCAGGAGTAGCATGATATTATGTTCATATATCTCAGATGTTCGTTCGGTGTCCTTACATCGAAGTTATATATCTAAGATATTGAGGTATTGAATTTTGTCTGACAACTGCTTGCGGACTATGCTCAGGAATTGACCGTTTCAGCCACATTGAAGCACTAACGTCATCTCGATGAAGACCGAAGGAATATTTTGGAAACTTGTTCTCCAGAGCGTAAAAGACAACTAATCTATTATACAACGGAATAGAAACATCAAATTGTTCCTCGTGGTTGGTTTCCTGACACAGGTCAACTGCTTGGTAATGTATGTCGTGTATAGGGGCCAACATCTCATCGAGCATATTAACAGAGAGAGAGAGAGAGATGACTCGGGTAGCCTAAACGTCGACTGTATGCCCACATTCTGCACTTATTTCTGAAGAACTACTACTAACCATCATGCTTTCCTTGCGTCGTGAACAACTGATAAACGCGTAGATATCCACTCCCTTCGAGAAACCGACAGTTACTGTTAATTAATTGTATAATATAGCCATAATATATATATATAGATATATATATATATGTTCATATGTATTCGTATAAGTATATTATTGTTACATATACGCTTATATTTAAAAATATGTTTTATAATATATATATATATATATTTGTTTCAGTATTTACTTAAACATTCGTTAATATATGATCAGCGAGTAGTGGTATACGTATACTTATTGCAAGCAAACTACAGGGAAGAAATCGTCAAGAAAACTGTAAAGATGACGAGTCCCTTTCTTTGAGGTAAAGAAACGTTAGTGTTGCTTACCTTACATAAATATGAATTATACTTATTTGTTTCATAAAGAAAAATAAGTCTTATCGTCGATATTTAACGTTACCGCATTACGTCTGACAAATCTATATTTCATTCAGACTAGCCAGTAAATTACAGAAAATCTCAATCTGTTTGCTTCATCTGAAAAACAGACATTCAAATTGAATTTACAATTACCTATTCTATCCGACCCGATAAATATTTCAGTAATAGATTCTTAAAGAAATTAACCGTATATCGTAATTATATTATCCAGAAAGTAGTATCCAATCAAATGTGTTGGCTTGTTAACATTGGCATTTTCAAATTGCGTCGTAATTCATAAAGTGTTTCCTATCATTTAATATACACATCCGATGGCTTTCTTAATCTAGTTTATGAGATTAAAATCAATTATTCATTTATTTTAAATTAGTACACACATCGGATTTTGATTTTTGTCAAATTATATTTCTATATACGGTTTGTTAGATAAAAACAAATTATTATTGCAACATAAAATTAACATGAAAATAGTGTTAAGCTGTCAGACGTCTTGATATATTAACACGATTGCAGAATGTTTTTCTCTCAACTCTAGACAAACGCAAAACGAAATCGGTTTAACAGTTACAACATATCTTTCTAGATTTTAATATATCGTATTATTTTGAAAGATTTCGATTCACCACTGTTCGTGATCTATTTTCCTCTCAGTTAGAAAGAAAAAAGTAATGACACCTGACGTGAACGATTGATATTTGAAAACAATTCGCAAATCTTATCTGTACGCGTGGGCCGATTGCTTTTGCTAGCAGCATTTACAAAGATTATGAATTCGAACCTTAGACGGTCTGTATTTATTATTTTCTATGATGTAACTCTATACAACTGATTTAATTTGAATTAAAATATAAAGCGCGGTAAATACTCCGCCGGGTCAACCTTAATAACTCGGCACTGAAAGCCCTGTGCTTAGGCCCTTATCTCTTTTTATAGAGTGTTAGGTATGCGTATAATTTTATATATTTGTATATACAGGATTCACTCATAGATTATTTAACAAATCATTATGAATTTTAAGACACAGCATCTGGGTGATATGGGTCATAATCTGATATATACTTAGTTTTATTCAGGTGTATTCAAGGGGGAAAGAAGTTGAAATTCCTACGTTAGAATTCAGATATCTCTGATTTCTAAAATGTTAACAATCGGTATTTAACCTCAATTAAAAATATTATCTAAGATTCAGATTCCTTGGCGTATTTAAAGTGTTTTAGGGGGTGATAATATGGACATAAGCGTCCATTTAAACATTAAAATATTTTTAATTTGCATTAAATTTGATCTGTAGTCATTAGACACCAACTAAGAAAAATTCTCTGAATTTAAATTTCTTCTGTATACCCAGTTAATCTTAAATCTGCAATTTGACACATTCCTTGAATCAGTCATATAACGGATGTTGATAATACTTGTATTCTAGACGAAAGGTCGTGTATCATTATGTATCGATTATAATCTTCGTAAGAGAACATAAAATTGCAAAATTGTTGTTCGGGGAATTAATTGTACCTGCCCTGGGAAGGGGATTCTTCGAATATATACGTGTGTATTCGGACTCTTTCGCTGTATAACACTTCTTCAGTAACGTTACACAGCTAAATGCCACAAGATCGAAACTCGACGGTCAGCGCTTCTAACCTTTCGGTCGTCAGTCGCGAGTGAGCGAAATCTTAATGCTTATATAAACACTGTCAACTGCTGAAGAGTGTTCCATTTGTTTACACGAAAAGCTTTACATTTTCGTTGATAGTTTATGGTTTCACTTGCAACAGTGTTCAACCTAAGGAGGCCATATGTAGATATCTACTGACACTGTTTCGCTGTATTGAAGATGTTCAGTGTGGCTAAGCAAACAAGTCCTTCAAGCCGAGATCGAAACTCAACCGTCTAGGCGATAGTCGGCGCTTCAAACCATTCATCCGTTAGCGACGAACCATGAGTAAGCAAAACTTCAATGTTTATATAAGCACTGCCAATTGCTGAAGAGTTCTCGATTCTTTTTTTACATGAGGAGCCTTACATTTTCGCTTATGGCAGTTTGCGTTTTAAGCTTTTTAAAGGAAATGTACGAATAATCGTAGAGGGCGTTTAAATATTTCCTGTTTCTGCAATGTAAAAGTAACGAAGAGAATCCACACACTACAGCCATCAGAGTTAATACAAATTCAAACAAAAAAAGAATTGTGAAACAAAATCGTATATAATAAAATAAAGAAAAAACACTAAAAATAATAAAGCACGCTGAAATTCCTTAAAACACGTGTTTCTCCTCGCATTGATTGAAAGAAAAAACGCGAATAGCAAACGTCTTTAAAGCCAAATAGTAAAAAAAAATCCTTTTGAAACGATGATTCTCTCGTAATTTAAACCGCGTAACAGATAAAAGACCTTCAAAAACTAAAACCAGAATTTTCCTCTGGAAAGGTTTTCTTTTTACTATTATTTTGTTTTCGTTTTATTTTTGTTGCTGTTGTTTATCGCATCTTCGTGACACTCCGATATAAAAAAAAACACTACTCAGTAAAATTAGTCTTGATTGCCATTTAATCCACGTTCCACTATCGCGGGGTGTCGGCCATTTTGTTTTTATCCGGCCGGCCTTGTCATCCATGTCAATGCCATATCGTCAAAAATACGACGTTTGTTTAGATTGCTGTATTCATTACCGATACTCGTGTTTGCGTGCGTTGTTCGCTTGACTTACGCGTTGTCCCTTTTTCTTGTTTTTAGTCAAGTTTACTTTCCGGCTTTTGTAAAACAGATAAAAAAATAAGACTTACTTTTCCGGTAACAATCTAAAAATCTTTTTCTGTATGTTTTTATACATGTGGCCTGATAATACGTATTATTCGGTCTACTCATCTTATCTTGGATATTTTTCTCAATATTTTGTTAACCTTCGACCTCCTCCATGCGAATGGTGTCGAATTAATAAACAAGTTTTAAGCTCTCAAATGCATACGAGAACTGTTCACATAGACACGTGGCGCAACGGATAACGGTGTTAAGATGATTAGTTCTAAGTGACAGTCTTTTAGGGGTTGATGTTTTAATTCTCATTACAGGCGCTACTAACTTAGAATTTTAAAAAATCACCTAAGTCTTCTACCCGGACATAGCTAACAGAAAGAGAACAATCTGCCTCCGTGGATTAAATAAAGGGTTCATTTCAAAATTCCTTATCGATTAAAGTTCGACACGATGCAATTGAAGAAGCCCGACCGGAACGTTGTGCGAATAACATGAAATATGAGAGCAGTAGCCCGAATAATAGGAACTAGAAATTTCTTTTTAATTAGAATAGCCCATTCTACGGAAATTCCTCAGTGCTTTTGAAATATATAAATGAAACATTTATTCGCCTAATAATAATGTCTTCGGTGTGTTTTTGAAGAGCACTTTAAAAAAATGGCATTACTAGTTGTTTTTATTTAACTTCAATGGTTATCTTCAAAGGGTCGTTTTCCACCTCTGTAGGTCTTTATAAATACATAATAAGAACATCAGTTGGCAGAGTGCATAACTCGGCTAGACAACGTGAGGATCAATCAAAGTCTTGTCTGGTTCTTACTTCTTCAAGTCGGACATTATTTTTGCTGAATATCTCATCTAATCAGATAGTTTTTAGTTCGAAAAAAGTTCCATGTGTTTTTCTCGGTGGCTGTACATCCAAACTCCACGTCAATGCGGGTGTGCTCCAGGAATCAATACTTGTACCTATACTATTACAGGGTAAGTTAAACTATCTAGGGAAATGATTGGCGCCGTCCCTTAAATGTTGGTGTAGTAGGCAGCGAAAAAGGAGCCTTCAAATCGACGTCGATTCTTGTCGATTCATTTATGATTATTATCCGTAGTGGTTGTGATTAGTAGTAGTAGTAGTAGTAGTTAAAGTCCCTACTATTCCATGACACATCCGTTATGCTAGAGATGCTTAATATTATATTAATCAATTCTGTTAAATAGTCTAATAACGTATAAGTGTTTCATTTTAATATTAGCAATAACAGTAAGTGTACTAAGATTCCGCTCAACGACAGACTAGGAATCCTATAGTTCATGTACGCTAACTCAGAGGAAATTCGGTTGCTGAGACTGTAAGTAAAAGAGAAATAGACAGCATATTAAAATGATAATATAGAGTCGGTTGTCCGGAAACTTTAGCACGTTTAGTAAGATGCAAATTAAACATTAACAAACTTCGTATAACAATGAAAAGCAGTTAAGTAGTAACGATCGAAATTGTACAGGGGTTCCCCCTGATGATAGTGTAGTTCTGGATCCGGTATCAGAACTGTTAGCTGCGAAGCAAAAAAGATCAAGAGTTATTCAAATACTTATAGGACTTTAGGGGAAGACGTGTTCAGCCTCCAGAAAGATGGTCTACAAAGCGAAAAGACGTTGGACTTGCATGAGAGCCATGGCAAAGCGGTGATATACGTAACACGCTTTTTTTAAGTAGTTGAATTATTTTCCCTAGCTTACTTTCCTTAACAGCACGGCTCGATGGACCATAATACATGTAGCAGACACTTTAATGACGTAAACCACAATGGGGATCACTCTACTTTTGAGGAAAATGAGCCAGGAAGGAGATATTGCTTGATAGCATTTATGGACAGATAACACCAATGCTATATAACCACCTTTCTGCAGAAATGCCCAGCCACTTTTAGAACAGCAGTTGAGGAGTGGAGGTCGAAGTGGTTTCTCCTGATGATGATGTAATGCTGGATCCGGTAGCGGAGCATTTTGCTGGGAAGCATAAAAAGATCAAATTTTATACAAATCCTATTCATGAAGTCTAGTTTTATGAGATTCCAAAATATCTGTAAGCTTTCTTATTATATTTAGGTTGACTTTAATGATTATCACCAAACGATCGTCCTCCAACATTGAAGGACTTCCACAACTACTCGCACGTTCTTACCTCAACTTCCTGTATTAGACAGTAAACTAGATTTAAAATAGTGAAGACATTTGCTAGCAACAAAGTGTAGTATCTGTAGTGATCCTACATTTTGTCTTTTCTGTACTCAGTCAGTTGTGAAGTCCTTCTAGACTGAGACAATCTGTATTTTTGTTCCAATCCACAGCGCCTGTTTTAGTGAAGCTGGCATTTTTCCACATTACAAACCTACCTTGTGGCTAACTTTAACCCTCGTGGGGAGGCAGATAAATAGGAAATCTATGAATAGTTTTATAATTATTTCCTATGAACCAATTCAAATTGATAACTATAGAAATTTTAAAAAGTAATAAAGAAAATAAAAATACAGATAAGGGCCGAGGCAAGTCTACACACTGGTCATTATTTACCACCTAACAATGTTAGTTAACCCTGCTAGTTCAATAAATGATGTACAGCTTGAATTAAAATGACTCGCATCTTACCCGAGAAAAAAAGTGTTGCCTTATCTCTATCACTAAAATAAAATGTGAAACATGTTTACGTTTGTATGTGTGCGTCTCTCGTAAATTAAAATGTAATTCTTTTTTTAAATTATTAATCGATATATATTAAAATCTAAAATGCAATATAGTGAGATAAACATTTAAAAAAAATCTTATTTTAAGATATTTAATTCCGATATTAACTCCAGCAGAACGAATTTTTTTTAATACTACCTTCTTATCGAAGGGACACTAAAATAAGACGTTTCACGTTCCCTGTATTCCTCGGATAAATCGCCACTCTGTCTACTGCCATTGTTACATTCTTTGTTTTATATTTTCTGTATCAATTTGTCTTGGCAAGAAAATCTATCTTTTCTAAATGCTAGTCACAGGTGTATAGTAATGTGTTTCAATTAATAATGAAATAAACGATTTCGTAATAATTGAATGATACTTTCAAAATCCTATTTAAAATAATTTGATGAATAGAAAACCGACACAGCTAAAAAGAATTTCGAAGTATTTATGTGATTTAAAGAAGTCCGATCGATTTTATTGCTAAGCCATTTTTTTAAATAATATTTTTTGTTTAAAAAAATATTAATATTTTCTTACAGGGAATTTAGAGAAAAGGGGATTATGATCGAAATAAAAGTAAAGATTGCCGTGTAGGTACAGGTTTCAAATAAAATAAAGTTTAATGTTCCATTCGGCATAGACATATTTGAACTGAGCTGTTAGTATGTTCACATTGTGCTCTTCAGTTCCGTGTTTTGGGAAACCAAGGACAACTGACTTTAGAGATGGAGAAACATACTAAGTATAACTGTGCTTCTCCGTACGCATCAAATATTCCTCTATAAATGTACAAATTGTTTGCACTTCTCAGCTAACTATACTTTAATAAAAAAACGATGTTTAACCCCGACGAAGTCAGTTCTATACATCGATATTTTGAATAATCGCGAAACAAATAGTTGTGTTATATTAAACTAATTCCAATGAGTAATAGACCAACCAAATGTTACAGAAATTACATTGTTCATTAAAAGTTCAATGTTATACACGTTAACATGTTAATGTAAACATTTAATTAGTTGCTGCCCTATTTTAAATATGTTTCAGCTGGAACGTTTAATAAAGCTTTGTGGATATATCTGAAACATCAAGAAGTGGTCTTACTGTTTGGCAGGCCGGGCGCAACTCGATGCGTTCATTTGAATAATGTCGATGGAAAAGCGCTCGTTGAAGAAAGTCAACTGACGATCGTCCCTGATGTGGCGCGACATTAATAGACGCAGGCGATTAAATAAGTCCCGAAATCGCTCAACTTGTTTCCACGGCGATTGGTTGGAATACGAATCTATCGAAGACTGGCCTATTTTGATAATTCTCGCCCCATCTCTGGCGATGCCACGTAGCAGAGTTAATCATCTATTCCGTTAATTGTGATGGCGAAAATGTGACGATACAAGTCGTTGTTTCGATAAACTAATTTCCAACAGTGTAGAGTGTAGATTTATGAAAAAACTATTCTAAAAATAAAATATACGTTACTTATTGTTTTAAAAGCCACCACAGGTTTTGTTCGTTCATGGAAGTCGCTCCAGACAAGGCATGAAGCTACTTGATTATGCTAACAAGAACGAAATATAATTAAGTTAAATAATAACAAAAAATGCAGAAGGGTACAATTATTCAAAACAACGTCGTCTTTTGACGGATGATGATACATTCAGAGGCAAGATAATAGAATCGTTGACGGGCCAACTCATCCACGCTAGAATTACATCAAGAGATTCATATTCAGGCGCAACATGGCACTTGAGAATACTTGGATATTTAGCGAGTGGTTATGGAGAAAACTCTTAAGGAGTGACCCCTGGGTTAAGTCTCCTGAACTATCACTCTTGAAAATGACAACCAGAAAAATATTATAACCTCATCCCCCCCCCCTATGAAGTATACTTTAGTACTTTCATTAATTCTCAGTTATCAGACAAACACAACCTGAATGAGGCCTCACCGTCAGCGTTATATTCTATGGACTCCAAACGGGCTAGCAAAAATGTAAGCCCTTCAATAGTCCAATAGGGAAAGACGTTGTTACAAGGACAGTTGACAAAAAAGTACCTCCTAGTTATTGAATAATCTCTGTAGTAATTTAATCGTAGTAATTAGTTTTAGCTTAGTTTTTTTGTACATTTTATGTATTTCAGACTATTTTGCATATTGGTTAGTAATCACTAATGAGCCGAAGGACAGGGTTCCATATTCATTCGACTCATACCAAAGATCCAAAAGTGGTACTAGATGACACTTTTCTAAACACTCAGCAATATAAGGTTATATTCAGAGGTAAATGAAGCACTTCAGAGCAAAAAAGTAGCTTCCATAACCTTTTCTATCTCGGTGTAATAATCAATGCAAAGGAAACGTTTGGGTTTCGTTCGACTGGTTGATCCATTTATTTATTTTTTATAAATATTTGCACCCAGAGAGTACATATATGCATTTAGTTGACGTAAAGATTACATTCGTTGTGACATTAAAATAGTGAAAGAAACGCAGTTACCGCCGGTGAGCAGATGTTTGTGTTTCCATATAAGTCATGCTCTTGTTTTTAGATAAGTAACATATATATATATATATATATATATATATATATATATATATATATATATATGAATTCAAAAAGTTCAATTATTCAGCATTTACTTATGAAGTAAACTTCGGGATAAAAGCTTGTAAAATTAGAATGTACTCGTATTTCTTTCTGTGCCTTAATAAATGAAATGTCAACAGATAAATTTTGTTGTCATATGAACTGAATGAATACTGTTACATAGAGAATCATATATATATATATATATATATATACACACATACATATGTATATGTAGAAAGATATATATTAGACAACCTCTGAATTGTGGGGGCACAACCACGACTAATATTTATTATACGAAGGGCGTTCAATAGGTAATGCCCCTGGTCCATTTTCCATAGCAGCAGATTACTGAAACTTGGCACGGTTATTAATCTTTCTCTACATAAGAACCACCCAGAGTTATGCATTTGTCCCATCGTTTGATGCAGCTCTGGACACCGTTTTCGTAGAACACCCCAGGTTGGTCCTCCAACCATATCGTCACTTCAGAAATCAAGGCTGCATCATCTGGGAAATGCTTTTCTTTCAAAAACAACCTCATGGCTGGGAAGAGATAAAAGTCAGAGGGTGCAAGGTCAGGAGAGTAAGGGGATGTGGGATGATTTCATAGCCCGTGCTTCTGATCTGGCGACATGCGAGTTATGGACCGGAGCGTTGTCCTACAAGAGAAGGATACCTTTGCTGATTTAGCCCCGCCTCTTGCTTTTGGTAGCTTCTCTTAATTTTATCAAAAGTGAAGCATAATAGGCTCCTGTAATTGTGGTACCCTTGGCCAGGAAATCTGTCATCCCTACTCCGTACAGGTCCCAGAAGACTGTGAGCATAACCTTGCCAGCGGAGGGCTGCACCCTTGCCTTCTTTGGAAGTGGTGAGTCCAAGCGCTTCCACTGCATTGACTGGGCTTTGGTCTCTAGATCATAGTGATGGACTCAAGTTTCATCCTGTGTAATCAGTCTTTTGATAAAGTTTGACTCATTTTCTTGGCACATCTCGAAATTCATCCTCGAACACTTGACGCGTTCTTGTTTCTGGAAAAGTGTGAGCAACCTGGAATTACATTTGGTAGACACCTTATGCATATGTCATGAATGATAGTTTCCACAGACCCTGTACTGATTTTGACCTATTGGACTATTTGGGGAATAGTAATGCGTCGATCTTCCAAAATGGCAGCCTCAACTTGACGGACAGATGCCTCATCAAATGCAGAAACTTTACGCATTCGATAATTCATAAAATATGGTATATTCTAAGATTATTCTTGCATAACTAAAAGTAATAAATCGCTTTTACTTCTATATTATTTTTCTTTGTATAAAAGTAAATTTACTTTTTGCCATCTAATTGATATGTGTGCGTAATGCGTACAACCACACGTTGCAAATTAGATGCAAACGTTGTATAGATCTTTTTTTCTCTACATGTTCATGGAAATATTAAGAAATATTATAGTGCTTGAATTAACATAGTTTTGAAGAAGTGAGAGAAATACATAAATAGTTAAGAGAAAGTGGCATGATATGTTCAGTTAATTATAAATTTCAACTTACTAGAACAATTACACCACACTTTTAAAAAAGAATTTCATCTATAAAATAAGGAATAATTTAGTATGTATTTTTTGTTATTAATGTATATAGAAAAGAAATTAGGGAAACAAACATGGACTAACTCCTATGTGATACAATATTAGTGTTTGTGCGTACAGAGTAAAATATATGATAATTCACTGAATCTTCACAGCTGCCTTCCATCTCAGTACGTTTATTCACTGCCATCCCATTCTAGTCACTGACTTTATAGATAGCTTTTCAGACCAGCTCTGCAAATCTGAATGGCGTATAGCACAGATGGCGGTCTAACAGCATACTTTCAATTGTTGCCGCTTATGTCTTCAATTGTGGTTATGTACTTACAACAGTATATATTAATAATATGCAACTCTTACATTGCCATAGGACTTTCAGTATGTTTGAATTACAAATAAGATGGCAGATCGACCTCTGTACACCATTGGATTAGAGTTACACACTATTTTATAAGACAAGTACCACTCTCTGTGCCTCAATCATCGTAAACAACTACATGCCAAAAAAAGATGACCGGTAATCACTTTGACACATATTTTACATGAGTTGTCTCCTAGTCTGATTATGATGGCTGATGTACTCCATCTAGTTTATATATATATATATATATATATATATATATATATATATATATATATATATATATACTAAAAGGCTAATCCTCCTCAAGATGGGTAAAATGATTCCCCGAATAGAATAGTTTTGCACCATTTTCATTCCGTTTACGAAGATAAAAATCAAGATATATTGCCATGAAAACTTATGTCTAGAATTCTTTTTCTTTATTTTGATTTAAATTTTAGAAAATATAAAACATGTTAGGCTTAAGCTTAAGGGGTCTTTAGAAGAAATTTAAATTCATGGAATCTCCCTGAGTTAGTGTCTAATGACTATGGTTCAAATTTGATGCATTTTAAAATGAGAGGTTGCGCTCGTATGTTTCCCCTTTAAAAACTGTTTACACCTTTTATACGTACTTCGAAGAACTTAAAATATGCGGGTATACTGATTATTTTGTGTTATAGTTCTAAAGAAGACGGAGGTATCTGAATTTTCACGTATGGAGTCAACATCCTATACCCTTTGAATTAAACTGAATATAGCCCACATTATTCCTAGCAGCTGTGTTCAAAAATTAGAATATTCGGTTAATTAGTTTGGGTGTTAATCCTATACATAGAAATGTATGAACATATACACAAACCAAAGCGTAGGTATATGCGCACGCACGCAAACATACATATTTATATACACATACATACATATACATGTCCACATATACATACATCAATATAAATGTATATATATACACATGCACACATATATAGACATGTGTATATATTCTAGATTTATATATATATATATATATATATATATATATATATATATATATTCTATTGTACAGATTAAGGGTGGTGCCATCCCATAGATCTCTGTATTGTAACTAATGAAAAGTCAACTTGGGGTGGCTCTTGACTGTGGTATACCACATTACTTTTTTGTACATATATGTGCAAACGTATACTATTCTTATACTTATATGAAATGCATTATTTTACGAGGTGTTTGCCTTTACGGATATATATATACATATATATATATATATATATATATATCCTGGGTTGGCTGCTTTTCCTTCAAAATCGTGATTTTGTTTTAAAATGTTATTATCGTGGAATTTAATGATTTTCTTACTGAATTCCGTTAATGCGTCTATGACCTTTTTGCGATTAAAATTCATTATTTCTGTGGCGCATAAATTGGAAGCGATTAAATGAGTGGATGAATTGCTTAGCAGACCGAATTCAAATTACAACTGCATTCAATATTCAATGTTTATTTTATTTTATTTTCTGGTTTTTATTTTAATTCATTAGTTTCACGTTTTTAGACTCTTTTTTATTCGTCATGTTATGACTAGATTGACGAAAAACTGAATTTAACTAACACCGATATCGGTGAACTGTTTTGTTACAACAACTACTTCAACCTGTTCTACTATAATGTGACTGATATACTCGTAAGCTGGGACATATTTTCAAGACAGCCTCTATAAGTTAATTTATTTCTACATTATTATTAATATTAATATTATTATTATTATTAATAATAATAATAATAATAATATAGAAGTATCAACTTTCGGGTGTTAACTCTTTACATAATAATTTGATTATTTCTGTAGAGCACCAGGCCAATTCCCTTGACTTTAGAAATTCTAACTGTACCTTAACACTTTCGCCGTTCTTAATAAACAAGCCTTTTTGCAGAATTGAAAGAGAAAATATGGTTCAGTCATTTATTGTAGCTTTTAGTTATGGTCCGAAGAGTTCCAATTACAACGGGAATCACTTTGACTATTCATTTCCATAATCTAATTGATTCCCATTTGAAATATTGATACTAATAATTGTTTCCTGTTATTTCTCCTACAATCTAGTAGCGAAGAGCTATACCAATCATTAGCGAAGAGCTATATCAATCACTAACAAATTGTCTTTGTTTGTTTAGAAAGACTAAACTGGGTCTGGAAAGTCGAATAATCTCATCAGTGTATATGTGCATGTTCCAAAGAAGTCTGAAATTATTATTATTATTATTATTATTATTATTATTATTATTATTATTATTATTATTATATAGACGTAAACAGACATATTTCGTTAATTAATTCACATAGGTGTTTGCCGTGGTCACGCGGACACATAAACAAATTAGATGCCAACACTGAAAAAGCGTCACGCTTTCTCTAAATATCTTATTCTGTACTGTATTCCTGGGCAACACCGAATTACTTATCTTCGGCCCTCCACCTTCATAAAGTAATAGAAACTCATATTTGTTTTGATGTACCCAATGCTTAGTTACTTGTCTATGTCTACACCATCAAGCATGTATCATTTATCAAATATACTATTGTATTATTATATACATCTGCCTTATCTAGGGCATTAGGCACCTACCGATTGAACATATACCCCTTACCAAGTGTACAACTGTATCATTCACATCCTGTTCCATCTAGGATAATGAGCACTTCCCGATTAAGCATATACGACTTGCCAAGTTTTCTACTGTATTATTAGACATATGCTCTATCTAAAGTATACAACACTTTTGGTTAAGTGTATACAGCTTGCCAAGTATAATAATGTATTATTAAACTATTATTGCTCCAGAGTCTAGTAATTTAAATTCATGGAATCTTGCTTAATTGGTGTCTAGTGACTTATGATTAAATTTAATGCAAATCTGAAATATTTGAATTTTCAAATGGGATGTTACGCCTATATTATGCTTTTTAAAAACTCTTTAAAGTATGCCAAAGAAACTGAAATTTTGGATGTAATTATTAATTGATGTCTAAACCTATAGTGAAAATCTCACGAAATCGAAGCATAAGACTTTATTAAACTAAATATAGCACATATACCGACCGCATACGCCTAACAGCTGTGTTCTAAAATTCAAAGTATCGGTTAATTATTTTAGGAATTAATATATCTATAGTAATAATAATCCAGGTAAAGTTTACATGTAGAGATAATCCTTACTGTGTGTATATAAGAGTGATCAATATGGAATAGATATGCTTATTTATACAGATATGATTTGGCTATACATTTACAAAACATGTTTCCATCACAGCTATAGGTCAGCCAGACTTCATCAAGACTGTGGTCTTCTCTTTACAGTTGTATTTGATTGAATGGCTCACATGAAACTGTAAAGAAAAGATGTTAGTCTTGATAATGTCCGGATGCCCTGTAGCTGTGATCGAAAAACGTTTTGAAAATGTGTAGCCCAATAATGTTTGTATAAATAAAAAGATATATTACACACTAGATGACTAGATCTGGATAACGCGAGTGTTACTTCATGAATAATAATAGGTCAATCGCCGTTTTAATTTCTTGATTTTTCAAATAAAAATGTGTTATATTTGTTAAAAGAATTGTGAAGCGACACAAACCTGTCGTTGTTTAGATTTATTTCTGTAAAAATCGCATAAGTAATTTAGAAATGTATAATCTCGAAAATTTACGGACGTAGGTCGAAATAAGAATGAGTTACTATGTCGTCTATGTGACAAATTGTTTTATTTAAAATCGATACATAAAAATGAGTTATATTGTTTGCCTTGTTATAATTTACATTGCAACGGAGATGAATAAGCAAGAGTTATCTCCCTTGCTGTATTGGTCCACGATGATATCAAAATGTAAATCCAGAGTTAATGTAACCTTGGGTTTATTTTAAATCGATATCTAAAAAGACGATATAGTTTCGTGTTGCAAAAAGCAATAAGAGTTACTCCCCTTGATGTTTGATTAATCATTTTTTGAATTACTAATTAGAAAAAATCCCAAATGATGGTTTTTTTTAATATTTAATGTAAGATCTCTAAAGTGTTGCCATCTAATTTATAGAATACACCATCGATTTCTTTGAGAATGTCTGTTGTTAAAGGACGTTTATTTTGTTTTTATATTACGGTAGTTTTTTTTTTACTTTCGTAAGCGTCTGAAAGTATAGTTTTGATCATGAACATCATGTCTGAAGAAGACAATGACTTGTTTTCCTTATCAGATAAAGCAACGCCGAAATGAAATTTAATGGTTATATATTTGCACATAGTTATGTAAAATGTGGCTTATCTGTCGCCACTCATTACAAAAAAATCTTACGCGACGAAAATGTTAATTTAAAATTTTAATCTATTACCTATTTCTTGGCACGTCAGATTCTAATGAAAGAAATAACAACTATTTAGTATCAGTAAAAGAAAAATCAATTAATATTACTAATGAATATTATTAAAGAAAATGTGCTACTTATAACAGAAAAGGCTTCTATTTGTAATTGACATTTGCTGCAGAAAAGAAAGATGTCTTCCTCGCCAAAAAGCAGGATAAATATTATTTGTGAAGAAATTAAATCTAACAAAATGCATTGTTAATAACATGCACCACTATTCACGTAAGGAATCGCTAAACAGAATTAAGTATCGATTTTTAATATGCTATTTATGTATGAAGTTTAAATTGCAACTGACTTTATTCAATATACTATATATATATATATATATATATATATATATATATATATATATATTAGGATTATAATAGGAAATAAGATTTAAGACTTTTTTTTATTTCTCTCGAACCGTGAACCAAGTATTTAGGAAAATTGGTATAATAAAAAGCTACACTCAGAAATATCTAAATTAAATTATCGCTATCAAGGTTTTTTTTTAGTTTTCTTGTTTCAGCATCTTCGTGTTGCAGCTTCAGTTTCTCTGTAATTATATCTCTATTATCCTTGTGACGCAAATGTTTCGTTGGCGTAAATAATTCCTCGGCATTTTATCGCCAAATTCGATCGTGCGTTAAATATACCCCTTATTCCTTGAAGCATCTCTTAGCAAACGGGGGAATGTAGATGCTTTATTTTCGTCGGTTTAAAGTGTTCTCCACTTTCTTTTATTTTCTAGTATTCGATAATTCCAAAGTTGGTTTTAACACAGTCGATATCTGTGAAAAATCATAATTTAATTATTTCTATTTACTTATTTTTGGCTTCTCTCCTGTTGATCAATAATTGCATTTCAACTTTAAATTAAATAATAAAACATATATATTCAAAAACAAAACTTTTAGTCATTTATACACAAGAAAATACATATATATCCAACATTAATAGTACAAATCCAAGCAAAAACAATTTATATAAGCCATTCAGAGACAACCATCACTGCTAACAATACAGAAGTACCACCCTGTTCTGTATACCTAGTTACGTCGGTATTATCCTAACGATATATTATCTCCAATGGGTGCGCAAACTAAATCCATATATTGCCAACGTATAACGTATAAGCCGACTTTCACCGTTGGAAATTCAGAAATACGAAAGGGGACCTAACTATCAGTCGTGAAACATAAGCAGGTTATTTAACCCTAAAACTTGGAATATATATATATATATATATATATATATATATATATATAAGAAGGAAAGATGAAGATAGCAAATTACATAAAATTACATAAAATTGATACAAATTTTATTGTATCGAAAGTTCAGATGCAAGGAGTTACATTAATCCTTAATCCATGTTTTATTCAAAGATAAAACTCTTCTCGTCAGATGATAACATTTGGTAATGTGGTGTTTATAATAAATAAATATTACCTAGTTCCATTTCACTTTGAAAAATTGAAGAATAAAAATAGAAAGGTTGGGGATAAAGAAATAAATGGCCGGGAGGGAAAAAGTTAGCAGTATTGAGTAGCCCTTTCTGAAGACAAAAGAGGGCGCTATGGTGCAGATAGCAAAGTAGCAAAAGTTTGTAGAATTGGAGAAGGTGGTTTAACAATATTTACAGGGTTTCAAGTAAGAGGTAGAGGGTTGAAAAATATCTCACTTGGTCCGTATGGATACGTGTCTTCATTATGTGTATAGTTCCGTAGAGTTACAAGTAAAAATCCTGGACTGATATTTTAAATATCCAATTCGGCAGATCCGAGGTGAAGATGTAATAACATTTGTATCAATGTTATGTAATTTTATGCAATTTTTTATCTTCATCTTTCTTTCTTTAAAATTGATTGCTCTACTCAACGTATTGAGCTTTACTTTATCGCGATAGATCATTTTACGATACTACAATTATCGTGAATTATATTATCATTAGTATAACATGTATATGACTCGAAGATTAATTCTGTACTGAAATATTGTCAGATGCTATGATGGGAGTATACTCTGATTTCCGTCCTTATTGGAATATATATATAGAAAATATATATAATATTTATAAGTGTTATTTGCTGTGGTCAATTGTTAGTGATTTAGTATTTGAGAAAACTACTCTGAGATATGGTCCGTCAAAGAATCTAAGATGACAATTATATTTTAATGTATCAACTTCTATTATCTATTTTAATTATTTCCCATGTTATATTTAAGCAATCAAACTAAAAATAGGCTTCTCTACTGGATTTTTTATGAAATTCGTACAGTTATGTCGCCGCGTTCCGTTAGCTCATCATATCGTCGATACGCGTATAAGTACTATCTGCGAGGCGTCTTCCGATGTGTATAATACGTCTTTAATTACAGCTCGATTTCCAACCGTGAGGCATCCACTGGCTTGATCTAATAGCTCACTATTTTTCCTCCTATGTATTCGTCACCTTGCCTCGTTGATGATCGAATGCGAGATCGAATGCTATCGTAATCGCCAGGTCGTCCATTGGCTTCGTTCGGCATTGTTTTCCCGGTGTGCAGTTACTCTCGATGTTATCCTCGGCGAGTTAGTCGTACATACCGTACGCTAGTCCGTTGAATACATCTAATGCCCCATTGAAACACGTTCCAGTACCCCCGAGCCTCCCTCCGAGGAATAAAGGTCTACTCAGTACCGACCCGTTAATCACGTAATTGTCTTGTCTATATACGTGTTTCAACGGTCGTCTCAGTAGACTATGATTGAACCATTTATGCGTGAATGTGTCTTCTTGTCTTAGTTGAATTATTGAATCAATTTTCCGCCAATAGTAAAATTGAATCATATCGACTTTTGTAGATAAATTTACAGCTGTAATGTTATAGTTAACAATAGCCTTAATAACAAATATACGGCATAAACATGTCGAAACACCGGTTTCTATTAGATCACCGAAGTTAAGCGACGAAGAGCCTGGTCAAAACCGATGGGTGATTATTTTGATTTTCAATGCGCTGTGTGTGGGAAGACGGAGACAAGAGAGAAGAGCTGTAAAATCTAACATTGTTGTCCCTTGAACGGGATATACGTGCTTTGGGGAACCGGTTGAGCATTTTATGTTTCTTTAAAAAGTCGGTACTATCCGCTCTGAGTAAATCGTCACACCGAGACCAAATAGCTTATGTCTCTCCATATCTCTTAAATACTATCCCAGTTAAATTAAATCGAAAAGGATTTAACAAGGATATAGTTTATTTAGCTATAAAAATACTATTAGAATTAAATAGAATGGATTTTAAGTACATAGACAAGGATTAAACAGACATAAAAATGTTACAAAAACTATTTCAACATATACCAAAGAAAGGAAAACAATGTTCTTCTATAAACAAAAAATAGTATTAGTATTATTTTTTTGTTGTTGAAAAAACCATAACAATGGTGGTGTTAAAATAAATACAATTTATTTTAATCTTAGCTTTCGAGAATTACAATTCTCCTTGTCAACGAGTGTTTTTCTTTTTCTTCTTTTTCTTCATCGTCCGATATTTATTTAAGTGCTTAATACCATTGCGTGTAGATTGCCAGAAGTTTAAAACAGTGAGGAAAGCAACGATATTAATTAAGTTCGGCAGACGAAAGTCTTTTTTTTTTTCGAACAGTATATCTTCTAGTAGAGATAGCTTTGGTCATTGTAATCCTTAAAAGGGCAAGTCTTCATCTGTGCCTGGACGCTCTATGCTTGCTCTGCAAATCCCAAAGGGCCTTTAGGTAAAGACTTTAATAGCTGCTGTCATAAATAATATACCCGGATGTACGATTAGCCAGTGTGTGACCAAAGAATCTCTCTAGAGTTGCTCTCCACCAGAGGAAAGAAATATCAATATTTATGAACGCTACATCCGAACTTACAACTACTTATTAACGTTTATATTACGTTTATCATAAAGTCAGAACTGAAATCTATTTTAAAAAAAGGACATTCAAATATCGCTAACATAGTTTAGGATCAAAACTTTGATTTACAAATATATACTTATTAATAAAACTGCGTTAGTCAATTGATCAAGGTTTCTGAAAAGATTTCTGGAAATATTGCTTTGTTTTAACGGCCCATAAATGGGAACTAGGTAAAACTGCCTTAAAGTTAAGTACTTTCCTCTGTGCTTGGAAGGTATATATATAAATGAAGTTATATAAACATTGGAAACCGTCTACGAGGATCGATCAGCGTTTAAACGTTAACAAGTCTACACGAGACTGTAAAGTGAGCTTAGAAATTAAAATAAAATTAAATTAGAAATTAGAAAGTACAATCCGCGTAGACTGTTTCTGATGTTTAAATAATTTAATTTATAAAAGCTCTTGGTATTGGGCACTTTAAAAAGATATTGGTATTAAGTTCATGTTATCAATATATTTAAAGGTAATTAATGTGTCTATATGATATATAAGTTAAAAAGGAAAAGCGGAAGGCTTACCCACTCTTTACAATGGTTCACCTCGAACTGTTACGCTGCTATTGCATAGAGCGAGCAAGTTTTTCCACAATTCAACCACCACAAGTCGACTACAAATAGACAAAAACTTATAGCGTCAGAAAATCATGGTAAGACTGTAATGGATTAAGAAAAGGAAAGGTATACATCGATGACCAGAAAACCCATTGAGTCACATAATCTATGTACTCGCGGTTTCTGGATAATATTCAATAGTGTGCTGAATGATGGGCAGTCAACAATCTTCCCGCTATAAAATCACAGTGATGTCGTTTGCACAGCAACTGATAAGGTTGAACTACTTACCCATCGTTTTGCCTTAAACTCTACTATGGACTCTGTAAACCACTGTCTTCCAAATTTCAAATTGCGGACAATAGCCACACTTGATGAACGGACAATCACACCTCCCATGTCCGAGACATCATAAAAAACGTTGACACTTCCAAAGCATGAGGGCCTGATCTTATACCAGTAATAGTAATAATGAAATGCTCTGCTGAACTGGCTCCTGTCCTCTCCAAACTTTACAACAAATGCCTTGTGAATCTTGCTTTCCTGATAGCTGGTAAATTGCGTCTGTGGTACCAGTTTTCAAGAATCATGGAGATATAACTCAGAAGTATTACCTTCTTCGTCTACTCTCGCTCTTCGCTAAAATATTTGAATCCTTAATCAATCTAGCGATAGTCCGTCACTTCGTTAATGCTAAACTTATTTCTGACCATCATTATGGATTTAGGTAAGCACAGTCTACTGCGGATATCCTAACGGCCATACACTGGACAAAGCATGTGAAACTATGGCGGTAGCGGTTGATATATACAACGCCTTTGACAAAGTCTAGCATAAAGGTCTTCTCATCAAAAATTATTCGTATGGTATTATTGAATGAGTATTTAATATAATTAGATCGTTTCTATGCAAAAGAGAGATCCATGTTGTCCTCGATGGTCGTTCATCTAAACAACATAACATAAATGAAGGGATCGATCATTGGACTTTTATTGTTCCTAATTTTCATAAACTACATCCCTAATGACATTGTGTCTGAGATAGGTATATTTTCTGACGACATTACGCTCTACTCTCGTCATGTGGGTTAAACGGACGCGCACATATCCGTGGTTGAATCCTTAGAAATTGACTTATAGTCTCTAGCTGAATGGGGGCATAAATGGATGGTAACATTTAATGCTGCAATGACAAAGCTAATTTTTTTCAACAACTACAAGAAACCTCTTCAACCACCGCTGGTCATGGCAGATAACACCCTACCTGAGAGTCAAACGTTGAAACTACTGGGCCTTAACATGAATTGGAATGAATACACAGAAGACATAGATAAGTCTGCTACAAAGAAAGTGTTCTCCCTCTACCGTGCTAGAAAACATCTCACACCTGACAGTATCATATGTCTCTATCCGCTCATGCATGGAGCATCGTTGTCACATCTGGGCTGTTGAAGTCTCTTCCTTTTAGACAAAGTCCAAAAAATAGTCGCTAATCTGATAGGTCCTTCACTATTCACGAAGCTATAGCCCCTGTCCCATTGCCGCAATATTGCCTCATTGTGCTTGTTTTAAAAGTACTTCAATGGAATTGGCTCCGATGAACTTGCTGTTCTAGTGCTCCTTCAACATAAATACACTAAACCAACCCAACAATCAACTAAATCCTATCCATTTACTGTAGAGGTCTACACATGTCGAAAAACGTTCTACTCTAATAGCGTCTTTCCTCAAGCTGTCGGCCTTTGGAACTCCCTCCCCGTTCCATTATTTCCCCCCACTGTACCGACATGCAAAGGTTTAAACCTAATCTGAACAAGGATGTCGCTGCACATCTCCCAATTCAGGATTGCCCCCAAAACTGTCACCTTAATTCTTAATAGCCCCTTACGTCTACAATAGCAACTTGCCTTGTTTAGTGTGAACTAAGTTAAAAATTAAACCTCAAGAGCGAAAAAGCGAAAAGTGACAAAAAACATTAAGATCTGTACTTTTGGGGAGTATATAATGATAGGGTATAATAAATTCAAATCTATGTGGCGAGGGAAGATGTACAAATACGTACATATATAAACATAAAATAATAATACATGACTAAAATTAAAATATAAATGAATTAATGAAATTTAAAATTAAAAACGATATGCATATATGTGTACTCGATTTATATATAGAAAATATACATAGATCTCTTATTAGCAAAAGGAAAGGACAAGATAAGAGCAAAACAGAAAACAAAAGGGAATCCAAAAGAACAATTTTAAAATACAGTGTCTCAGTTTATAGTTGTTTCAAGGATAATAGCGTTAGATATGTTGTAGATATAATAGAAGGCCATTATTTATTTAATTGTATTTGTTGAGTGTGCTATAAGAGGTGATTCGATTAATCGTCGCGTAGATTTGTGTTGTATAGGTTTAATTAAAGTGGCTTTTTAAAAAAGTCAAAACGAATATCATATTCCATAGCATGACGCTGAGTAAAACAAAAGTGTCTATAACTCTCAACCTCAATGACTAAATATACAACTGGTATGTTAAAGAGGCCTTCGCAACACTACCAAAAATCAAAGTATAAAGAGAATTAATGTTGATAATGTTTATTGATCTCAAACACTTCTGAGTAGAACAAATGGTCTCGGTCTACCATTTATTTATTTTCCCTGCTCCTCTATTTCATAATAATATGAAAGTAAATAATGATGATAAAGACAATAGTCTGAAACGAGTTTATATATATACCATTTACCAAAAGTGATACTGTAATCTTATATTTTCTGATCCCGGACAACGCCGAGTAGATCTAAAGGTACCGGTCACTTCTTACCACCCACTTATTTCAACATATAAAGACGATACCTACTGTTGATAACGCTGTAATCTAACGAATTTCATGCGGGACACCTCCCAGTACAACAAATAGTCAAAATCAGTTTTAAATTTTTTGTCCCCCACATTATTTTCATAATAATATGAATATAAATGTTGTTTTATAAAGACAATAGAATGAAGTGATTTAATATATACTACATACCTACAGTTATACTGTCATGTAACACTTATTTATTCCGTACAACGACGAGTAGAAGGAATGATCTCGGTTATTTAACTATTTGTTGCATCCCTCATTGTAAAATAATATTAAGTAAATTATGTTGATACAGAGAATAGTCCAAAGAGATGTAATATATTCCTCTTACCAAAGGTAATACTGTAATCTTACAATTATTTATCCCGGACAACGCAGAGTAGAAAAATGATCCCGGTAAATTCCTAATTTCTTCCCCATCGCCTCTATTTCACAATAATATAAAGGTAAATGATGTTGATAAACAATAGCCTAAAGATAATTTATATATACCAATTACCAATGTTTGCCCCGGACACTTACGAAGTCTAATAATGTTATATAAATGAAACAACGAATGAAAAATGAATTAAAAGAATGAATGAAAAAAGGAATGAGAATAGTGAATAACAAAATGAATATAAAATGAACGAAAGTTAATGAATGAAAAACTGGATTAAAAAAGACGTATAAATGAATGAAAAAACTGAATAAAAAGTGAACAAAATTTGATTGAATAAATTAAAATATGAATGAAAAATTAATGAAGAAAACTATGAATGAAAATAGAAAGATAACTAGAATGAAAACAAAATTAATGAAGAAAAATAAATCATGAAAAAATGACGGGAAAAATGACTTGATGAATGAGAAAAATTACTGAAAAAGGTGAAGAAAAAAATAATTAAAAAAATGAAGAAAGAAATGAAAATATTGACTAAAGATAAATAAATGAACAATGAGAAAAATGGATGGAATAATTCATGAAAAATATTGAATAGAATGCATGATAAAATAAATTTTTAAAAATATTAATGAATCATGAATGAAAAGTTGTATGAAATAATAACGGAAAAGGTGAATGAAATAAATGAATAGAAAAAATAAAGTAAATGTTGATAAAAATGAATTAGAAAAATAAATGAAAAATTGAATTAAAGAAAAAGAAATATTACCAGAATAAAATAAAATGAATCAAAAGGCATGAATGAAAAAATGAATAACACAAAATGAATAGGGAAATAAATGAGAAAAGAGATAACAAAAATTGAATGAAAATGATGAATGAACAGTTAATGAAAAAAATGAATGACAAAAAGGAGTGATCAAAATGAATAAAAAAAATGATAAAAATTGAGAAAAAAATATTGTAAAATGAATTGCAAGTGGGATAAAAAATGAAAAAAAAAATTAAACGAAGTTAATGAAAAAAATTATGAAGAAAAATGGATGCGGAAAATGAAGGAAAATAAAAATGTTGATTGAATAAATGAATAAAAAATGAATGAAAAAAATAAATATAAAATGAAAAAAATCAGAAGCACGTTTTCGTATGTAGTTAACGACTTATAGACAGAAACACATACGCAGATTTACACTTACCAAATGTAATACTATAATATTACTATTATGATACCCAGGCAACGCCGAGTATCTTGTATAAATAGTATACAAAACCAGTGATGGTGTTTTTTTCTGGGCAACTCGGTCTTTAAACATACCTGCTCTTACGAGGATATTGAGCACTTCGGTTTGACTAACTTATACCACTTACCAGATAGTATACGTTATTATTAGTAACATGGCTCCCAGGCAACACCATGTACTTTGTCAAGTATACAACATAATAACAAAAGTCACATAAGTTCTTTCTCTCGGGCAACACTGCATATTAAGCACTTTTTGATTACTCTATAACACTACCCATATGAAATGCTCTATCTAAAATATTGACCACTGTAATAAGCACCTTTGGGTTACAACTGCTCTATCCAAGATATTGAGCACTGGTAATTACGGCTCATGCAATAATATAAAAAAGACACAAGTTTGCTATCCCAGACAACACTGCGTTTAAAATCACTTGCTCTATCAAGAATATTGAGCACTTTTAATTGAGGTGATATCCAGAGAACTACTAAAACAAAGTGTCTTCTCCCAGCGCCTATCATTTAAGTGAGAAGTGACAAAAAGTCCAGCAGAGCAATACTGAAACAACCCAAATAAAATCTTTGAAGCCTCCAGAGTACTACTGAAATCATATCTCTTTAAAATAGCATATGCACGCTTCCAGACCACTTCTAAAACAAGCCAAATAAAATTAAGAATGCCTCCAGAGAACTACTAAAACCACCCTTTCTGGGTTTTTTAATCCCTCCATTTGAAGGGAAATACGTTAAGACACGTAAAATAAAATACAAAGCTATTTCCGGAAGTAATAACTCAGCATTTTCAAAGTAATAAATAATTACGTTGAAATTTGATGAGATTTGATGACAAAAACTTAACAGACCCTGAAAAAATCTGCCCTATACCTTTCTTAAGGATGGATTTTGATGTAAGGAGCTAAAGAAATAGCAGTTCAAGCTAAAAAATAAAAATAAAAGTGTTATATGGATAGATTTCAACCAGAAACAGAAACATCGCTCATAGAATGTGAGGACTGAAGGACAAAATAAGAAGCAAGACTTACGAGGTTGTCAAAAGTATGTCAAAGGCCACTTTCTACTTTCCTACAATTTTACATAAGAGTAAGCTTTTAGATGTTATCTACATTCTCAAACTTTTTCGATAGGCACACACACATACATACAGACATTGCGTTGTGTATCTATATATATATATATATATATATTAGCAGGGCTATCCGGTGTTGCCAGGTGCCATGAAAACGAAATAGAAGTTAAATAGCGTGTGTCACATGTTTATATTTAAACTTATATATCTGCCTTATCTCTCTCTCTCTTTCCTAGCCGTCTCTTTATCTGCTTCTCTTTCTCATTCCCCAATTTACTCCGTCCCTCTCCCAAACCCACTATTGTTCTTCCTCCCAGCCCATTCCTCTCTCCTGTTTTAATATGTTCAAAATAATCCTATCCATTTTAACAGATTGAGATACGCAATGTTGATGAATTAAATAACTCGAAGAGATTAACTATGTATCCCTTGAAAAGTAATACTGTAATCTTACAATTTTAAATTCCGGACAACGCCAAGTAAAACAAATGTTCCCGCTAAATTCATAATTTCTCTCGTCCCTCTCCATTTCAACATATTAGAAGGTACTTAATGTTGATAAAGACAATAGTCCGAAGAGAGTGTATGTGTATCAGTTAACAAAAGTAATACTGTAATCCTACATTTTTTTATCCTGGACAACGCAAAATAGAAGCGGCGTACTGTGACGTGTACTGGCGATTAGTGGTAATATTTGCAGGCAGTGGTGGATAGTGACGCGTCGGTTGGGATATGACAAACAGTGGCTAGTGGTAGCGAGTAGTGGCTGGTACGGGCGGGTAGTTGTGAACAGAAGCGAGTAGTGGCTATGACAGGTAGTGGAAGGTAGTAGCAAGTAGTGGCTGGGAGTTGCAAACAGTGGCAAGTAATGAATGACAATGGCGGTTAGTGTCTAGTACTGGTCGGCAGTGGCGTGTAGTGGTAGGCAGTGGCAATATTTACAAGCAGTGGCAGGTTCTGGCAGGCAATGGCGGATAGGGAGAGTAGTGACAAATAGTGGTGTACAGTGGTGGGCAGTGGCAAAATATACAGGCAGTGGCTGGCAGTGGCAATAGTTACAGGCTATGGCAGGTTGTGGCGGATACTGGCTCGCAGTTTTGGATAGTGCAAAATAGTTGCAGGCAGTTGCAATATTTAGAGGCAGTGGCGAATATTGGCGGGTAGTGACCGACAGTGGCGAGTAGTTGCAGAAAGTGGCGGACAGTAATGGGTAGTGGCGGGCAGTGGCAATAGCTACAGGCTGTGGCACATAGTGCCGGACACTGTCGGGTAATGACAAGTATTGGCGGGCAGTGGCAATAGCTACAGGCTGTGGCACATAGTGCCGGACACTGTAGGGTAATGACAAGTATTGGTGGGAAATGGCAATATTTACAGGCAGTGGCTGGTACTGTGGTATAGTGGCAATAATCATAGGCAGTGGCGGGCACTGGCAATAGTGACGGTTAGTAGCGGGTAACAAACTGAAGGTAAATCCTGACAGCGTGGAGCTTCTTTTTTCTAAAACTCTACTTAGACCGGCAGCATCCAGAATCAAGGACGGTACCGGTCTGAGTGTAGAATCAGTACATATACCATGTTGTTATTTCCTCAGAATTTGAATTGTGTATTTCTTCTCCCCACCGCGTCTGTTTGGTGTTATTTCCGGTTAAATTCTTGGAATGACTTGACAGTTTTTACAAATTACTACATAATATCATTGTTTTCTTTCCAAATTAATACATAATTGCATTGAAATAAAACTTAAAATAGCTGAGAAAATCGCCCTTCCCCTGACGAAATGTACCCCATAATCACTTTAGGTCTACATGAAGAAATTCTGGAATTCTTCCATTATCTTGCTTGGTTAATTTTACATACAAATACACTTTTAAAGTTTATCTAGATTCGATCACTTTTTCTATAGGGCATACACACACAGACATTGAGTTATATATGTGTGTGTATGTGTATGTGGGTGGGTGTATGACATCCATGACAACTCTTCAGTATTCGAGACTTTTAGGCTGAGTTTAAAATATTGTTACTAGAAAAAGGCACCTGATATTACCCAGCATAAGAGATAAATTCAAAGAAAGACTGGTTAGACTGAACTCGCGCAAGAAAACAAGAATATAGATTTAGACTCACACAACGCATTATTTCTATATAGGCTAAAGGTCGTTGACGAAATGAAAATCTTGCAAAAGAGAGTAAGGTAACATTGTTTTGTTAAATCTCGGTCCAAAGAAGAGAATCCGAGAAAAGAGTATTATTTGTCTGAGTAACAAAACCTAAGCTAAATAATACAATAAAATAAATATATGTTAGCAACCGGTTTAAAAGCAAGCGCTTCAAAATAATTCGGAATAAAGGAAAAAAATAAATGTCTGAACTAATGA
>OY744521.1:117278430-117365930 GCA_963556195.1 Sepiola atlantica
GGAATAGGAAAGAAGGAATGGAAGTTCTTTGTAGTTCTGGTAGGAACGAAGATATCTTTAGTGAAGATTGTCTCATATATGAAGAGACAATTTTAAAAAAATAGTCATCAATGAAATGTACTAGGGTGTGTGTATGTATTATTCATGTTTATTAGTTTATTTCGTCTATTTAAGGTATTGGGAAGATATGTTATGACAGCAAGGATGCCCACGTAAATGTAAGTAGCAGGACGAAATGCAGTAAATAAAAAATGAGTGAAAAATAACGTGGAATGAAAGGTGAAAGAAATGTACAATAAAATCGAATGAATGAAGAATGTAATGAAAATAAACAAGTGGAATGAAAAATGAAGTAGAATGAAATATAAATGGAATCAAAACTCAAGAAGTGGAATGAAAGAAGAAAGGCACGAGGAAAAAGTGAGGAATGAAAAAGAATAGAAAGAAATAAGTAATTACCAAAAAATAATCAAAGAATAATGAGAATCTAAGAAACGTGTATTAAATTGATCTGAGAAAAAATGTTCTTTTTTAATGAGGGAAAATATTGAATTTTAAAAGAAAACGATAGAAAATCTTTAAAATGTCCAATCTATGAAAATCCGCGAAACAGAAGAAATGAATATTTATATCAATAAATGGGCAAGTGCCAGAAAGAATAAATTTTAAAATTTTAGAAACTAAAACATGATAAATTGGGCGTAAAGTAATAATCTGAACTTCGTTTGAGCAGGGACTAGTAGAAAGAAAAATGAATATCTCTAAATGTCCCAATGATAGAAATAATCTGTAAATCGTGGGAGATTGATATAGGGATTGATCTAGATATTTAGAGAAATTAACAGACATATATAGATAGATTAAAATAAATAAAGAAAGAGAATATATGCAAATGTGCAGGACCAGAAAAAAATATTCTGAAAATCCTAGCAGCAAGAACGTTGGAACGAGTAAAAAATTAGATATCTGTAAATATTCAAGGGAAAAAATGATCGGAAAATCGTAACAGCGGGAAAGGGATTAAGACAAAATATACATCTTAACATTTCTAATGGCCAGAAGAACAATAAACCTAAAACTCGAGAAAGAAAATCGGTCACAGTAGACACGGTGACCCGTTCCGTGTTAATCGCCCTAAAAATGTCTCTTTACGACATTAAATCGATTTCATTTGTCTTACATACTTTATCGATCAGAATTGTCCTTCTGACGCTTTTCGCTCGACTTGGATCCACCAATTTTATGATTTTCTGTTGGACACGCTTTAGACACTAATAGCCCATTAGCGACTCCGCTTCTTCATTCTTATTTTATTACTTTACTAGTTTTATATCACAAATGTATTTGAAATTCATTAGCATACATTATTGCTTATCTAATACATGAAGTAGAGCCAGTCGAGTTCTCGTTGTTTTGTGATTAATAGCTTTTTCTAATAGAATATATATATATAATATATATATATATATATATATATATATATATATATATATATATATATATATATATAACGTAATTCGTATGGCAAACATTGGTCCGTGGTTTAAAAAAAATATTTCCAATCGATTTTAAGATTGTTATATTTAATCCTATCGACATTTGTATTAGTGAGATTGTGGAGGGCGTATATGAAGTTAAACCTACAATTATCACTCGTAAACGACAGAATTTTATTGAATAAGACACATACTATTTATGCACCAATTCTGACATGGAATTTTATGGAAGACGTATTTTGATCGGCTAAGTGATATACATTTGATAAAATGCCACGTTTCATTCAGATTACAGAATTTCAACTTTATTTGATCTACTTACAAAGTGAATTTGTATTTCATACTATTAATTGAATACCTGGGAAATTAGAGAAGCATACTTAACATTTGTGTTAATTAATAATTTTATTTAAAGGTAAATGTCTTCATTTTTTTATTTTGCATATTTCATATTCATTTTGTTTAATTTCTTATTAATCGAATATTTATTTAAATTAAAAAAAATACAATAGCGTAAATTTTACAAATCTTAATTAAAAAAATAATTTAATTACGAATTAAATCAACCATGAGGCATTTTGTAAAGTTAGTCATTAAATTATTTTGCTTATTGTGTCAGAAAAGAATGAATTACTTCGTGACACTTCGAAATGTGAAAAGAATTTTAAAACGCTTAAACAGTCGAATAGAAAGTCTTTTCGGGCTTACGTCATAGGAAAATACTCATGTCTTGAAAGATGAAACATTTTGAGAGCTATTTACATCAAATGAACTTTTAAATAGAGATGCAATTTTGTCCGAGGTGACTCTATTTGATGTAGACATCATGCTCTATTCTCGATATGTGGGAAAAAACTAACACAAACATATCCAAGGCAATGGCTGAATCCTCACGACTCCCAGTCCTTGGTGGATGAATGGTAATATTTAATGCTACTAAAACAAAGCCTCTTTGCTTAAGAATTATAAGAAACGTTTTCAACCACCGATTTCCATGTGTAATAGCACCCGACATGAAAGTCCATCACTCAAACTCCTCGGCGTAACATTAATTGAAAAAGATTATATAGATGACACTAACCAGTTAAAAAACTTCTCACACTTGCCAGTATTCCGTATCTCTTCGTAGCCATTATTCGCTCATGCATATATTGTTTGTCACATCTGGGCTGGTGCACAAACGACTTCCTTCCTTCTTAGACAGAATCCCCAAAAAGGCCTCTAATCTAATAGCTCCTACACTATCTACCAAGATGAAGCTCCGGTTCCATCACCGTAATGTCGCACCCCTTTGCTTGTTTTACAAGTAGTTTAATTAAATGCGCTCCCATGAACTTGCTGCACTAGTGCCCCCTCGACATAAATTCCACGGCCGGATTGTCAGTTAGAAAAAGCATACCTTTTCACTATAGTAGTACCCAGATGCTGGATGACTTTCTACTATAACCACTTCTTTACTCGAACCGCTAGCCTTTGGAATTCCATCCTTGCCACCTGTTTCCGTGTTTAAATGTAATGTGAACAAACATATCGTTGCACAACTCTCTTATTATGTCTCTGGAGGTATGGTCCTTAATTCACAATGGCAATTGCTTTGTTTGAGGTGTATGAACATTGTTAGAAGTTCAACATTTATTAAACTAACGATATAGGTATAATTAAATTTAACGTTTAAATATCCTATTTAAAAATGGAGTATAATTTGTAAAATACAAATAAACCGCATAATTAAATAATGGGACACAAAACTGCAAGTAAAGAGACATTTTTGACAATGTTGTATAAGTGTAGCTGCGGCATAATGAGAGCGTTAGTCCCTCTTTCTAGAATAAAAGATTAACGGATTAGATAAAAAGGTTTCAGCATAAAAACGAACAGTCTAAATAATCGACAGGTGTGAGGTAGAGTATGAACTCTCGGGATGACGGAAGTTGTGAAATGACTTACTTTCTGTAATAAGGTAACATGACCTATTTTCCAGCTAGACTTGACAACCATCAGACGTGCTAAGCAATAGGTCACCCTACCTTAAGTAATTCTGCTCTCTCACTCTCACTCTCTCTTTCTCACAATCTCTCTTCTCTCTTTCTGACTCTCACTCTCTCTTTCTGACTCCCACTCTCTGACTGTCACTCTCTCTTTCTGACAATCTCTCTTCTCTCTTTCTGACAATCTCTCTGCTTTCTTTCTGACAATCTCTCTTCTGTCTTTCTGACAATCTCTCTTCTGTCTTTCTGACAATCTCTCTTCTGTCTTTCTGACAATCTCTCTCCTGTCTTTCTGACAATCTCTCTTCACTCTTTCTGACAATCTCTCTTCACTCTTTCTGACAATCTCTCTTTTCTTTTTTTCTCACTCTCACTCTCTCTTTCTCTTTCTCACTCTTACGGTGGACACGAGCAAAAATATTCTGAAATACGATCGTTTATTGTAATCATGAAAAAGTGCAAAATCTAAAGCCCCAACTCATTTTATGTGAAGTCATTTTTTCCGTAAATAAATGTGTAATATTTTAATATCTTAGCATGTATTAGGAATCTTATATTAAACAAGCTTTAAGTTTTACGAGAGTATGACCAAATATATGTATTTTTTTAATTTTGTTTTCCATTTTAATTTTACTTGACGCGTGTCATCCATAAATTAATGAGTAAATATTTACGAAGTTTGTGCACCATGGTGCTCGAGTGGTTTTAATCTTGATATAGTCCATGTATATCTAAGTGCCGTGTGATTATAAAGAATGCCAGGATCAATCCTAAAATAGGTTTCTTTTTTAAAAATGAGTTTCACTTATCAAAGCAAAAAGCCACTTGAGAATAAGTTTAATGCAAAGCATTGATTATCATTTTTATGGCGAAGAATAACATGAGAGGATTGAAAATGATAAATAGAATGAAAATGTTTGATTACTTACGTTGGCGTTTTATTACAATGACTTGTTGATATTGGATTTGAAGGCGACTATGTTGTAATCTGAAGGGAAGCAATCCAACACTTAGTAATACAAAGGTTACGGTCAAGAATACTGAGATAGCGATGAAGGCAATAAATGTGGAGTTGACTCATATAACAAGTGTTTATGTAAAGCGAGATATTGAGCCCATCTTGAAATAATACTTGTTTTTGATTATTTGCAAGGGAGACGTGTACTATCGTTTGTCTTATGGAAGTAGTTCCGATTTGACTAGGGTGCTTTGGCTTTTTAGGTACGGCGAAGAATAAGAAGCAGTTATGCATTCGAATCGTCAAATATATACGATTATCTACCAAGAACCAAGACATGCTGTTCTTTGAACTGGATCATCGATTAGTTGATGAATGCAACTGGAACTACTGCTACCCATGGAATGGTGTGAGGGTTTGCCTCTGTAGACACTTCGTATTCTGTATCTGCCCATGCATATAAACAAAGTAACCTCGATAAGTATGTGGATTTCCAACTATGCACGGAAGGTCCTTCACTATAGAGAGGCTACATAGGTCTGGGATGCATGGAGGCTTGTCGAGGACACCCCTGGAGGTCAACTTGGAATTGTTTCATCATTTTCATTAAGGTCTTATTCGGGTGTACTGTTGATAATTCGTGTGCATACATGATCGTTTACACGCACTATAACGTAGTCTGAAACTATGATGATTGATTATATTAATTGCGAAACTTTAAGCTGTAAACAATTTTAATTCGTGAAGGGTGTTTAAACGCCTTTTGACATTCTTTACTATACATTTTTAGTATGGCCGTCTTAAAGTGTGCATTAATCGCCTATAGACATGCTTTCACAAATTTATTATAACGTAGTCTTTAAGTGTGATAGTTCCTTATAAACATGCATTAATGTGAAATCCTAAACTAACACTAATTTCGTTCAGTGACTACTGTTTCAACTGTAAATAAAATGCTTTTCAAAATATTAAACTTTGAATGCTTGAGACATTTCTAAGAAGCGGTCTAATTTTATTTCTATCAAGAAAATTTGGTAATTAGTACGAGCGTAAATATGCATTCGCTTTTACTTATACAGATGTAAAGTTTGCAACCTCCTAGAAAGTGGTAATGCCTAGGATGATGGTCTCATGAAAACAGGATATATACTGCAAATCCCCCAAATGGAGGAGACAACTACCCTTCCCTAAAAAATAGCAACTTTGTCTAAAATAATATAATAAAATGAATTGAGTATTGCAAGATGATAATAGTATAGTTCGGTTTCAGACAGACAGACAGACACTAAATTTTCATTATATATAAGAGTAAAAGTATAGTTTCGGTTCAAGTCAGATACGAAATCTCTATTAATAATTAATTTTCATTTTTCTTCGGACTATTATCTTCATCAATGCTCATATTTATTTTTATAACGTGTCAGGAGATGTATTCTTCATATATTGTTTATTATAAGTTACAAAGTCGATGTAATAGACGCCATTGAACATTATTAAAATAAATGTGTTCAGCGTAATAGCTGTAACTAACATCATAGTTCCAAATATAATTAGAACTAATCATATATTCACTGTTGTCTTAAGATATTCTTGTTCATAACTTGTAACCAAACGCATATATAAATAATCAAAAAGACAGACGAATTCGCTTTTACTTATATAGATGTAAACTTTGAAAGGACAACTTGTTTTCTATATCCAACCATTGTGTCTATTTAATAATTCTACATATTAACCTTTAGGGCAGCGACAATTCTATTTTCAAACCAAGTTCTATTTACCAACGACCTCACACGAATACAACTTGCTCCAAGAACACGAAGTTGAGAATAAAAGTATATAAATGTTACATGTCCAAATCAAATAAAAATGCACAGGAAATGTTTTCGATATCAATGAATGTTTAACACTTAAGGTTAAATCGTCGTAATTCCTCTAAAGTAACACTTTCTTAAATCTAACATGAATTTCCTTGAAGTTATTTCTCCACATATTAATACTCAAAGATCAAACAATTTAATGTTTCTTTATCGAAGTAGTGGCTTGGGTTTTGCCCTGCTTTGAACTTTTAATTAAATCCACGTTTAGAAATTCCAATGGGTATCCAGTTACCCTAAACCGCATAGCACCATGGAATATGAATCTAATAAACTACTTACGTAGACTTAAGTCATACTGTTCAGAGTTGAACGCAAGCCAGCAAATCTTCTCCGATGCCACCTTTTTTAGCAACACTCTCCATTGTTGTCCACGTGACGCGTAAGCCAACAAGAGAACGCATCAAACGAAAGTAGTCCATAAAAGACTTCTGCTAGGTCGTCTTTGGATAAACTATTCTTCTTTCATTTTGTGGCAACCAATACATTATTGCGTTTTGCATGTCTTGTACATTGGAGTCGAAGAATATGATCGGTCACTTTGATAGTCTCGTTGAAAGGCCTTGATCCGGCTCTACGCAGAACTTAAAAGTGTGTGACTCTCTGTTTGTAACTCTGAGGATACACCTCAAGCAGCTCTGGTAAAACATGTTAGGTATCTTCGGAATCTTGACAGTAACTTTCTATGTCTCGCTAGCATATACACTTCCGGACCCCAACATTATCTTGGCTAATTTTGAATATTCATTTTGTAAAAAATTGAATACCGACATTCTTTTTAAAAATAATTCACACAAACATAAATTGATATTTAACTAATACCAAATAGCTTTTCAATGGACCTGCCGTAACAAGTCTATTAGTTTTGGCAAGCTGCTTATCAGCTTCTTAGATCATCGAAGAGTGATATTTTCCATTTTTCTTGTTCTGCTTCTCAGAGTGAATTTTTATTTGCAACATTTTTTACCAGACAATTTTATTTTAATTGTGTTCCACACGTTCTCAGGAGAGTTAAGATCAAGAGGGTGTCCAGGCCAAACTATTGTCTGAAAAGAATTATCATTCAACGACTTTTGAGTTAATTTTTCACTGTGAGCGGAAATAAAATATGTTTCCAATAAAAGGAAAATAAATAACTTTTAAATTGTCGGAAGTAATTGTTTTTCTAAAATACACATCATTTGTTTGTGTTTATGTTCATATCATATAGAATTAACCTTCCGATACCTACCGATTAAAATGCACCCCAAGCCATAACTATTGTTTGACGAAAATCAATACTAAATTTCTCACTTGATCTTCGAAGGCAACGTTCGGATGCATCACTGACAAAAGAAAACCGCGACTCATCCAACTCTCTGAAACCGTTCTGAGATAAAGTTTCATATTCAGTAACAAAGCTCGTCTAATTCATAATATTCTTTTGTGATAACAAATGCTCTTTTTTCACATCATCTTGATAATATATATTTGTTTATATCCTGGCGATTGTTCTTATGAAAAAATACATACATTCTCCAGTTTTTAACTCCTTGGTTTAATTAAGGGTATTTTTCCTGAAACGAAGAGCTACCAGTTTAATCCTTGAGCCATCTCTTGTTGTAGATGATTTGGGAGGGCATGGGGTTTTCTCCCTTTCCACATGACCTATTTATTAATACCGGTTACTAATTCCAATCACTGTGGAAATGGAAGTTTCAACGTATTTATTGTTCAAGGCGGTATAAATGTGTTTATAATCTAAGCTTCTCTACTCACCTCTCAAATTCTGGCTTTTGTTATTTCATTCAAATGCTTATTTTTCATCTTTGGTAAATAGATATTTAAATAAATTTCGCAGCTCTTGAACTAACCTGGAAAAATATATATTACTAATATAACTTGAAAACATAATACTAACAAAATTATTTAAAGAATTAGCCAGCCTCATTTTTTTCGCCCGATGTTTAATAGCGTTGGTAGGACAAACAACTACTACAGAAAAAATAAAGAAAACAGTAGTGTTTCAGACTAAGAAGGCATTCATCATATGACGCCTATGATGTAAGTCATCATTTTACTGTCGCGAGCATCATATCTGGTGTGACCCTCTAAAGGGGACAGAAGTAAAAGACGAACTAAGAGTTTAGAGAAAACAAGTATATTGAAAAAAGTATAATACAACAGAGACCAATAGTGAGTGTACGTCAGTCTTGACTGTCAGTATAAACTAGTGTGAGTCCAGGTATGTACTTCCTTCACACTGTAGGACGGTGGGGGAAATTAAGCCAGCCTCTCTAAAGAAGGAGCACTCTTGCCTTTAAAAATTGAATTGGTATCGCGGTCGATGCGCCTCAGACAGTAAGTTATAAACTTACTCTACCCCCAAAGAGGCGAAGCAAGGCCTCGGGTGGACCTTCTAGGACTTCTCAGGACGAATGCGTCATTCAGACAAAAAAAATGGCACTGAAATGGCTCAGTTCCCGTCGGCCTGAGGCGGTTCGAAAAGTAAGAAGCAGGTGCCCTCAGTAGTTATGGTAAGTGGAAGAGTTCAAAATCCGTATAGGTTAAGACAGCATGAAGTTACCCCATCAGCAGTCATAGTATCGTTTTCTATCGTGGGTTAACGCTATTCCGAGTCTGCTTGAGGTAGCTATATGTCAAAAGTTTCGTATCAGGTAACCATAACTTCTTCCTGTTGAATGCTGTCAGTGTCTTCTGATAGTCGTTTCCTAATTTTGTTTATTTCTTATGCGAGAACTTAGGGGCTCTATCAAATTCAGATTTGATATCATCCAGCTTTTGAATTTTAGACTTTTTATTTAGGGGCACATCTTGAAAAAATGTTTTTTTTCTGCTTTAGCATTCAACTTCAAGACAAGTTCCCTTATTTTTCATAGTATTTAACTCTTCTAAGACACCTTTGAGTTGTAACTGCCACAATTTCTGCTCTGGATCATTGAGCCCATTCTCTTTAGCCTTCAACTGGTTATCCATATAGTTTGACTTAATTATTTCAGTTTAGTGTTAACTATTTGCAACGTGAAATGTGTATCCTTATGTGCTTTAATTTCTGCAGACAATTTATGTTGAGTTTATTTCATATGATGTATTAATGGTTGTAACTAATTTCTTTGGTTTTTCTGACTCGGTAGTCCGATTTTTTATTTTCTGGTCAAAAATGTTGCTTGGTAACGCCTATAGGTTGAACCGCTGCAACAGTTTGTGCCAAATAAAATGTTCGTATTTTTTTGTATAAAGATTTTTACATTTTTAGTAGTTCTATTTAAAGTAATATCGGTGATAATTTTACACTCGAATTTGATTTTTTCACCAGTCACCGTTCTGTCTATATTGTTATCTTTGCATAGTCGATGTTCGTACCTTCTACATGTATGCATGCCGTCTGACCCGAACCTAATTGTAATTTTACATGTTTATTCAAGATTTTTACCTGTTCAGATTTTCTTATAATTCTGCCGCTCTTTTCGTTCGTTTTTGTCGATTTAACCAGAATTTAATGTCTCCTATTCGTTCTGAAATGTAAACTCTACAGTTCAACTTTATTACAAGTTAGAAAGGTTTTAAAACGTTATGGGCAATCCTATACCCAATGGATGTATCCACAGCGCAAACAGAGTCTAGGCAGTAATTTATATTGTTTTTTTTTATTGTGATGGCTTGTTTTTGTAGGAACGTGAAAATAATCCATCTTTTTGTTTAAAGTTTTTTATTGAGGGAGAGTTTAAATGTGTTTTCTAACGTTCATTTCTTATGTGCGCAATACTCGACTTTGAAACATGAAAATCTCTCGCAGTATTCGGCTAATTACTTTAATGTAGTATTTGATTTACTTTCTAACTAGTTAAGAACCGTATGCTTGATGCCTGCGTATTTTCCTGGTACAAGTCCTTGCAGGAAAACTCAATATTTTAAATTTGTCTGCGCTAGGTTAAGCTAATTCGAAATCGTAGCAGTGTTTTTTTAACGATTGGCGCTAAAGTTGCGTAGTCTTCCCTATCTATTTTGACCAATTTCAAACACTTCCATCGTTTGTGCAACATAAGATGATAATTAACTTAAAACATTAACAACTTCAGAATAAGTCATGTCGCTAGTTTCGCGTGGAACAATATAGTCTACGAATTTAGCATGTTCGGCGATCTCTAATTTTCGGAGCAGTAGACGAACTTCTTTAGAGTCCGCCCAATATTCATAACCTATTTTGTATATATCCTCATACTTTCTGAAATATGAAGCAAAGGTTTTATCCGCGTCTGGAGCATAAGTGAAATTGTTAATTGCACTCTAAACGGCATTCTGCGAAAAAGCATTTTCGTTTTGAGTATTTGGATCCCTATGCGATGTTGCTTGCATTAATATTTTAATATTTTGATCGGTTTCCCTTTTTGGTTCTAGCAGTTCTTAGTCGTTGTTTTACACAAGTAGAAGCTTTTAAAACATTCTACTGACTACTTTTTACTGTTGCAGTTGGAATTTCACGAGTTCTATTATAGTTGATTTAAAATCTTCCGTGTTTAAAATGTGTCATCATAGAATATGGCTTTTAGGTTTTGTTATTTTATATTATGCTGCTAACGTAATTTGAGTTGTAAAAATGGAAAGAGAGTATGAAACATTTTTTAGTCGACAAAAAAATAACTTTTTTGTAAGTAAATTTGTCACGGAACCGTAAAATTTATGGTTCGCACTCTAGTAAACAGAAAAAAAAATGAGGTTTTAATTTTTTTTCTTTTTCGGTGGCAGGATTTTTACTTATTTCGACAATGAAAAAAAAAACATAATTTATCTCCTTGTCAAAAATTAACATAGTGCCGGGGTGATAATAAAGAAATAACTGACCTTTTTGAGAGAGAATAAATGTGTTTCTTCGTAATAAAAAACAAAGGAATCCACTTTGGTTTTAAAAAGTCCAACTAACGAAATTATTTTTTGTCTACCTGTAAAGCCAGTTCTTAGAACTAGGAAGATGTCTAATAATTTTTCTGTTTATTGCTCAACGTTTGTCATTTTTTTTAGGTTTCAGAAAAACTGGCACGAGCGTTGCGTAGTGTTCACCATCTTTTTTGACTAAATTCAAACACTTACACCTTTTGTGGCTAAATAATTATGTTAAAAGATAAACAGCTTCAGGAAGAGTTCGGTCGCTTGATTTCCGGTGTAATATAAAGTCCACAAATGTAATATGTTCGGTGACCCGTAATTTTCGGAGCAGTAGGCAAACTTATTTAGAATCTGACCCATTTTTACAATCAATTTTGTATTAATCCTAATACCTTCTGAAATATGAAGCAAGTGTTTAATCATCGTTAGGGAAATAAGGGTAATTGTCAATTACACTCCAAACGGCCTACTGCGATAAAGCATCACCGTTTTCGTTTCTTTGACACCTGTTCGACATTGTTTGTAGTAATACTTGGAGTTTTGTTATTTTGTTCCAGAAGTCTTTCCTCAGCTTATTTTCTTCTGTTTTTTTTTTATTGGGGCGGGGGGGGGGTGTAACAATTCGTCGACTTTTGTTTTTGTTCGAATAGTTTTGCGTCGGATTTTGTTGTTGTTCCAGTAGTTTTTGAAGTTATTTCTTTTATAATACGCTGCTAACATAATCGTGGCTGTAAAAAAAAAGAAATAGTATAAAACTTTTCTTTAAGTACGTTTTTCACGTAACCGTAGAATTTACGCTCAGCACTTTAAACAGAAAAATGAGTTTTTTTTTTCTTTCGGTAGTAGGACTTTTCTCTTTTGCAGAGATAAAAATACCATGTATCCACATTCTGTTAAATATTAACACAGCGCCACAATAACAATAAAATAAACATTGACCTTTCTTCTTTGAGAGAAAATAAGTTAATATTTTACGGTGTTTTTTTTTTCTTTTGGGTCCGCCAGTAAAGTCAGTCTTAGAACTAGAACGTTGTGGAGTGAAATACTAGTATATTGAAAAAGTATAATACAACAGAGAATAACAGTGGTTGTACATAAGTGTTGAGTGGTGTGGTTCTAACCCTCGGAAGGAGGTACTTCCAGTATGTATTTTGAGTGGAAGAGTTGAAATAGTTCGTATAGGTAATGTTCCATAATAATATCTAACCAAGGCACCCAATGCTATGGTGAAGCACACTTGAGTAGACTTCCGAGCATGTGGATATATTTCTTCTTGCCGAGGAACTCGTTCCAAGTTCAGTAAAAATGCCTATATTACGCATACGCAGCGAAATACTAAAACATAACTCAACAACAGTGGTATACTCACGTTTCTATGATAAGCTGTTGTATAAATAGAATCCATAATACGGCTAAACAACTGAATGTGGTCTACTATATTGGTGCTCACTCGTTGGTGGAGCTTTCTGTATCATAAATCATGCTTTTCTCTTATTTACGTGGTGCGAAAAACCGATTAAGGGGAAGATTGCTGGCTACTGTAGTAGCGGTTGTGTTTAAATCTCAGCTTTAAACACTCACTATATCTAAACCCACTGAGGAGTTGAGACACAGCGAAATAACTGTCTAGTTTAGTATCACTGCACACACACGCATATGATATATATATATATATATAAATAAATATTTTCTTTGTAGTACAAAATTTATAATGGCATGAAAGATACAATATTTATTAATCATGATGAATTAAGAATAACAAAAATGAAAAGGAAGCTGACCGGTTTCGTACGTCGCTCAACAGAGCCAAATATCGAGGTATCGTGTAAAATATATAATAAAGATGCTATGAGAATTATAGCGAGGGAAAGGGGTAAAATTTTAAAAAAAAACGATAAAAAAGGGTTAAAGCAAATAGAAACAACATTAAGCCCGAGGAGAGTTTATCTTTGCTTGCAAAAAGAAGGTCTCAAGGACTTAATATAGATTGTTTCTAGGATCTTGAGATGATATGAAGAGTGCGACTTACTAAGAATGGAGAATAAGTCGACACTGAAATTAGAGGCACAGGTGCGATAATTTATAAGATGTTCGGCTATCAACGAACCATAAGTATAATGTAAAACGTCCGTTGGTGTATAATTTGCATTGCGAATTTGTGTTGGCACGTGTTGTTTGACCCGGATGTCTAATCTTGGTGACGTCATCCCAACGGAGTGCATACTGCTACTACATTTAAATAAATAAATAATAGAATTATTGTGATGGGGGAAGGGCATCTTTTCGAATAGAAGTCAAGATCGGTCGGGAGGAAAAAACAACTCGTCTATTCGCAGCAAAATAGCATTGTTGTACAGACAAAGACATTTGTTAGGCGAATCTATCGCTAATGTGACCATATATATGTATATATATATATATATATATATATATATGTTAAGCATATCAGCTGCTCCTTTGGTCCTGGTCCGTTTATCTCCCGACACTTCTGACATGATCCACGATCCCACTGTTTCCGAGTCCGTTTTAATGTCCACTTCTTGTAGCCCCCATTTCATTGTGTCTCCGAGCTCCGTAACATTGATGTTCGCGCTATCATTCTTCTTTCGTAGGCAGCCAGCATATTTAACAGTTACACCTTCTATTTTTAACAAGGTTCTTAATGCCAGGCTGCTGGCGTCGCTCCATATCACCACTTCGGGGCCCTTTTTTTACGGACCATTCTCCCCTTACTTCCGCAATCACTTCCTTTATCGTGTGCAACACCTGGATCAATGTCATCCTCCCATCCGTTTGTACCGGTCCGCTTTAAATAAAGTTGCATGCAGTCCGTAGCCATCCGACTATGGGATAATAACCAACCAACTCCCCGCACACCGAGAAAATGTCTGGCTTGGTTAGGGTGTTCGTGACTTACGAGATTTCGTTCCCTCTTCCAAACATCAACTTTCCTGCCTTATTCCGCTGTAATTTTAATCCAAGAGCAATTCCATTTTCTAACATCATCGATGACTTAGCTATCAGTCCATATGTTTTGACACTGTCTCTCACCCTTTCCGCAGTCAATTCTGTCGCGTCAACCAATACATCATCGATATATAACCAGTTGGTTCTTTTCACTGCATTGTTTTTGTACAACACGGTCTTAAGCACTGCCGTCATACTTTTAGGTGCAGAATTCAGTCAAAATCCTAGTCTGGTCAAGCAATAAATTTGACCTTTATATTCAAACAATTGATAACGCCATATCTTCTTGTCCACATGGATTTGAAGGTAAGCCGATTTTAATTCTACGATTTTTGTTGCTCGCTCTCTTTTCATCAGCTCCCTCATAACTTTTTCACATACGTCGATTCCATCTTTAGTGTGACAGGCCACGTGCTGGTTCAACTCTCGGAAGTCCAATACTGGCCTGACTTTCTTCTTGATAAGCTGATCCACTGCCATGAGTGGCAGAATTCCTTCAACCTTCGCTGATCTTGGTATTAAAATTCCTTCGTGGATCCACCTCTCAACTTCCTTCTCAAACTGCGGTTTTATCTCTTCTCTCTTCTATTGGCATCTGGTTGGTTCGCCTCTCCCATTTCCAATTATACTGCTAGTGCATTCCCCTCCAAATACATTGGGATCGATGTCTCTACGTCATCAATCTTTTGCAGCTTTGCAACCAGTTTCAGATTATTAAGCCACACGACCACATCGCCTTCTTCTTTAAACGGACTCAAAATGTCACTGCTTAATTTCACTCGTTCGCCCATTTTCGCCCAAATAGCTTCTGGTCTATCCTAAAAAGAAAGCTTCTTGAAAAATAAAGGTGATGGTCCACCAACTGCCAGCTGCCAACTTCACCATATTATCTCTGCACTTTACTCTGCTCACTGAGCAACACACCTTTATTTATCTCAATTTTACAATAAAATATAAAAAAGATGTGGCACAAAAAAGATGTGGCACAAGGCCAAAACGGGTAAGGGAGGTGGGGGTCGGGGGTTCACCGGTCTATGCCCTTAAACTAGTTATGATAACCACAATAAAACATTTACAATGTGGACTAATCTAGTTAAAATATTCCCAGGTGGTTTCATGATTTTTATTTACAAAAGGAATATGTACAGATTTTGATGATAGGGAGTGGGAGAACAAAGAAGCCTTAAAAAATCCCCGAAAATAAATAAAATTAAAACGGATGTAAAAATAAAGGACAAAATAAAATGCTAATTATGGTAAGTTAGTAGGACCCTCTTATCCTATCTAAGGTATGAACTGCTCGCTGACTTCCAACAATCGAAAGCAATAGTTAGCTCCCAATTGGGAGTAGGCGTTGCCTAAGGGGGACAAAAGAAATATTGGGTAGTTTTTAAGGGATGTGCGGTGTCCTCCAGGATAAATACCATTAGGGATGACGTAAATCGGGGAGCTGGCATTCTTGAGGAGTTCTGACACCTAAAATAAAGATAGAGGGGCAGGACTCATTTGCACTGCTAGCAATAGGAATTGATCCAACACTTAGATATGTATGACAAAATTGTCAAAAAGAAAACCCTAAGGTCGGTGTGTGCCATGCTTAGGCAGGGAACACGAACGCAATTCTATTCCGTATGAACACGCATAAACAAGCAGTGTGTATCCACTTACTTCTAAATAGCGAGAAGGGTACGACATGAGGGCGTTGATTACAGACCTGTCTACAGACTAGCGGCTTCTTCTTCTCCCATAAAAGCGAGAAAAGCATACGCGTCAAAGACGCCAAGCAGTCTGCAGGCAAAGGTAATACAGCCAATCGGTAAAGGATAAGAGGAAAGACATACGTGGCGCACCCTTCAGCTCGACCTTTTAAAGAAAGACCCCTTCGAAGCCATATATTTACATACGCTTCGACATTATACTGTATGTCCGACTAATTCTTATCAAGCTGGAGACCCGGTCCTAACCACACGCCGAGGATCCGAACCGGGTCATCGGAGCCCGGCAGCGGAGCCGCGCGACTTCAGGCAGCCAACCTTAGACTATTTGATTTGCTAAGGTTGACCACGCCCACTGTAACATCTTAATACCTTTTGACTGTCTTAGTTATCGTGGATATGTCTTGATGGATCGAGATGAACACGGTAACATCGTCAGCATACGCGGAGACCATGGCTCGCACACCACCAGGTAGAGTGATACCGCATAGGGGCAGTCCAACCTTCCCTTGCCTCAACTTGCGCAGAAAGGGCTCCAACGCAAGAACGTAGATGAGAGGAGACAACGGGCACCCTTGACTTACCAACCGAGAAACAGCAAACGATTCCGATCGCATTCCGTTTAACTGCACCAGTGCTGTCGGGCGGCGTACAGCATGAAAATCAATTTGCGGAAGTCCGGTGTAAAACCGGCGGCCTCTAAAACAGATCCCAAGAACCGATGGTCGACCCTATCAAAAGCTTTGGACTAATCTAAATTGATCAGCGCGGCTTCGGTGTCGTCTTCTAACCCATCTAAGATCGTGCGTATCATCAGCAAGTTGTTCTGAATCGATCTCCCCTTCACAGCATAATTCTGATCAGGTTCAATCAATTCACCAATAACAGCCTGCAACCGATTTGCAAGAACTCTCGCCAAAATCTTTAAATATGTATTTAACAAAGTTATGGGTCTATAGTCATCTAAACTTTAACATGCCCGCTCTTTTTTCTTAAGCAATGTGATCACTCCCCTGGTGACTTGACCAGGGATAGAACCTTGTTCAAACATGTGGTTGAACAAATCTGTCAGAATAGGTACAAACGTGTGCGACAGCCCCAAGAATAATTCATAGAGCAAACCATCAAGTCCCGGAGATTTGTCGTAGCCGACCTGCGTCAACGTTATGGCCCTCACATTCCGTTACGCGCCCCTCACAACTAGCTGCTCGAGCCGCCCCCAGCGAGGCCGACCGGCCAAATAGTTGTCAGACTCCTCAACGCGAAGTCTAGACAGTTTGCTGAAGCGATCCGCGAAATGCTCCCGAAACATGTCACAAATCTCCCGACCCGACACAAGGGTGTGTCCTTCCGGGCTTTGAATTTGATGAATATAGCCGTCCGAATTGCGATGTAGTGGAGCATTACGCTCTGCAGCGTCAACATTCACGGCTTCGTTGGACACTCTTTCTAACCTAACCCTGACTACTTGACCTTCATACCGCTCGTTAGCCGAACGTTTCAGGTCCCCCTTAGCTAAGTGTATGCCTAGGGAACCCCCCATTCCACCGCCCGGGTCAGCTTATTTTCTGAACGCTTTTCTGTTTCAGCCTTATTTAAGGCAAGGTGTTGGCTATATTTGAAAGAAAAGTGCCTAATGCCAATTTTGGCGTTAACCACTTACTCCCGGTTATCATCCCACTAATCACTTTTGAAAATTAAGTGTTAGCCTGTCCCGGAAGTCACGTATCTCCTGTAAGAAGGTATGTAACTTCCAGAACCCACCTAACATATGGGTGATATGTTCTATTTCCAAACTAGTCACAAGTAATTTGTGGTCGGAATGGTCTAACCAGAGGAACGTAGGACAAGAGATATAATCTAATTTTCCTCTTTTCACTAACAGCCGATCCAACCGATCCAAGTAATTACTTGTAGCGGAAAATCTGCTTGAAAGTCACGCCACCACTCCCGCCCCGGGTGATCGACACGACACCTGTCGACCAGATCACATTCAGTCATCAGATTCGACAGGCTGGGCTCACACCCACCAGACCCGCTCGGCCAACCCACCTTATATATTTTGGGATCAAGGATGGCATTCCAATCCCCCAGTAAAAAAACACTATGAACAACCGATGAACCTCTCCAACCCCGGAAAAAGAGAGCCCTCTCCCGAGCGATATTCGGCGCATAAACTGCGACGATTCGAAATGTGGCACTTTTCACGGCAACATCGGCCACGACCGGTCTGCCATCAGCATCCGCGTGAACAATGTTTATTCTTGCGAACAGGGTGCGTCTTACTAACAAGGAAACTCTCCTAGCACAACGGTCATCGAATGCTGAAAAAACATCGAAATGCGTCAACAGCAGTCGGTGATCGTTGATCGAATCATATATGTGGCTGCGTTATATGAAACTCACTTTGTCAAAAACATGAAGTCCCCCAGTATGAATTTAGCTTTGCTTAAGGATCTCATGTCCCTCGTGTTTAGGCTTCCTAAAACCAAGTTCGTCGACATCTGCACCAATCAGTGTAAACCACCGATCTGAAGTCTTTCGCGATGAGGATTGTGCAGGCATTAGCCATGTTTCCCGTAAGTAAATCGGACGTAACCCGTCTGTCCCAGCTTTTTAGGGAGTCATGTGCGTCATCCACCAATCTCAGACTAGAAATTACCTCCTTGACGGCCTCTACCATTTTCCAAAGGGCTTTGACCGCCTTACCTTGGTCTTCTACATGAAAATGATGATCCAGAGAGTCATGTGGAAAATTGTGAGGCTTACTAACATCCAGCCCCTGGGTCTAAGTGAGGAACTGCAGCGACCGCACGATGTTCAGTTGTCTCGGGTTGTGATTGGCAGCGACATGGTGAAGAAAGGGAGCTTCCGTGGTTTTTCCTTCCTCACTAGGGAAGGAGAAGCAGACCTTCTGCTAATTTTGGGCTCCGGCTCTTTATTTTCAGACAGAGATCGGGAGCTAGCTGGGGTAGTATAAAAAAGGGAGGGGGATTTCGGCTCAGTATTACGAGTAGGGGTTTGGGATTCAGGAGTCTGAGCAGAAGAGATTGGAATCTCTTCAGACGTTGGGGCCGGCCTCTTTAACATTTTTAGCCTTTTGTGTGTTTTTTTCACCTCCCTAGTTTCTTGTCTCTCTGTCTCTGGAGCCGGCCCAGCGTCATTCTGTTAAATAACTGTGCCAGAAAGAATAAAATAATTAAAATAAAAAGTTTTGACTATAATTCAATTTCCAACCGAATTTCGTGCAACCCACTTTCTCTCTGCCTTTCTCTCCAAAGCTTTTGACTGTGATCCAATTTCCAACCGAATTTCGTGCAACCCACTTTCTCTCTGACTTTCTCTCCAAAAGTTTTGACTGTGATTCAATTTCCAACCAAATTTCGTGCAACTCACTTTCTCTCCGCCTTTCTCTCTCCAATCCAAATCGCTTCTCCTCTCTCCCATCTGTCCTCTTCATTTATATCACCTGATATCTATATATGCAAATCAGACCACCATAACCACCTGCACCTATGAAGAGCAGCCCTTTTTAAAACTGCATACACTACAAGCGAAACACCTCATTCTTTTTCCTGATGGTGAGTGTTCCTCTTTATTGTCACACATTCTTCATCTTGTTATTGTCTACCTTCTCCCCTTCTGAGTTTGATGATGTCAAGGGGACCGGCTTCTTCCTTTGGGTTACCGCTGTCAAGACAGATGTTGAAGGCTGCAGCTCCTTGGTAGGAAGATCACGATTTTACGACTCTGTGGGTAGCCACATCTCTTTTTCACCCGGGGGCTGCATTTTTTTTAAGGGGGACTTCTCCCGTCTCGTACTTGGTTCTTTGGTGAGGATGGTATTTCCACTTTTCAATACCTTGTTCCAGCCGTCTTTCGTTGTTGTTGTGGTGCACCCTCCAGTCATTGGTTTAGGAGCTGATGGTGCCACTGACGCCGTTTTCACTCACGGCCCCTGAGCAGAAGGGGTTTTCTTAGGTGGAAATTTCTTAAGGCAAGCTTTTACCATATGCCCCTTCTGCTCACAATGCCAACAATGTGGCCTCCTGCCCTCGACGATTACACTCATCGTCCAGGTGTCGCACTTGAGTAGGGCTGGAATCTTATCAAAGCTATACCGTTCCACTCTCATATTTAATTTATAGTCCCCTACCATGAGGTTACGGGGACCACGGACCGGGATTACAGCTTCGACGTCCCCATAGTGATTACGGACAGCACCAAGCTGTTCTGAGCTAATACAGCAGGGGACGCCAGAGACAATAAGTAACGTCCTTCTCCTACTCAAGTACTGCGGCCTGAGAATGTGATGTTTAAATCTCAGGTCGGCCCTGGCACATTTTCTCCTTCCTCGTCACTTGGAGCAGAATATCCCAAGTGGCGAACTTTGCGGCACAAATAAGATGCTGAGACTTTGAGTCGCCACAGAAGGTCCGCTATTTTATTACGTTCGACCCTAGCCAACCCCTTGGTTTTGGTGTTGATTGTAACTAGCAATACTATCTTTCTCGCTTGTCGTTCCACCGCACTTGGAGCTGCTTTGATGTTGGTACTGTCCGTCAACTCTTTGCATTTTTCATCAAACAACGTACGGTATACATCGGGGTTTAGCTGGGGCTGGGGTCCCCACTTGTCTTTAGTTGCTGAGAGGGCAGTAGATGCTGATACTGCAGGTGATGGTAGTGATACAGGCGGCGTCTTCTACCCGGTAGGGATGGCCCCGTCCTGGCTGAACAAACTTTGAGTATGAGGGAGGGACGGCCACTCTTTCGGAGATGCCAAAAGATTTGACACCTTTTGAGTGGCCAACTTCGTCCCCCCTCCCCTTTTGCTGGTGACACCACCTGCTCCAGATCTAGGTTCTGGTCCAGTGACCCTCTTCGTCTTCAGTCTGGGTTTTTTTCCGTCGGTTTTGGTTGGGCTTCTGTTTGGAGCCATCATGCTGTTGCTGCTGCTGCTGCGGCTGATACTGTAACTGATCGTAACTGGAGCTCCAAACAGCTCATAGTCCATCTGGACCATTCGAATCTGAGCAGCCTCCAAGTCGCTTGGCCCTGGCGGCTGATCTGTATCGGTGGCTTCCTTCTTTTGGAGCTCCACCGACCTGGCTGGCCTTAATCCTGCAAGCAGGAAACTTTTTCTCCTGTGAGCAGGCGGGCTGACGGTTAAAGCTCGTCGACAACTGGTGTGATGGGGAGTCTATCCAACCGACCCAGCTCACCTCTCCCAGCTGTACTAAGACCTAAGCTGCCGGAGTCAGCAGTGTTAAAATCATAGGCAGAACTGCTGCAGAAGGCGGCAAGCTCCGATCTACTTGCAGTGTGAGGGAGCACTGACAGAGATACTGGGCATGTCGCTTAAGGTGTCAAACTCGTACATAAAGTCTTCGCCTACTCCGGACTCCAGACGTTTTTAGGCATCTGGGAACCAGAGCCCGAGCTAGGCACCAAGCTTTCACCGGAGCTCGGTCCAATCCTCACCTCTTCCGTTTTGCCCTGCACAACAGTAGGAGAAAGACCAAACGCGTATTAAATAAGTAAAAAAAATTGAAAATAAAACATCTCCACTGTTTGTATTGAGATCCTTGCGGCCTACCTCAGTTTTGATGGGTATGTCCTATTTAGGGTCGGAGTGGAGTTCCATACACCCGTGAGTGAATGATACAATAGGTAAGCAAGGAATCAGTATAGATCTAATATATCAGTCAGTGAAAAACGAAACAAAGAAAGGTTCAATGGCAATCCAACGTTTAACTACTCTGCGCCCTGGTCATTCTCAAAATCAACTCGACTCACCAATACAAGAAGTACAGTATCTATATTAATAAACCCACGACCTATTCAAATTGACTACCAATCAGAGCACGCTAATTTTAGAGACTCAAAATAGGCAATTTGGAAGTGTCTGTAACACAGCGAACCACCCGCTGCTTCTTTGAACGATGAACCGCCGCTGACTCAGCTAAGCAGTCTAGTTCTCCCTTTCAGTCTCGTGACAATAAAGAAAAAACGCTTATAAACATACAGTCGGAGATAAATAATCGTTAGTGTTTCGGTTGTCTATTTTCCTGCATATAAACCTTTTTAAGTTCAGTTAATTCTAAAATCGGTACAATATATTGCATTAATTAAACGCACGTTGCTACTTAATCACAACCGAGTAAGGACATTAGCTTTTCCAGAGGCCAATGAATCACCCATTAAGATGATTTATAGTCACAGCACACTATGTATAGTCGATGATCAAGATGAATTAATTCAAAAGACTAGATTATTTTGAACACTGAATACATCGGAAGATGAAGTGTTATTTGTATAATTTAAACGATTCGCAATATTATTCTCATTGTAATTGTTACGTATAAAAAGTTGGAATCACACACAAGCTAGGAGACAGGAATAAGAAAAGATCGTCATGGAAACAGGTAGTTTTTTTGCACTTGTAGACATCAGAAAGTGGAGAGACTAAATGTAGTTGAATTCGAATATTTTAATTATAGTAGCGTAATATTTTTGTATGATGTATAATATAAGCTTTGTTTTCTATGAATAATTTCGAGCTTTTTGTTCAATATCTGAACCTCATGTTCTTTAACAAAAAAGTCATTTACGGAAATTTTGGATATGAATCATAACATAAATCTGTTACATATACATGTGTATATAAAGACTTGTGTAATTCTCGAGATACTATGGGTACCCTTTGTAAGGGGTTTGGCAGCGTTATGAGTCTCTAAGGAAGCAAGTGTTGCGCAATCCCAACTCAAACTTATCTTAACCGGCATTGCTTGAGTAGACGCAAAAACTCAACATGGATTGAGGATAATGCCAGAAATAACGAAAACCTTTTATTATTTTGGAGTTTTCTTTCTCCTAGACTAGAGATTCGTCAACTCTACAATCTACCCAATAGCTAGGTATTAGTTAAGGAGATGCTTTAGCTCAATTGAACCAATATATTTCGCCCCTGTAACTACTAAACCACGCCATGTATATGTGCATAATATATTGTGCTTGTGAGGTTTTGTTTATAAGGTTTTATACGTGTGTCTGTGTTAGTGCTCAATAACAAGTAGAGCTATATTAAAGGATACATTTCTATTTAAGCAAAAATTATGGTTACGTATGTGCATACATGTTTCGGATACATCCTTCAAGGCTAGCCTCATCTCGCCACATACGACAGTGATGACGATAAAAAAGATTAGGCTAACACTTGAATGAGGTTGTAGAAAAACATGTATATACATACGTAGTCATAATGTGTGTGTATATATATATATATATATATATATATATATATATATATATATAAATAAATAATTCATACTTAAATATATATATATGACGTGGTGTAGTGATCAAAAATGAAAGCAATAACTTTCAGTCATATACAACTGTATCTACAAAGCGTTGCCCGAAAATCTGCTTGCTTTCATTTTTGTTTCGTTTTTTTTTTATCTATGCCACTTTGCATTCGTTTTTTAGACAATATTTTTTTAATTGGATTTTTATAGTTTAATCTGATTATCTATTTTGTTTGATTTACTCTGACTACCCCTTTTTCTGTTATTATTTAGTCTCTAGTGACCTCAAATATAATCGAAGATAAATATAATCAAAATGATTGGTTTCCTCGTGGAATGTAACATTAGAAACGTTGTGTTTGATCCTGTTATACGGCTTTGGTTTCAATTGCCTCGTCGGACGGAAAGACAGATACAGAGACACCAATCATAGTATAATATATCTGGTGACCTTTAAACAACAGTTTTTTTTTTCAATAATGGTGAATTCGATTTGGAGATTATGAACAGTGTAAATTTGTAATGAGAACTGGATGTGTGTGTCATTACCAGTGTCATTCGAGTCTGTAGGCACGTAATACTTGAATAAGTTGTAAATATCGGCAATCGATACTTTTCCTCTGGTTAACCTATCGACCCCAAATTCAATCAAGTTTTTGCAAGAAGATACGTCACGACAAGACTTATTTCATTGTTTTCTGGTCGATGTGGTAGCCTTGCTCTCTAAAAACATTAAATATATAAAATGCTTTAACATTTACACATAAAACTAGCCTACAAGTGTTGAGTAATATGAAGGGAAGGAGAGTGCGGAGTTTCTTACCAGTCACCGTGAAAGAAGAGCGTGACGTTATGGTTAGGTAACTTCCGTTTTTCGGTGCATTCATTTCTTTAGCTTGGGGATTCCCTCGTCGTCGGACGTGTCAGCCAGCGGCTGATGTTTAAAACGTTGGTAGGCGCACACCTTCAACCTGGGCTAATTGTATTTTCGATAGAATCGCTCTGGACAAGCCATGAAGCCACTCGATGTAAAGAGCTAAGACAATACTACTTCAAAGTTAAAAAACGAACCACAATAAGTGTTAGATGCATAGATTCCGACCATGCAATGTGGGGGACTAAAAGACAAAATATGAAAGCGAGAGAAACGAGACAGCCGAAATTAAATCCACGGTCCACGTTCTACTTTCTTAAAAGTTCAGAGATTAACTTTTCCAAAAAACACAATAAACTATCTGTGTTGACTATTTACTGTTTTTTTTTTATTTATTTCGGACAATTTTCCTTTTCGAGCGTGATCTAGAAAGAAATCCGACGAAACCATACAACCTGTCGCTGTCGACAGGAGGATCGCGTCCGGTAAAAGCATATGATTGAATAGATTGGCTAGCTGGCCAACACCCTTCTACAGTAATACAGTAATACAGTAAAAGACATCAAGAAACGGGCAATAAAGATTACAATTTCATCGGTCAATAGCTTGCGTGGTTGAAGGCTGACTTCTCCAACCATCACTGCATAACCAATACCATTGAAACATGTAGCAACATCTACTGTGAGAAGAAGACTCTAAGAAAGTTGCCTATATGGCTGAAGTGATTAAAAACAAAACGAAGGCTCCTGTAGGCAAAGACGCATAAAGACCGTAGAATAAGGCAGTGGAATAAACGTTTTTGGATTGATGAATCAAAGAGCGAACTCTTGAGTCTTATAGGACGGTACATATATTAGTTGATAAGTTGGTGAAAGTTACTACATCCATTGTATCTTACCAACCGTAAAACATGAATAAGGCTCTTTTTTTATTGCGTGGAAGGCTTTTGAAAATTGCAAAGTCATTGATTTACACTAAGTGAAGAGCAGGTTTAATACGAATGGGTATAACAGCGTATTGCGGAATCACACGATCCCATCTAGAACTTGGTTTGTGGTGCATAATTTGTAGTCATACAAGATAATGACCGAAAGGATACTAGTCAACTCTGCCAAAGGTACATTAAAAAAGGAACAGCACGTTCTCTAAATGATGTCTTGGCCGGTGCAATCAGCGGAATAAAATCGAATTGAACTTATGTACAGTGAACTTGACTGAAAAGCGTAAGCTGAACACTCCAAAAGTGCAGCTCACCACTGGCAATTCATGCAGGAAATCTGAGCAAAACTATCTTGTCTATCTCCAGTATTTGATGGGAGGAATTCGAAAAAACTCTGAAGCAGTGATAGCGGTCACAGTGTCATTATGGTGAATCAAAAGTTAAAATTGATTATATTTAATTTGTAGCTCTTGTATTCAGTAGCTCCCTCTATAATGAAGATATATGCACACACACATAAAAGTATATATAAGTATTTGTAAAACAAGCACAAGGATGCAACATTGCGGCGCTGGAACAGGGGCTGGAGCTTGGTTGAGATTGAGGGATCTATTAAGTTGGCGACTCTTTTTTTTTGACCTTGTCTAAAAGGGAGAGACTAGTAAATGATGCACCAGTCAAGATGTGGCAACAATATTCCATACATGGGCGGATGGTGGCTTTGTAGAGATACATAATAATGTCAGGTGTGAAGAGTTTACTATCACAGTAGAGGGAGCCCACCTTCTTTGCTGCAGACTTGGCAATGTCTTCAATATAGTTGTTTCAATTCATACTACCTGTGACAGTTAGGTCAAGGAGTGTGAATGTTGAATTCTCAGGTAGGGAGTTATTTGCCATGGCAATCGGTGGTTGGAGAGGTTTCCTGTAGTTATTGAAGGAAAGGAGATTTGTCCTTGTGGCATTAAATGTTAGCCACAATTTATGACCCCAATCCACTACAGCCTGGAAGTCATTTTCTAAGTATTTAGCCATTGCCTCGGATATGATTGCGTCCGTTTTGCCTGCATGACGAGAGTAAAGCGTGGTGTCGTCAGCAAATATACCAATCTGTCTCAATGTCATCAGGGAGATCGTTTATGAAGATCAGGTACAATAAAGGTCCATGTCATGTTGCTTAGATGAACGGCCATCGAGTACAACCTAGATCTTTTTGGGGGCTAGGAAGGATCTAATTATATTAAGTATTTGCCCAGTAATACTATATGAGCGTATTTTCAGGAGAAGCCCTTTAGTCCATACCTTGTCAAATGTCTTGGATATATCAAGCGCTACTGCCCTAGCTTCACCTGCCTTATCCAGTGTATGATATATGCGTTCAGAGATGACCGTCAGGGTGTCCGCAGTAGATCGTGCTTGTCTAAATCCATACTGGCGGTCAGAAAGAAGTTTAGCATTAACTAAGTGCCGGACTATCGCTAGATTGATTAAATATTCAAAGATTTGTGTATAAATCGGGAGTTAAATGTTTGGGTGGTAGTTTAGAGGATCAGTTCTATCCCCAGAATTCTTGAACACTGGTACCACAGAGGAAATTTTCCAGGTATCGGGGAAGCAAGATTAAGCTAGGTATTGGTTGTAGAGTTTTGGAGAGGACAGGGGACAGTTCGGCAGAGCATTTTTTTATTACTATTACACGTATAAGATCAGGACCACAAGCTTTGGAAGTGTCAAGGTTTTTTATGATGTCTCTGACCTGGGATAGGGTGGTGACCAGGTTTTAAAGTGTGGCTTCGGTCCGCAATGAGAATTTAGGGAGGGCGTGGTTTTTCTGAGTACAATATGGAGTTTAAGGCGAAACGCTGGGCAAGTAGTTCAGCCTCATCAGTTGCCGTGCAAACAACATCATTGTGGTTTGATAGTAGGGAATCGTTGATTGACCATTGTTCACCACACTATTGTAGATTTTCCAGAAATCGCGAGTACCTAGTTTCTGTGAATGAATGCGTTTTTTGCTATCTCTGTATACCTTCTCTTTGTTTCACCTACTACAGCCATACAATTATTTCTTGACCCTATAAATGTATATCTATTAGTAGCTGACTTATGGCGGTCAGATTTACGGAATGTTTGCTGCCTCTCAGCAATGGCAGCTGCACATTCCGAGGTGAACCATTCGGAAGAGTGGGGCTTGCTAAAACATTTTCGCATGGGGGCGTAGGCTTCAATAATTTGATTTATTTGTATCTTTTGTACTAATGAGTGACCTCTTATCACGGCCCAAATGCAACTCGAGGATATGAGTTCGTAAGGTGGTTGGTGAGACAACACCATGGAGATTTAGAGACAATAGTTTGCACTGGGTATCATTTTATTAAGAGGATGGCTCAGGAAAGGTATTTAAATTGCTTGTAGTTTGACGAACTTTTGTTGTGAATGTTTTCGGTGGGGGCAGCACCTATAATGAAAATAGCAAAGTAAAAAAAATGCAATGATCGTCTCTCCCGGGGGGGGGAGCTGCAGAGAAGAGGAGAGGAGATTAATCTAAATAGTAATTAACTTTTTCAACTTATTTCTTAGAACCTATTATTATTTTATTTTTATTTATTCTAAATGTGAGTTAATCAACGTTTGTTTCCCTAAGGATTTTCGTCTCCATTAATAACACAAAACACATGCTATAATATTTCTTCGTTGTGGATTGAGTTATGTTGTGAAAATATTCCAAGTGTTCTAATTATCCATAATTTATAATTAACTGAACAAGTAACCTATCCCACACTTAGCTATCTATTTCATTCGCCTACTAACTATGTGTTGATTCAATTGCTTTCTAACATTTATTTGTGTCGTTGTGAGCATTTCAAGAAAGGGTGTCAAGTAAAATAGCTTTTCTTCAATTAATCCTTACAATAGTGTTCAACATTATCAACGAAATGGTGAATGTTGCTCGAATAATGAACGCCAGGAAAATCAATACCTGAAGATTAAATATTTTTTTTACAAATGAGTCACACCTTATTAAAGCTAAAATGCACTCGAGGATAAGGTTTAATGATATTTATAGATTAGTAGTAAAATGATGATGAATAATGAGGAGATTTAAAATAAGGAATGCAATATATAAAATGTGATGATTAATGAGGACATGTTGTTACCATAAGGGAAGTAACCATGTGGCAACGTGCTCACAGAGGTTTCTTGTAAAGAAACTCTGTAGATAGAAATTCTATTTGATATTAGCCACACGAAGAAAAAGTAGAGATTTTTGCAACGGTGATATATTGAAAAATTATTTTTGTGAAAGTTTTACCAGGAGGAACCAGAGATTGAGTAGAGAATGACTAGCAACGTATCTTCTGTGATAAAAGAACTGCAGAAAAAAGATGTTGAGTGCGTATCTATATGTGTTACATAACACCCAAAGGAAGTCAGAGAGCCCAACGCTCGAAACGGTTTTGAACACAGCAATTAAAATGAGGGACAACACTTTTAAACGTGTTAATAATGTCAATAGTTTCGTCAACAACGACAATGTTCGTTCTGCTACCATTTGCAAAAGTTCTGTTAAAGCTAGGAACGACTTATTGACTTCAATTGGCTCCGTTTTTGTTTTGTTTTTGGCAGTGAACTTAATTTGAGTCTGCTAAAATGAATGCCTGCATTTGAAGAATCTTTTAAACACTTTCAAAATCAAATTAAAATAAACATTTTCCCCATGTGTTATATTGTTCTGCACTACTGTATTCTTTTATAGATGCGTCTATGCATCTCTATAAAAGGTTTAGTCTGTCGGTCGCTTTGATTTTCAGTAGCATTTCCATCGCTAAACACGCAAATTGAATTGGGGTGTCTTATTTGCGATACATCCATGAATATGTATAAGAGGATATATCTATATGTCGGTATGTCACACTTACGTCTGTAATAGCTTTTTTGACTCGCTTAATTTGAAATTGAATTTTTGTTGGCCTGTGCGGCTGTAGTTTAAAATTGTATTTTCGTTGGTCAGACACGCTTAAGTTTTAATATGTATTTTCTTTATTCTATCATGCTTAGGCATGACATCGTGTATGTGTTGCTCTGTAACGTTTAAGCTTTAATTAGCAATTGGCTTGGTCTGTCTCACTTAAGTTTGAAATAGAAGATCTGCCTGCGTAATGCTTAAATCTGAAATTATATAAGCATGGCTAAGCGCGCAATATAAATGGGCGCATGTCAAAGTATCAATTGTTTTGTGCGCGAAATGGTTCGTAAAAAAGTTGCCAAAATTAAGTATTGGCAGATCAACAGAGAGAACGTATTCAGTAGAGAACAAGAAGCATAAAACACGAAATGAAAATTGTTGCAAATACTAAGATAGATAAGAGGTGCTGATCTAAAGAGCCAATTACTTGTTCGAATTCCGAATTGAAATACTATTGAGAGCCTGTGAGGAACTTCTATCTACGGTTTCTTTCTTCGAACGAACGCAAAAAACTAGATGGAGATAGATTTTTGTAGGTGCGATGAACATAAATAAAAAATAAATGAGACACTATATCGAGGCGACACTGAAAATTGGAAAAATATTGGTAATCGATAGCCTCGTTCTGGTTCGTCTCGACACTGCAATTTACAGAATACAATAAAAAATAACGGGCAAAGAAAGTACGAGATCTGAAAAATAATGAGAAGGGAGGTAACTCAGGAATTGTGGTTATTTATGACTATATTAAGTTATATAATAGCGTTAGCGATTAAATTTATTATCAATGAGTTACACAACTTAAATAGGAATACTAAAGACAGGAACAAAATGAAAATCAAGCGGAGAAATCAAGAGAATAAACTTATTCTCTTATGTTCTTTCTGGGATTTATATATATATGATAAAAGGAAGAGCATGTAATCCGCGCTATATATCTAGAAGTATCCGCCATTAGAACCATCGGCCATTATTATATTTAGAATTGGAATTACATGTATCGTTACGTATAATATGGCTATACATTTTTAATTAAGTAGTAGTCTTTGTTTATCGAGTCTCTTTTTGTTTTGACGCTCCTTGTCGTCTCTCTAACTTCTCGTGCAAGAGTCTTCGGAACTCCATTCTACAGTTGCACATAGTGACAAGACTACTTCCATTTGGCCACCACGTGATCATCAAGACACCATTTTAGTAATAACATTATTCGCTAAGAAAATCTTGAACACAAAGCGAATGGTGGTTAAATTTCTTTATTTTAACTCTGGCCATGGTAGGAAAACCGTGAACCGTCACTTGAAACTTCCGTCGAATTCATACCTCCCAGACTGGGGAAGAACATGTTCTACACGTTACACGTCTACATTATAAAACGTCTGCATGTAAGTAATTATGTCTTCCGTCACTTGAAACTTCCGTCCAATTCATACCTCCCAGACTGGGGAAGAACATGTTCTACACGTTACACGTCTACATTATTAAACGTCTGCATGTAAGTAATTATGTCTTCCGTCACTTGAAACTTCCGTCGAATTCATACCACCCAGACTGGGGAAGAACATGTTCTACACGTTACACGTCTACATTATAAAACGTCTGCATGTAAGTAATTATGTCTTCCGTCACTTGAAACTTCCGTCCAATTCATACCTCCCAGACTAGGGGAAGAACATGTTCTACACGTTACACGTCTACATTATTAAACGTATACATGTAAGTAATTATATATTTCGTCACTTGAAACTTCCGTCCAATCTATACCTCGCAGACTGGGGAAGAACATGTTCTACACGTTACACGTCTACATTATAAAACGTCTGCATGTAAGTAATTATGTATTCCGTCACTTGAAACTTCCGTCCAATTCATACCTCGCAGACTGGGGAAGAACATGTTCTACACGTTACACGTCTACATTATTAAACGTCTGCATGTAAGTAATTATGTCTTTTCGTCACTCACTTTTCGCCTTTACGCCACTCACAAGATCTGACCCCCCTCTTTTTTTACGCCGGTCTATAGGACGGTCCTGTGCAGTTCTAGGAGGTTCACTCTCCCTGGCCTTGCTTCCCCTTCGTTAGTTTATTGTTTACTGCCTGGGGCGCCCCTACCGTGAATGCCGACGGGGCGCCAGGGCAATTTTTAATGGCTAAAGTGCTCACCTTCTCGGGCGCTGGCTTTTCAAGCCTCACTTTCCCGACCCGACCTTGGGTCACATCTTAGCTTGTAGGAGTAAGATAAAACTGACCTTGTGCCTAACCTCCTGGCGAGGTGGTAAATAAAAAATCTCGTCGTTTGCTGTTATTTTCTCTTTTATCTCTTCAATAATATCCTTTGGTCATCCATTCTACAACGCGTGATAGACATAGAACAGATTTACCTTTTCTATTATCTTATATTAATCTTCCGTCATCCGCTCTATAACGAATATGAAAAAGAAAATTAGACGTTTTCTTTCTTTCTTATTCTTTTCTTTCATGCTCGCTAACGGTCTTTATGTTAAAAAGTCCGTGGTCATTTTTTCATGTCTAGCACCCCACTTTTTCCCAATAATTATATGACGACAATTAAAGAAAGAACATTTTAAGTCAGTCAATGGTTGGTGCTTTTCAGGTAATCATAAATGACTCCCGATGTGTTTTTCATCTCTCGATAGTTAATTCTCTAACTATTGTTTGTTTGAAGCATTAGAATTGGAAAGAAAATAGCTAGTCAGACAACCCCTTGTCGTGTGAAATAAATTCGAAACTATCTGTTCACTTTAAATCAAGTTAACGTAGGTGTTCCTTTGCTTTAGGTAACCAGAAATTGATATTTTATATATGAATAAAATAAATTACTTGCGTAATTGTCTGTTTTTTTATGTAAATATGTGCGAACATTAGCGAAGCATAATTTTTTACGGAGAGTAATTATATAAATATATATTTCCTCAGTCCAAATATACTGGTTTGGTATTTTAGTCTGACATACAGATAAAACTGATGGATGGCCATTATTTATATGTAGATGACATATGTAACTAGACGCTTGTAGCGATTGTGCGAGATTTTTCGGATTATGCAGTTTTTAATTGATCAATTTAATGTGTATTCCTCATATGCTGGAACTTGAATCTGTTCAAAAAGAAACCAATTTCGTTTATTTTTTTTATCATGAGCTTCAAATTTCATCACCTGATCACGTTCGATGAATGTTTCAGTCAAAACAGATCGATAAAAAAATCAATAGAGAATAAATCAGTTTTAAACTTAATTAAGTAAAAAAAAAAGAGTTGCAGTGAACGAACATGGCGATTTGGTTCATGGAAATAAACAACCTGTGTCGCGTGGAACATGTGTCGGCAGAAGCGAAAGGAAAGGCTCGTATGGGTTCTCTCTTATAGGAAACTGCTATGCACATTCTGGTTCCTTGTTACACACTCTCTTACACATCCATTGAATATTAAATATCTGTAATTTGTTGGCCTCATAAGTCCTTAATCTCTACACCCTCTGTCTCTCGCTTTCTCTCGGACACACAGACGTGGTGTTGCTAGTCTCTTCTATAAGTTCTATTATAGCACGTATTCTTCGGAATTGTCTGATTTTTTCTGCTTCCTTTGTTCTAGCTCACATTTTGGTCCATTCGTCTTCATGAATTCGCTGTTCAAATACCTCGTTATGCTAAATCGTTCAATGCCTGTAGCTGATTTCTAAAACAGCAGGCTTGTGGAACTCTCTTCCTGCTGACCTTTACCGATAGCATTGGTCTTTTCAAGACCAAGATCAATAGGCGTATTCTAACTTTGTGTTAATCGTATGTATTTATTCATTGCCCTTTACACAAAGAGGATTCATTACTTGTCTTAAGCAACTTTCATACAAAATAAAATGACTGTCATGAACGGCCAGAGAGTGTGTTCATCGTGAATTTGTGAAATAAGTTCGTTGGATGTTCGTATGTTTATCTTTAAGAACGTTGCTTATTATTACTGAACTACAGTTGAAAATCCCCATGTCCAAGTAATAATTCATCCGACTTCTCCACTTAAAGGTTACAACAACAAAAATATCTAAAAATATCATAGACTCATTGAGTAAGGACGAATGTGTACCTATTATATAAAGGGCCGTTGTCTGTGTCTGTATCCACCTATAAAGCAAACACTAGGCACACAAAGCTATATGATTCTTTTTCAGTATTGCCTTAGACAGGATAGCGATATATTATTCCTGCGATATTCATTGTTTTAGGGGGTCAACAGGAACAAATTTTGCCAGTCATTTTTTTCATCGACCTTTGTTGTGAAATGATACTTTTTGTACTGACATTTGAAAATCTAATATAATTTCTAACGTATATACATACGATAGTTTATGTTACTGAGAGAAATGGGGGTGACGAAAGGAGATGAAGAAATGATGAAGGTAGATCAATTTTAAAAGAAAGTCAAACGTTTTAACTCTTCTATTTAGTTGTCCATGCCCCGGGCAATGCCAGATACGATGCTAGTTCATAAATAAATTATTTCGCTAATAAAAGCAAATAAAAAGGAAACTGAAAGAGTTACTATACTTAATCTGACAGCAAGAGATGACAGCAAATGCCGAAGACAATGCATCTCATGCGCATGCGTGGGGGGACGTTGTTTTCTTTTACAAGTCATCGAGGCAAGCAGACGACACTTTTCCTTATATTATTACTTTATTCTCCTGCCAAGCACACGGCTACCTTCCGTCTAAAATGTATACGTTTAATTTAAAACCATTGTTAATATGTCCCTGCTATTGTGACTGTATTTCCTTTCCAAACACACGGCTATCACACAGATTCTTCTTCCATTCAAAAACGACTGTTACCCTGTTTTTTTATTTTCACTAAAAATAACTTAGTATATAGACGCCGTGTTGACAGAGAGTTGCAAACTCGCAGTATTTCGCAAGACAACCACTTCAAGGAATAACTACCACAACTTGTCTCCTATTCGTTCTTATGCCTTTCTGACAGTCGAATAATTTTTCCACAAAACAAAAAATAAAATTAGCTATAAATAAAAAGCCACTTATAAGCTATAATCTAGTACATTTCTCCAACTCTCCTGAATACTAGCATGGTCTAACTAGAGCAAGAAATGTGATTGGTTGAGTCATCCATGATCTCTGGATAGATTGTTCGAATCTGGAAAAAAGAGTTTGCAAATCCACTTAAAAGATAAAATACATAATTTGTTTAATTTCTCTCTCTCTCTCTCTCTCTCTCTCTCTCTCTCTCTCTCAATTTAACATTGCAACAACTGGCCGAAAGCTGTCAACGACATATTTCCGAGAAAAAGGAAGCTAAAGAAATAGAGGAAACAACAATTTCTAATATTAAAAATGTTCGACGTTTTTCAAAAAAATCATACTCTTCGAAGGAAAAGTTTAGGAAGGATTTGCCTCAAAGGTCGGATAAAAAAATTGCCAAACCACCCTTGTTGGGGTTGCGGGGACCTACATTGGTACCAAAAGTGTCCTTTTAAACGGAAAAATGGTGATAAATGCCATAAAATGGAATACAGAGCCTCACATTGCAGAAGTAACACGAGAAAAAAAGTTACATAAAAACAACTAGAATTGGTGGTGGCAACCTAAACACACGAAAGTATGTTACGGTAAAAATGAACAATCAAGATGTTAAACTACTGCTTGATTCAGGGTCTGACATATCAATTATTAATATTAATACCTGGAAAAAGATCGGCAGCCAGACTATGCTACGCACAGATAAAGTGGCTCGATCGGTAACCGGAGAAAAAATAAACTTTGAAGGGGAAGTCATTTCAAAAGTGACACTAAAAAATAAGACATTAAAATTACGCATGTTCGTAATGAAAAATACAGGAAACTTGTTTGGTAAAGATGGGATTCAGCAATTCCAGCTCTGGGATTCGCCGATAAGCGCCTATTGTCAACGAATAGAGAACCTTTCGGTTGAAGCAGAAACATTGAAGAAGGATTTGAAAGAGGTGTTTTCTAATGAATTAGGACATTGTACTAAAATGAAGGCGAGTTTTGAACTAATTGAAAATAAGAATCCCGTTTTTAAGAGAAAACCAAGTGTACCATTTGCCTCTCTTGAAAACATTAATGCAGAAATAGACCGGTTGCTGGAGAAAGGTATTTTAACACCAGTTGACTACTCGGAATGGGCGTCAACAACCGTCTACGTGAAGAAAAAATCTGGAGAGATCAGAGTGTGTGCCGATTTCTCAACCGGTTTGAACGATGCGCTGAAAGATAATCACTATCCTCTGCCGACTCCAGAAGAGGTTTTCACAAAATAAACGGTGGAAAACTGTTCTCAAAAATTGACTTGAGTGAAGCCTATCTGCAAATACCTGTAGAGGAGGATAGCTCTAAGCTTCTCTGTATTTCGACACACAGAGGACTACTACAGTTCAATCGTCTCCCTTTTGGAATTAAAGTGGCCCGTCGATTTTTCAGCAGGTAATCGACACGATGTGTAGCGGCATCGCTTTTTCGATCGGCTACCTTGACGATATCTTAATGAAAAGTATGAACATCGGGGAGCACCGTGAGCACGTAAACAAGTATTCGAAAGGATAAGCGATTTTGGTTTTACACTCAAGGAGTCAAAGTGGGAATTCTTTCTAAAAGAGATCAAATACTTGGGACATGTTATTGATAAGAATGGAAGACATCCCGACCCAGAAAGATCTATAGCCATCAAGAATATGCCCGCACCGAACAACGTTACCCAACTACAAAGCTTCCTGGGTCTCGCAAACTATTACGAAAAATTCATCCCAGTATGCACAAATGGCGAGCCCCCTTAAATGAGTTACATAAGAAAGATAGTAAATGGGAATGGTCCGCCGACTGTCAATCTGCATTCGACAACCTAAAAACGAAGTTAACTTCAGAATTATTTCTTGCTCATTTTAATCCAGAGCTAAAAACTATTGTTGCAAGTGACGCCAGCTCCTACAGCGTTGGGGCGTGAATTTGACATAAAATGCCGGATAGCTCGATGAAACCCATCGCGCACGCTTCAAGAACTTTACTTTCTGCAGAGAAAAATTACTCGCAAATTGAAAAAGAAGCGTTGGGTATTGTGTTCGCAATGACCAAATTTCACAGGTATCTACACAGCCGTCATTTTATCCTACAAACAGACCATAAGTTACTTATCACCAGCTTTGGATCAGAAAAAGGCTTGCCAACTTACATAGCAAACCGCCTACAGAGATGGGGTACAATTCTATTAAATTATGACTTTGAGATGGAATTTTTACCGTCAAAAAGACTTGGACATGCAGATTGTTTATCGCGGCTAATCCCAAAGTACACGGAACCGCTCGAGGATACAGTTATAGCATCCCTTCGGGCTGAATATGACTATAGTAAAGTACTGTGTAACACAATAAAAGAGCTGCCAGTCACACTTGGCGATATACAAAAAGAGGCAAGAGAAGATAATTTTATTTTCGAAATTAAAAATAAATTACAAAAAGACGATGAGCAAACGGCAGAAGCTTTTTCAGTCTGTTGCAACACATTATTATACCGGAAGCAAGTAGTAATCCCAGCTACGCTAAAAAAATATCCTGAAGAATTTCCGTCAGGGGCATCTCGGAGCGACACGCATCAAAAGCCGAATGAGATCTTATGTGTATTGGAAAAACATGGACAGGGACATAGAGACGAAGGTGAAGGCCTGTGTGGGCTGCGTGTCGGGAGCGACAGCACCACCTATTCAGTACTGTCCATGGCCAAAGGCAGAGAAACCATGGTCCCGGATTCACATAGATTTCGCGGGGCAATTGGAAGGCTTCTACTATTGAATTATAGTCACAGCTACTCTAAATGGCCAGAAGTTGTTAGATGTAAAAACCCAAAAACGGATGTCAGGATATTCGTTTTGCATGAACTGTTTGCCCGATTCGGAGTGGTGGACATTGTTGTATCGGACAACGGTACACAATTTACTTCACGAGAGTTCAAAGAATTTTGTGAAGACTTTCAAATTAAAAATACCATCCGAGGTCAAACGGATAAGCAGAAAAATTCGTTGATACCTTGAAAAGAGCATTGAAAAAAATCGACGGGCACGCCGAGAGAAAAGGCACTCCAGCAGTTCCTTCAAGTGTATAGAATTACACCCAACGAGAACACACCAGCCCAGGTACCACCGGCGGAAGTAATGTTTGGAAGAAAAATAAAGTCGGTATTCGACGAACTCTTACCAAAACAGGTGAAACCGACCAACATTACGGCACCAAAGAAGAGGTACGAGGATGGAGAGAAGGTGTTCCTCGAGGAACCATGGAAACAAAACCGTGTGAGAAGTGGGAAAGGTACAAAAAAGATTGGGGCGGATGGTGTACATTGTAGAGTGTCCTAGAGGCACCTGTAAAAACACAGTAACCAAATGCGTCGTCGCATGTCGGACGACCCAGGGGACGGCCCATCGGATAAGAGTGAGACCACCATGGAAGATCTATACGACGCATTTGAGCTGCCAACACCAAAAACGCCTCCGGAACAGACACGTTCATCAAGAAAACGTAAATTAACCGGGAGTTTCGAGGTGAATCCTAGGAAAAAGATATACCTTGAGATTCCGGAATGAGTTTCGGAAGGGGGGTTTTGTGGGTGAACCTACCTAACCTTTAGTAATAACTAAATGGTAGCAACCTGCTACCATAAATACCGGCTTTTGCCGGGAGAACATTTGTAGTACATTTAGGCACTAGCACTGCCAACACTGACTTGTGTATAATTTCTCTGTTCAATACAATTCATTATTAGTATCTCTAAAGCTGTTGTTCTTTTATTTTATTGTTGGTACCCCTAAACGGGTCCACAACAGTAATATGGACTTAACTAACGTTGTAGGTCCATTTTCTAACCAAGATATAAGAAAAGCTCGATTTTTGTTTCTTTTCCGGTTTAATACGGAATTTTCAACTCGGCAGTATCTCTCATAAAAAACACCCATCCACAGGTAACATGTCTAATCTTGAGAAACTTTAACGGTTGTTTTTGTTGATTCAAGCTGGACCGTTTCAAAGTTTACATTTTAAAAACGAACTTTAAGCATTGTTTTGTTTTACAACTCTAATTACCACGCAAGTATTTCAGGTAAAAGTCATGATGTCAGCCGCCGTTTTGCACCAATCATGGTGTCATAGTTGATGAGTACAGTAGTACGAAATAAAATATGAATAATAATAAAGTATCATTTAAAAATAATTTGACACTACATTAACTTGCATAACTAATCGACAAAGATGATATTTAGGTATGAAATAAGTAGAAACATCGCCGTAATTAAAACATACACCTCAAATAGGTCAAAGGACACATCGGTCTAGGAATTTAATAAATATATAAAATTCAATGTTTGTTTATGTTATATAAAAATCGATATTGTACCGTTTGAACATCATAGTAAGTTTCAATAAGAGTTACATTTTCTTACAGAATCTAAAAACACCATTAACATTTTCCTTTGATTACATCAAGGGTCACTAGAGGTAAGTATCGGTTAGGACCATAAAATAACTAAAATGTGTGAGAACGTAAAGAAACAAAATGTATTTATTAAACTGGGTTAGAGTAGCTTAGTGTAAAATGTGTTCAAAAACGGGTTTAAACGTTTAAATAATAATTGCTGTTGATATTTTTAACTTAAAATAAAACAAATGTTTCGATTCGTTAAACTTATTTACCGTCTCAAGAACCGAGCGTTAACAAGTATTTTTTTAAAGAAAAAATCATCGCGCTTACAGTTTGTCCTTACTTGACCTCACGTTGGGAATGTAATTTTACACTTTTCTTTTAAGGCGAGAAGTGTCAACATGACTATATTTGAAATAATTTCCGATCAGCAATTTATCTCCACGCAAGCAACACTGGGTGTATACCTTTAGTAAACATCTACATGAATAAATTCTAAAGTGTTTTTTTTTCATTTATCATACCTATATTACAATAAAAATTAACTAGGGTTACTTAAATGAATAATACAACATATTATAAAATACTGTATATAAAGTAGAGAGAAACAACACGAACACAGCAATCTAGATGCCTAATTTGCATAACATTTTTCTAAAACGGTTGATAACAAGCCGCACATGCGTGGTCCCCCTCTGTATGTGACTCGATGTGGCGAGTGTAAAATGCAATACATTTTGGCAATTTGGGGCATTTTAGACCCCTATTGTACCCCCTGGGGGCGCAAACCAGAACTTTTCTGAGGTCAAGGATGCTCATTTTATATCCAGAACAATTTTCTCTACATTTTGGTCAAGTTTAAGAAAAATTGAATGGATGGATCAAACGTTATGGGAGAAAAGGGTCATTTTTGCCATTTGGGAGGCTTTTGACCCCCTGGGGGCCTAACCAGATTTTTTTTCAAAAATTGGAGAATGTCACTATCTAACCTGACAAAACTTACAACTTCATGCAAATTTTCAGAGAAATTCAATGGATGGTTGCGGAGAAAAATCCAGACGGACGGACGGAAATGCCTCAAAACATAGGTCCTCCGATTTTATAAATCGGGGGACCAATAAACTAATGCTTGGTGTTATTTATTTGTAATTTATTGTATTATTTTCTATGTATGCAATAGTTTTGTCTATATAAATAAGAATTAATTAGTGATTAAACAAAAAAGAATAAATTACCAAAAGCGTTCTTTAAATATTATGTTCATTAATTTTTACGGAATTTTAAATTACATAACTATATATTCAAGATATGTAATGTTTTATGAATTCTTACAACTAGATTGATAGCCGCCGGGTGGTGATTAGAGCTTTGCTTGTAAAAATATAAAAAACCTGTTGAAACATTAAAACTATAAATAAGTAACAATCAGTTTTCAACAGATCTTTCCCTTACAGCTTTCCCTTCCCTTTACTCCTACCCATCAACATCATATATATCATATAGGCCTAAGTATGTTATGTGTATGGTACTTAACGTTTGCCTAAGTGGTAGTGATGACGGTTATATTGTGGGCGGCGGTGGTGGTAGACTCATTCCGAGAAGAAGAAAAGAACTGGGGTTTACGGCGTTTCCGTTCAAGTAAAAAAAAAAGAAATATTGTGGATCTGACATTCATATTTTCGACCACTTAACACGAACGGAATGCCAAAAAAAAGAATTGAGAGAAAAAAACGAAAAAAATCTAAGCAGACACACAAATATTCGATTTTTGGATCTCCATTCGGAGAATTTCGACAAAAGATCCACTTTTCGTAAAAGGCGAGGAAATAGCGGGAAAATATGGTAAGGGCATCGATTTAAAAGGAAGAAAAACGAACGCATCTTTGTCCACGTATTAATGTTCTTTTACTTTTTTACAAACACTTAATCCAACACACACACACACACACACACATATATATATATATATATATATATATATATATATATATATATATATATTATACCTATATGAGATCGAACACATGGATGTTTGTATGTGTTAAGAGGTGGGTAGATAGATTAATATCCTTTGATTGAACCCAATTTCGGTGCCAGTCTGTCTGATAGGCCATCAGATCTTGTACTCGTGTTCGCTATATGTTCAAGCTACATGCTCAGTCATGATGCAATGTTGAATTTCAAACAAGAATGATGATAAAGAAAGGTTTGGTCCCGATGTTTTCCTTGTCTGTGACCTTACTCGCGTGCACAATATTTTCGGACATTTTGCAAGTCTTGTTTTAATATTTTCCTGTCAACCTGTCTTGAACAGTCCTCATCCATTGTTCTTTATTCTCTGGGGTTTTCCAATAACTCAGTTCTCTTAATAAAGTAAAAACAAAGTTCAGTAAGGCCTGATTGTTCTTTCCATTGCAATGTATCTATACTCAAGGGTTGCCTGGGTTAACTCAGATCTGTTATATCTGAAATTACCTTGCAATCAAGTTTTAAAAAGAATGTGCCCTGTGTCGCATCTGACATAACTGGTTGTTTAGTCGCTGGTATTAAGAGCTTAATGTCATCCAAGAAATTCCCACAGAAACTAAACAGACAGCGGTGGTATAAATCTTTAACGTTGCTAATAAGAATCACTATTCCAATTTCTTTCAACCAAATAGATGCTTTGAAACCAAAGTCGCCTTTAAAACTTCCTGAAACCACTACAGAAAAGGTCATGGAAAACGTTATTCGTTAAATCTAGAGTGGATAAGCAAAGGTTTGGTTCCCACTTTTTGGGTAAGATAACAAATAGGGTCCTGAATAGATGTAATACCTCTATTCCAGTCATCATCAATGGACCAGACGTGATCTTTTCAGCATGTGATAAAGCCAAGCTTTTTCCAAAAAACTTTAAATAAAAATCTCTCCGATTAAGGTCGCCTACCTCGTTAATTTCCCCCTGTACTCTGAGCGACAGAAATATATATGTACGGGATGCTGTCAAACTTACCAAGTACTTAGATGTCAGCAGGTCATTAGTCCTTACAACATTCCAATCATAGTGCTTAAGAAGCTGCAACCGGAAGAAGCGCCTATTCTTACAGAGCTGCTCAATCGTTGCTTAATGAGAAAATGGTTCCCATAACCTTGTAAAACAACGACAGTCTGACTATTATTAAGGAATACTGGAGTAAAATATTTTGCATATCAGTGTAGACCATTCGATCTTCTGTGCGCCATAGTTAAGTGTCTTGAATATGTGATATATAAAAGAGGTTTTCAATCACCTCCGCAGAAACAATCTACTCTGTGTTGCTAAAGTCGCTGGAAAAACTATTAGATGACTCTACCGCTTCAGATTGTATCTCACTCCTGACGCAATTGTCTACCTATATAAGAGCCAGGTACGTCCTAAGAGTGTGTCTACATCTCGATAGGGCCCGCCTAGAACACTATTTGCTTCATTGTCAGAATACAAAATCAACTTCGGAATCTAGTAGGGAATGTCTTCTTCTCTTACCTAAAGCCTCGTTCCCACAGAAGAGATGTTGCTAGTATCTCAGTATTTATGTTCATGATGGATGCTCAAATATGCTCCAATCTGTGGTAATTTTCATGTAGAACATTCACAGAAAAAACTCGTCTAGCTACAACTAATGTAAATCATTTTTCTTTCTTTCTTTTGTGTACCTAAAATAAAACGGCACTTTCAAGAGTAGAATTTCTTTCCAAGAACTACGCGCCTGTGGAACACAATACCACGAGGCTTATTCCTAGCTGACTACAACGTTGTCGTTTTAAAGTCCAATTTTTATAACTTCAGATAGGTTGTTGAACCTTATCAAGAACACTGATATAGTACAGAGATCCACATCCCAAATATGACAATGCGACTCTATAATTGCTTGATAGTAGATTTGTAGATATAGAGAGTAGCATCAAACGTGAAGAAGTGTTTGGAGCGATAGAGAGAATCGACTTTACGAGAAGCAGAAAAAGCAATAATCTATGAAGGTTTGATGAGAAACACCAAGAAGTTTCAGGGACAATTTTTCCTCAAAAGCAGAGCCATCCATGAGAATCTCAGGGCAGAAAGAGACACGCATACGAGTTAAATATATTATCTTAGTCTTAACAGAATAAAACGAAACCAGCTAAATTTCTAGATCAGCTGCATATTTCAACTTATCCCAGGGAGACTAGCGAGAAACAACACTACTATAGAGAGTTATATCATCAGCAAAAATGTGAATCTTGTGGTTAATATTCCTTGGAAGATCATTAATATCGAGCAGAAACAGTGTTAGCTCTAGAATATAGCCTGTGAAGAATATCAGCAAAAACGGAATAGGGAGACATCATCCTGAATTACTCACAAGCTTCGATCAGAAAGTAAAAACACCTAATAATGGCAAGAACCTTACCAATAATACCATAAGCCCTACTCTGTCGAACGCTTTCAAAATATCAAGCACAATGGTCTTCCGCTCTCCTAAGTTATCCGTAAACTGGCAGATCCTATAAGTTACAACTGTAAACATAACAGCAGTCGTACGAAAACCACGGAAGCCATACTGAACATCACTAAAGAGGCACACTCCCGTGTATATGAAGTGATTATCACAAGTAAACCTAGCGGCAGAGCTGAAACATATATAGGCATGACACTGGGAACATTCAAGCAGAGGTTATACGTACATATACACACTTTTAAATATAAAGACAGGGCAAACACAGCACTGGCTACACGGGTATGAAATTAAAAGATCAGGTAAATGGAATGAGGTAAAGAGAAGACCGTCATACTCCTTAGCTTCGAACCAATGCTCCATAGGCAATGCGAAGAAATAACACATAACATGGGCTGTTTATGACCCCAGCATACTTGTCTTAAATAGGAGTGTGGTATTTGAAGGTTGTATTCACAGGAAGCAGGCACTCTTAATTGAATGGGAAGACAGATTTACAGAGAGAAATACTTTAGACCGGACTAAGATATCTGCAGCATTTCACCACAAAAGCAGAATTAAATCTATAAATATACAAATAATAACCATAAATATAAGAATACGATAAAATTAATATATACATATAGGTAAACACTGATTTAAGCTGTAAAAAAGTTGTTCTTTTTTAATGGGAACAACCTATGCCCATGTAACCACATGTCTCGTTTATCTTTTTGAGGAGTGGTTGTTATTCGGGGGAAGGAGTTTATTTTAGTTTGTTTTTTAAATACTATTTCAAGATTATTAAGGTTATTTTGGGAAAAGGCTCCACTTTGGAAAGTGTTTATCAGTAATTTGTGCTGAAGAGTGAGGAGAAAAGCCGACCAAGTGAACCGTGTAGTTTTTATACCCCCATTTCGTTGACCCATAACCTCGCATGCACCACGTCCAATTAACAAGACCCACCTTAATGTTGATGCATCCTTGCTTGGTGTTTAAAACATTAGAGTTTAAAATATGAAGTGTTTTATAAAATTTAGTATTTTTTAAATATTTAATTTTTGAAAAAGGTTTTTGAAAAGTTTTTTTCCAAATTTATCTGTTCCTCTTTCTTTAATTTGTGTGATTATTTATAATTATATTTATAACAATCATTTGTATTAATATATATTTATTATTATATAATTATTTTATTTTTCATTTATGTTTTAATTTTCTTTACTTGATTCATAAATTAATGTTTTGAGTCTTTTTATTCTCTCATATTAATTACATTTTATTAATTTCTCATTTAGAATTTTTAAATTATAATTATGTTATTAAATTAATTTATTTTATCATTAATACTTAATATAATTTATTATAATTATTTATTATATTTCCCTATTTTTTTAGTAAAATCAATTAAAAACTGAAAAATGTATAATTTTTTAATGTTCTAATCCTAAACCCACTGAGTTTTATTGCGATTTACCACCATTATTAAACCCGACTGAATTTATGTTTATAACAGACGAGGTTTAATTTGAAAATATTTGAACCCTTATATAGTTTCCCATTTCTATTTTCCCCTTTTTTTCCTCGTTTGGCATTGGATTTCTTTGTTTTTAAATCTTGTCTTAATTTTTGGAATCTAACTTTTAAACCTTTTTTTCTTTAAAAAATGTTCTCCGGGATCTAAAGTGAACACGGTATTAGTATTGTATTGACATATTTTCTCAAAGTTTTTGCTCGTCCATGACTAAAATACTGGCATAATTTGCAGGTAGAAATACTCAGTTTGTAAACATTATGAAAATAAAATTTGAAATGAAAATCGAAATATCGTGAGACAATTAACATAACGCGTGATAGCCATCTTGCAGGGATGAAGACAGAAACAGAGCTGGGGAAAGTCCTATGAAGAGGCCTTTATAGATATCATTTGTTAGGATTTTAAACCGACGATACCGATGTTGTTCTGATCTTCTGTAATACAAACATTAATAAATATTACTCTTATTTTTTTATTTTTCTGAATAATCGACACTTTGCTGGGATTCTTTCCCACACAAGCACACACACACTTATATATATATATATATATATAGATATATATATATATATATATATATATATATATATATATATATATATATAATTAGTTTTAAACAAAAAATGTAAAGGTAAATCCACATCTCTTCAGAAAATTGTTTTTATTACTTTCGGTATATATTTTTTTCGGCTGATATCAGGCATTATAAAATATTCATAAAATATTCTTAAAATGCTAGTGGACCTATTCTACTGCCAGGCGTTGTGGTGATAGTAAGTACTTTTTAAAAAATAAATAAAATGATGATAATTGAGAACAGTTTGAAATTAAGGCTTTACCTGCCTTCATTTTTTATATACTGCACCGATGATGTTCATACAACGGAATAGGTCTACTGGTATTTTAAGAGTATTTTACTATTCCTGGTATCAGCTGAAACAATTTTCTGAAGAGATCTGGATTTGCTCTTTCTTACATTTTGTTGTGGTTTAAAACTAAATGAAAATATGTTATACCATAGCTCTAGCCTCGCATTATTGAACTATAAAACTACTCTGTTATTTAAACTTAAAATGTTAAATGTAAATAGAAATATATATACATATATATATATATATGTGTGTGTGACACTCGATTACAGGTACAGAGCATTCATGTGATTTTTTGAAGGCTTACCAAAGCATTCCGTCTAGGAGACCAATCATCACCATAAAAGATTTTTTTCTTACAAATATTAATTATTCACTGGGAAAAACTCCTTAATTTGAATAAATAATATTTGTAAGAAAAAATCTTTTATGGTGATGATTGGTCTCGTGAACGGAATGCTTTGGTAAGCTTTTAAAAGCTTACACATATTACAAAAACTTACATATTACACTAACTTACATACACACACACATATATATATATATATATATATATATATATATATATGTATTATTCCATGAAAAATACCGGTATACTGAAATCATATGCCCTTAATAGGGTTACGATGAAAATTCATATACACTAAGTGTACAAAACCAAGGAAATTCCCAAATGATACTCTTAGTAACAAGGAAAGTGTATGACTACATATCAACCAAACCATTTCATTATCACATCCCTACAGTATAAATCTCTATGCATGAGTGAATGAAGTGTGTGGGGTGCGCTGAAGAAAAATTCCTACCAGTAAAATATACAGCCCTGTTGTGCTCGCATACCCTTAATGACAATAAAAGTGTAAAAATTTGGGAATTTCCTTGCTTTTGTACATTTAGTGTATATGAATTTTCATCTTAACCCTATTAAGGGCATATGATTTCAGTATACTGGCATTTTTCATGGAATGTCACTACTTTTGTAAAGGCTATGCTTCAATACAATGGTCATTTTAAAGTTTTTTTGGAATTTTTTGGAAAACTAAGGTATATGGTAAACTGAAATTAAAATGCCATCAACTAGACCCTAGAACTTCTATCTCTGCCAAGAATCATCTGAATCTATCAAATAGTTAATGAGATACAGGGTGGCACATGATTTCATGATTGAACTTTCTGGATCTCTGCGTTACTAGTGATGCTGAAATTCTATCCAATAAAAATGTTGTGCAAAGTTTTCACTAATTTGGTTTATTGGTTTTTGAGTTATGAGTGATCAAAGAAATGAGATTTCCAGCATAGGCCATTCGTAGAGTCTATTAAGGGATAGAGCGCTCTCGCGCCTCCCTTGATATATATTGAAAAAGAAACATTCGGAAATAGATAGCGAAATACATTGGTTTGCAGAGATAAACACAGTGTGATTCATAAGTAGTGATAGAGAGGGTATGATATAAACAGCTAAACATAGATACACATCCTAAGGTAAATGGGTAGATAAGTTTCCAATAATAGCTCTTTTCTACATAGTCTCCTACCAGATCTATAAACGCTGAAAATAGATCCAATGCTCGACCTTATCAACAGACTTCTAAACGTCCATGCCACTTCCTAATCTTCGATATTTTATCATCTCACATAAGATTTTCACATCCAAGCCAAAAACAGAGACCAAACATGAACGATTTAAAATGAACAACTTTTACAGTTCTATGAGATATGATAAAGGCGAAGCAGTACTAAAAGACGCCATATCAACATATATCCTATTTAATAGAGTGCCCATTATGTGATTAAAGCCGTGCAATCCGTCCGCCTGTCTATCTGCGCCATGAAACGATTTTTGATGCGATCGTAGAAAAAAAAGAAAGAAAACCGAAAATGGCTGCAGCTTACATCCGGCACTTCAAGAGAGTGACAGGTTTCGATGGCTCATTCGAGGGGATTCAAGTCTGTCGTCACTCAGAGACAACCGAAGATATATATATATATATATATATATATATATATATTTATATATATATTTATATATGTGTGTGTTTGTGTATGAGAAAAAGGAATTACAATACAAAAAAATGGCAAATGCTCGTATCCCAAAGAAAGCTAGAGAAGCTTAAGGCGGAAGGGAATGACCTGAATAAACGGGGAAAAGGGTTATAAGTGTCCGACATGAGAACTTAAATTCACCAAGCGCTGCGGAAACAATCCAAATAACTTTAAGGCCATTATCAGCGTGTTTTCAGCATGTTGGGCCTATTATAATGTGCACAATCATCTACCAATATAAGAGTCTAATATGTCCTAAAAATGGAATGATCCTACCACATCTGGGTTGAAATCTAGTTGGAATGATCTCTTGTCTTTCTTATAGTAAAGACCTTTCTACTCCTTCGTTACTCTATCGTTATTTCAATTGAAAGATGCTCTATTGAACTCCAATCTCTAGTTCCTCTTGTAAAACATACATAACAAAAACTCGTTTCATAACCGCAAAGGTCAAAGACTTCTTTTTTTCTCAATATGTCTAGAGTCGGACAGAATTTGCAAGGACAAAGTTCGTTGCAAGGGCCTTCCCGTCTGTGGAACACATTACCGCGATATCGTTTTTTTTTTTTTTGCAGATTACAGCATGGTCGTTATCAAATTGTATATAAACAAATAGTTGTCATAAACCGCCCCATATGTATCTAAACTTAATTCATACATTTGGTTGTTCCTTATCTGTTCGGCTTACAATCTTATATCATTAAACCTTACCCTCAAGTTGCTTTTATCATTGGTGATTCAACATTAACAAACGAATCCAATTACTAGCTAATTAACCCAGACCAATCCAAAGCAATATTTTTAGATACTGTTATATCCTGCGGTCTCTACGGGTTAGTTCGTATCAATTCGTTCTCGTTACTATTATATATTAGATTATTCCGCATCATGTCGTGATAATAATTTTACATTAATACTAGTTTAAATATTATTTAATTACAAATGAAATACTGACGTATGTCCAGCATAGGAACATTTACACAATAAATTAAATAGACCAGCCCACTCATATTTAACTCAATAGTAATAGTCAATTTGTGTTTAAGTGCTACGTTATTACAGACGATGTATTTAAAAGCTATCTTTTCTTAATGGTAATATTGCACAATTGCAAGACAGCGTAGTTAAACGGAATTTTTAAACGTTTACATTTAAATAATGTTTTGCTAGCTTTTAAGCAATTTAGGGTATCGCTCACTACATTTATTCATATGATAGCATCGAATTAAGGGTTTCTATCCCGATCATGTCATTTTTGAATGCCACCTTCTAGATTATAAGGCAGTTGAATTTAGAGCCTTGAATACGATCTCAACATTCTAGTCCACTACTTTTGATTTAGTGTTAGTAGTTGGGTTAATAAATGGCATGTTTTCATCCGCATTGTTATCTATTTTATTGTATGCACTTATTCTTGCTTACGTCACTCTTCCTCTTTTACACCTCTTTCTTCTCTCAGCGTTATTACGTGTTACTGTTGATAAGCAGACTATAAAATTAAAGAGTGGAATAGTTCATTATAAACAATAGAAAATATCACCAAGAGTTGTAATACTAGTCACGCCCGAGGTTGGCAAAACAGATAAAGAGATAGCGTGGAGGGAGGAGAGAAGGGATGATAGTGTGAACTGTAAATCGTAATTTTGGATCTTGGATTTAAAAGAAAATTTAACTGGCTTTGCAAACTCACTTTTTTCGGATTTAAACTTTCAACCCCGAATGCAGTGGGTACTCCAACAGGTCACCTGTTTTCAGTACACACACACACACACACACACACACACACACACACACACACATATATATATATATATATTAGGTTATTTCCTAATTGGTGCATCTTAATTGATATATGTATGGTAATGCTGCTTATTGCTTTATTTTTAAAAAGAGTTTCTACAAAAAATTAAAGCACATTTTTGTTATGTTAAAAATTGAATACGAACGAAGAATGATCATTACAATAACAATAAAAAAAATGCTGCATTAAAAACATGTATCAGTTAATGATATATTTTAGTATTTAATTTTATATAAATAAAACTCCATAAATCGTTGAACGCTCCACGTCAATAACATTTGAGTAATAAAAACCGCTAATCTAGGCAACCTTACACACATAACATATATCAATTACTAATATAGATTTTGTATCTGTCTACACGAAGCCGTAAATGTTACTTCTATATCTGAAGCTGATATTGTACTCTGTTCCAATGTTCAAGTCAACTGGATATTGTAGTATCTGTTCTGTTGTCATGATACCCTCCTCTCAGATATTACTTCGTCCATCGACGATAGTGCTGTATATGTTCTGTCGTCATGAGACGTTCCTCCCAGGCATTACTGTGTCCTTTGTTGTATACGTCAATAAACAAACGCAACAGTTACATCATATATACTAGTAAAAGCATGCGACATGACGTAGCATATTATTGATATTATATATAATATGAATAAATTAGATTTTATTCAAAACTAATTTTATATTAATAAATTATGTTTACATATATCTTCGCTTGTTCAATTTTATATTTATTTATTTGAAGCATTTTACCTAAATTACTTTCTCAAACAGACGCTGATTCCACGCAATCCCTATGAAGTAGAGGTGATTATTGAGTAAACACATTTGAACTTTCGACTTCCTAAAAGGTCTGAACATAAACTAAAATGTATATACCCTCGGGTGTGTATGAGCCTAAGTAAGATAGTAAAAAGATTGGCATCAAAACGGTTAGAAATATCCATGAATAAAAGCGTTGGAACGAGAGTCGTATCAAAATTACTTAAAAAAAAATAACAAACGTAGACGAAAAAAGCATGTAAAGCCAAAATGGCCGACTAATCATTACAAAACAATGGCGGTGGGTCTGATGATGATAGTAGTAGTAGTAGTAGTAGTAGTAGTAGTAGAAGTAGTAGTAATAGTATCATTTATTATACTTTCGTTTTTTCACATTTTACAGTTTATACCAAAGGGAAAAATATAAATGTTATTTAAAAACAAACGAATAGCTATTGTGCGTATAAGCACAAAAATGGCGCGAGTTAACAATGAAACTCACACGAAATATATATATATATATATATATATATATATATGTCTTCACTTTTGTAAACCCTATATCTACGTTAAAGAATATCTATGTATTATAACTTAAGGAAAAGTGAGAATAAGCAAAAGCAGACACAAAACGAAAATTGCAACTTACTCATGCATTATTAAAGGTTATTTTAAAGCGAAAATTTCTTTAGTACAAGAAGAAAAAGGAGAAAAACGGAGCGATGTGTCGATTCCTAATTTTAGCTTTTAGGTTACGCTCGGCCATTTATTTCCTATCATTTGAATGTATCTTTGCTTTCTTTCTTTTCTCACGATTTGAATGGTGAGAGGTTGATAAAGCACGGCCGTCCCACTCAATGGACCTCCGATAACGACCTCACTTGATAAGGTGTTAGTAATTGAAGTGTAAAGAAATGTTTTTCATCTAAAATCCATGGAAACTATACAATAAATGTATTGTTTCATACATTTGCCCAGACGATGTAAGTCTTTTGTAATGAAAGCAATAGTAAAAGTTAGTACGATGAAGGCGTGTTCGTTTCATTCATGAATGTATTTAGAAATACAACAGTATAAATACATAACTGTTTCAAATAAACCAACAGCCAATTGTTAAATCCGTGGCTTTATTTCATGGTTCAGGCCACCATTTATGGACTACATTTACCAACTGTTGAGACGAGAAGCTGCCAGCCGAGTAGAGATCACAAAGGCAATCAGTGATGAATGGCATCTCCTTCATGGACGTGAACCAATAGTCAACGACTGACGTCAAGGAGAAGCTTCCTCAGCCATGTCTAACCTCTAAACATCTCAAGAAGAAACAAGATTACAGCTGTAGACTTGACGGCTAGAGAATGGCCCCCACTTACTGACATAGGAATCCCTTCCTTCTGGGCCACTTTCTCCCGGAAAGCACTCAACCGCCTGAGAACGAAAATGGGGCGATCAAAAGTTGCTATGAGTATATGTGGCTACCAAACTGACAAACCAATCTGTGAATGTTTAGAGAATGACCATACGATGCAACACTGCCTTGTCTGCCCTGTACTGTCTAACCAATGCAGTTTGAAAGATCTTGCAGAGTACAACAATAAAAAAACTGCATAAAAAGTGGAAAATTGTCGTATGACTACATGCTTCAAAGACACGTACAGAAGAATAACCTGATGTTGTGAAATAACCTCCTAATTGATGCACGACATATAACTATGAAAAGCAATATCACGGACGCCCATTTGAATTACATTACAGATATTCATATTTACAATCCACCTTAATTAATAAGCAAAGAGCCTTTACGTTACATCGTGTTAAATAATAACCCAGCCTGCTAATCTCACTTTTGCTTACAGTGCACACACAGTCCCGTTACTTTTCAGAGACATATTGTATTTACACGCATATATGCTCTAATGCTTTAGTACGTAAGCATGCCAAAAAAGAGCAGCCCCGTTGATGGTTTTTCCGTTATCTAAGAGTCACTAAAATATTAAATGTTTATGCTAAAGGTCAAACAAAGGTTACGCATTTTTAGTAGAATTCTGATAGTAAAAATGTTTTATAGAATATGGAACATACACTGAGATTTACTTAAAAAATATTAAACACTAAAGCACTTGGAGGTCTACGTGTATATTTGTGGTGTATACAAAAAGTAATCGGGGGCATTTTTGACTGGATATCTTCACAGCTTATGGAATCAGGTTTATTATTATTATTATTAATAATATTATTATTATTATAAAATTCATGTACTTCTTTTTCGTCTTCGTGTTTCATGCAGTTGTGATTTTGCATGTGCCGCCCGCTAGAAGCAGATCGTCATCAACTGATGCCCTCTATGGCTTAACTAGCTTTGAGCTATCCACACGGATGTAGGACAAACTTAGGAACATTTCAGATGACGGATGACGTAGACGCCGTTGTGTGACTAGTAGTTTTCTTTATCCTATGTGCTGCAGTCAGGATTGTGTCGTTTTAATATGTCGTAGGTGCCCACGCCTATCAGCCATACATAAGTACATATCGCATCCGATCGAATATCTGCCTTTTGTGAACTTGTTAACAGCTGCCTGAATACTCTCCATACGGCGGATATACTTCTCACATTTTTGATGAATTCTAATGTTACGAATATCTTGTGGTCATTCACGCTTTTTAATTAATTTCACATTTAGTTTTTACACGACATACATACATATATATACATATTATTTAAATTATTTACAAATAATATTCCCAATAAAGAGTACACACAATTGTATCTAAGTCGTTTACAGCTGTTTTCAGACGATGCTTATTTTTAGTTTATACAAAATAACACAAAATTTGTTTGTAACAGCATCTTTCATCAAGACAGGATTCGAGATCAATATATATATATATATATATATATATATATATATATATATATATATATATATATATAACTGTACCTACCCGGTGTTTTCCAGGAATAAAAGACAAAATGACTGACTTGTTTCGGAAGTAACTTTAATTTCGTAATAAAATGATGTGGTCAAATCAGAATTTATTGAAAATTCGTTTTAGTACTTGATGCTAATCGATTAATGAAACAATTAAACCATGTGTAATAAATGTGGAAACGAAAAACACCAGACAAACTTAAAGTCGACTAATTTAATTAATATATATATATATAAGTTGATTTTTTTTTTGGTTTTGTTTTTTTAGATGTCAAAGGAGAGCCATCAGTATAATTGCAGATAAATTATCTTTTATCCGTTTCGGTGAATAAAGGAAAATGTTTTCACCCTAACAGTTTTCTTAGCGAGATAAGTATTTTCAGAAAAAAACAGAGGCGAGAAAAATATATTTCTGTTAATGACATAAAGAAATAAACGATAAAATATACTAGTCCTGCTCGAGTATCGATATGCCATACGGGTTTCTATTTGGGTCGAACTTTGAAAATCCGTGAAGAAAATGTTCTAAGTTAAATATATTACTCTTTGATCTATATTGGGCAACTTCTTGAAACATCGACTATTGCTCTCACTATTCATATACTTGATCATCTTTACTTGCTTATTACCATTTGGAAATGTTTCATCATGATTTCAAACAATACAGATTTCAGGTATTCTGTGGAGAACTGTTGCCTCATGTTCAATAAGGAATTGACTGCCAGTTATATGTATGTATATTAGCGGTTGATCCGCTAAAATGCAAATATTGTCCCGAGACACAACCGAGAAAGAGGAAACCGAAACTGTCAGGTGGCCGAAAACTTCGGTTCTCACATTTTTGAATGGTTTGTCGAATCTTTCCCCTTTTGAATCCGAACATCTGCGACAAAGTATGATAATCAGATATGAAAACCCGTTCCCAAAGCAACAGAGATGCATTCGTATTAATAGCAATTCGAAATAAAAACTTGTAAGATTGCAAGTAATACAAATCTATAATATAAATATGGTGTTTCGGTCTGTCTGATGATGCAATTTAACACACAGCCTTATGTCAAGATCAAACGATTGCCGAATGACATTTTAGATAAATTGAATGATTGTATTATTTTTTCGTAAATTTTAATTTGTAGGTGATGGGACTTTATATTATGGCTTTACATATATACAACAGATAATGCTAGCTTACTTTATCTTAGAAATGAAAACAGAATAGTAATATGGGTGTAAAGTAACTAAGGAGGGTCGTACAACGTTCATGACTGCTATTTTGAAGCGACCAATGTATATATATATATATATATATATATATATATATATATATATAATAATTAAGTTATGAAAATATATGTATGGAAATGAAGCTACACAGAGGCTCCCGCTTTCATCCCCGAGGGGAATCTTCAGGTATGGAGTTAGTTTTTTTTTCTGGGTGTTTTTATATACACGACTAGCTAGTTAAGTTAAAAACACCCGGCAAAACTAACTCTATGCATTTTAGCCTGAAGATTCACCACGGGGATGAAACGGGGGACCCTCTGTGTAGCTTAATTGCCATAAATATATTTTCATAACTTACTACCTAGCTCTACTTACGTATCGAACACTGTTAAAGTAAATACTGAAAATTGATACATAATAAATTATATCTCCTCATAAAATGTTATCTTGATACATGAAATAGTAATATATACACACACATATACATATATATACATATATATATATATATATATATATATATATATATATATATATATATATGGGAAAGAAAAAACCCAAAAAGATGTATTTTTTATGTGTTCATCAACGTTTCGTCTTTATTTGTAAGACTTATTCAGGATGATAATATTAAGAAAAATGTCATGCAAGTACGTGAACATATTGGGTTGATGGGAAGAAATAGTAGCCACTACTGGAAGCAGTAGGAACGGCGTCCGGGCTTGGTGAAGTCAGTCGCGTGGAATGAAAAAATGTTGATGGTTCTGGGTTGAAAAAAGGTGAAGGGTGGGGGTGAGCAGGGGTAATGTGGAGGATTATAAATGGAGAGGTGGTGATGAGCGGGAATAATGTGGATGACAGTGAGTGAAGAAGTGGAGAGGTGGGGAAAGAGGAGGAAGGAGTGTTTGACCAGGTGGCTGCTTCAAGTATGTGAGAGATGAGTATTGATTTACTTCTCTCCAGGAGTTAGGCACAAGGCCAGTTTTTATCTTACTCCCACAAGTAAGATGTGACCCAAGGTCGGGTCGGGAAAGTGGGATTTAAAAATTGCCTAGGCAGCCCCGTTGGCATTCCCCGGTAGGGGCGCCTCAGGCAGTAAGCAATAAACTTACTCCTCCCCAAAGAGGGGAGGCGAAGCCTGGGAGGGTTGACCTCCTAGAACTGCACAGGACAGACCCATAGACAGACATAAATCAAGCCCCGAATGCCAAGACAATACCAGTCTATGGGGTGCAGTATCCATCGGAACAGATACTAAGTTTGGGTTCGTGGTGAATGAAGATGTGTGTGTGTGTGGGGGGTGTATGCAGAGAAGTGGAAGGTGCGGGAAAAGAGGAGGGGGAGGCCTTGTGATTTTGGTGGGTAAGGGTGCGAGAGAAGTGATCGAAAGGGTGGAATTGAGGAGAGGGGAGATTTGTTGTGATTAGGTGTGAGATATTTGAAATATTTTGAAAAGTGGGAATTATTTCATTTCCCATTACGTCGGATTACCTTCATCCTTTCCTTTCCCATATATATATATATATATATATATATAGTGTGTGTGTGTGGAGCACATGTCCTTGCATTGCCCGATCAAATGAATAAACTAAGAAACTCTTGCTATTTTAGTCGATGCTATGCTTTCTCAAGTATAAATAAAATGGAAAACGCAGGCCTTCCAAATCTTCAACGGAAAAATAAGTTAAACCTGTATTTAATGAGGGAAATTGATTTTTTTTTTTGTAACAAACCAAATTATTTTGAGGCTCTAACTAATTTTATTATGGTAATGTCATTGTAACAATGTTATTATGTAGCGGGAGTTACCACGGAGTAATATATTCCTTTTTCTTAAATGTTAACAAAAGAATCAAACGTCTGACTGGTTTAGTACATTCATGTTGGTGCAATTTTATATCGTAATTAAATTATTTTGATAATTTATTGATCACTGGATACACAATCAGTTTACACGTGACGACGGCTTTAGTTTATAAATGATAACAAATGTGTTTGTTTATTTTTGTTTTTTTTTTGATGGGGAGTAAATAAGGTGTTTTTTTTGTTATAGTATTAATATTAATACTATTGGAAAACATAGAACTTCACCAGTGCTTACTACATTAATATGTATACTGTACTGTTAATAATAATATTCCTTTTAAAATAATAAATGTCTCTCAAGGTCAATACTATTAAAAATGTCTTCTCTCGTTAGAATAAATGTAATTGGCAGCTATATTCTTTAAACAGATAAAATGAATGTTTATTTATTTAAAATTGTAGCGATTTAATTCTTTTTAAAACAAATATCCTGTCTGCTTACCATAACAATAATTGTCTGCTAAAATTGTTTAAATTAATAAAACAAATGTCACTGTTTGAAATGTACTTATTTAAAGTTGTACTGTTTTAATCGACGGTCCAACAAAATGTTATTTTGAAAGAATTTATTTTAAAATGAGTAAATCTAGTTTTTTCTTACCTTAGCGACATTAGATTAATCATCAATCAACATCTTTGCTTATCGGACGATCTAATATTTTAATAGGCGTGAAAAGTGTCGACGTACGTATGTACATGTAATGCCTTAGCGTATTATTATATAGTCTGATTGGACCCGTGGAAATTTCATAGTTGTATTATTCATCTATTTTATATTGATTCCGTGCTTGAAAACAATTCAATTCTATGGACGCCCGGCGCGAACAGAGACTCTACAATATTATTGTACCACCTCTGTTCAAACTTTAACATACTTATCTAATTACTAGTTTCTAATGTAATTTCAGAATATATCTGCCTATGTGGATATCTCACAAACTCTTGTAAGAGTGTGTGACATATTTCCCATTCCTTTGACGTCCGACGTGAATGCAGACCCCATGATTCAATCTTTGGACTGAACAGATACCCGAAGACAAAGTGTATTTTTGTTCGAGTTTCGCGTTCGATACAACAACGATATCAGATAATTCTTTTTAAATTACTATTTTTGCATTGCATCTTCGGCGATCGCATTTTTAAAAACGAGGTTGAAGTGATAACGTAAGCACGAACATGAACTTTCCTTGGCGTATTATTATATTGATAAGTTATGACAATGTTATTAATAGTTTTATTCATTTCTGAAGCTTGTTTCACTGCAAATCTTGTGCAGTTCTGTCGACGAGTTTGGGAGCCTTAAAGTGACAGACAAGAATAATAGCAAACAGAAATTGCTGAACATTATATTTGTTAAATTCAAATGTGAATGCAATATGACGTGGGGTCCTTCTCTCATCGTTGTTCGACTCCACACAAAACAAACGTAGTCTACGTAAGCAGGTCATAAGTGAGGTAAGTAAAACTACAAGTCTGCAAGAATAAAAAAATACTTCGGAACGCTCGGCATCGACGATCTGCTTCAAGGGAGTAGAGGTGACATCTCCGGAGAAATATCTGTCACTTTCCAGCACACAAAAGACCTACCACTGACTCATGATGAGAACATGCTTGAACCAGATTCACATATTTGTTTTTAGAATATTATAGAGAGATGCATCAACGCATCAAATATACCTTTCTTTCGGGGGTCGTAAATCGTTCCGTCTTTTTCAAATCATGTCTTTACACATCACTGGAACTGATTTACAATAATCGGGCGAATGTATGCACCACATTTCCTCAAAATTATGTACTACGCAGAAATGATGCCTTCCAAAATACGAAATCTAACATATAAACTTATCTTGAAGTATTTTCAAAGTCAGACCTAAATAGCATTTAAGCTGGTAAATCAAACTTTGCTTCTGATTAGCCAATCTACATCACTTGTTATTGTTATACCATGGTATTGGTAATATTATAACGTACTTCGCTTTAATTTATTTTAAAAATTACTTCGTCCGAACCCAGACACTCTTAAAATATTAAACTTTTTAAACTAGTCACCAAACAATTAACTTCAGCAAGGAAGAATTTTGAAATCACTCTGTATATAATATAGTTTTAACAGCCTGATAGACACACATACGCGAATGTTTCTCATCAACCATAAAACACGCTCTGTTTGAATATATATATATATATATATATATATATATATATATATATATATATATATATATATATACATATGAAATTTACACTAAGAGAGATAATTTAGTTTATAACATCAAATATATAATTTTTTTATATAAAGAAAAGCTAATTGAGTTTAATTGAATAATATAAATAGAAACGTCTCTCGTTGCAATTACAAATATATATTCTTTTTTCTGTATTATGTAAAAAAAAATCTGCAAACAGATAAAGATTAAGAACAAAAACGATTTAATTGGATTCCGGACAACGCCGGGTAGATACAGATGGTAAGTTATAAAACTATATTAATGTTTAATAACAGCTCGTACTTTTAAACTTTAACATACTTACACATAATTACTTATAATATTTTACTCGCACGAAAGTAGCCGAAAAAAATTCAATCCACTTGCATGAACTTGAAAATGCTGTACATGAGATATTCACTTATTTTGTTTTGCTCTCTAGTAGGTTAGACACAAGGTCAAGTGTAAAGTTAAAAAGTCAGTGCATAAGGATTCACTCACTCTTGCCTACAAAAAATGCATGAGCAACTCTGTCATTATCCAGTAGGGGCGCCTCGTGTGATTAGCTATAAACTAACCCCTTCTATAAGAGATCGTAAAGCCTGGAAAGGGTGAACCTTATGGGGCTGAACAGAACCATGCCTCAGCAAACATAGCAGGACCAGAAGAAACCACAACGACACACCTTTTGTCGAAGACGTATCTTTGACTGGTACGATTACTTAATAATGACGATGACCCAAAAGCCGAATTGGATAACAGTTTTGGTGGTGATATCAAGATTAAGCATTTAAAAAAAGTATTAGTTCTTAAATATACTCGTTTAATCTATAACTCTGCAGCCGTTAGCTTGCATTGAAATCTACACCTTATGTTTCCGTAAAATACAACTGCTTCCTCGTGTTTGTTACGTGTTCGAAAATTATTTATCGGTGGTGTCTGATTTTTACGAAGGTCTTCCCTTTGCATTAAACGAAATATTGTTCACATTTAGACCCCTTACGCCTAGCATGGGTATTCCAAAATACATAATAACCGATCAATTAGTTGGGAGCTAATCATCTACATGCAAATATATCAGCATATAAAAATATCTAACTTGATAAAGATAGTGATATTGTTAAACACATTTTTAATGAACTAACTCTCCGTTGCTTTTCTAAAAACTGAAATATGAATAACCATTGTATATTATTTAGCAGTAAACAATAAGAAACTGTAGAGATAATTCTTCGGGTTCTATAATTTGTCCTAGATGATTAATGATGCGGCGATTTTAGGGTGACTAAAAAGATCATTTGAATAATAGACGGGTGATCGGTTAGCTTCACAACATAACGAAATAGCAAAGATTGACCTAAAATGTAGTTGCTGCCAAATATCTAGCTAAGCAAGACATCATGTAGCAACTTTCGGTATAGGATCTGCTAAGTCTCTTATGGAGATAGTCCAGAAGAAGTTCATAATTATGAAATAAGTTCTCCATTTTGTTAAGTAAATAAAATCTAGTTTAAAATTAAAATCAAAATTGTTTCAGTCTCTAACACGTCTAATATATAAAGTTAAGACGATGTTTCCCCTATACCTTCTTGAAGAATAGGAAAATAAACACATGCATCACAGGCTACTAAACACCACTATGTTACGCTTATTCACTAAAACGTGTTTTTGTTTTTGTTATTTTTTTCTCCAGCTAACACTAAATATTAGTTTTGGCCGCCATCTTCGACTCTCCTCAAAACATGCTCTGTATAGGCGGTAGTAAAAACTTTTCCCTTTAACACTTAAGTACTGACAGCCCCACATCGACACGGGAATTAATAAACGTCTACTTTAAAAAAAATGTCCGTTATTATTTTTATTTGTCTACTATTAATTTACTGCATAATACAAAACATTACGCACATATTTAATAGACTCTTCAGCTGAATTCGGAGAATATCGGATTACGTTATTTCTACCTATTACGTATACATTTACGATTATTCTAGTTTTTAGAGAATGCAATTAACGAACATATTATTTGCGGTATTTCATCTTTTAACATGGTGGCTACAATTTCCTCAACGACTCCACTTCCGAATTAAGTCACTATACGCCAAGACACGCAACAAATGTCATAAAGTGTACATTTTCTGATGCATACACCTTACACGCGCATAATATCCAAAAATTGAAAAAATAACCCCGATATCTTTATATGGAAATGACCTAAAACGTGTGACTGGTGAACCTTACATTCGGTCAACTTACGGCGCATCGTACGATAACACGCATGCCAGATACTGACTGGCTTCGTTTCAATCCCCTATTCCTTCGTGAATATTATACCCGATTTCGTGGCAGAAACGTTTGCAGTATAAATCCGAGACAAAATGATATATGCTTCGATCCCAGTTGTTTTACACTAGTTTTTTTTTTCTTTTTTACATTGTTTAACTCTTGCCTACGAGGAAGGGGAAGAGAGAATAATGGACCGGATTTTTTAAAATCAACGTTATTATTTAGTCATTTGAAAAGAAATCAATGCAGTATGCAGTGCTTTAACTATTATTAATATCATTCCGATGTGACCTAATTGCGTTTGGTCAGATGGTGACAAATTTTAGTTTGGGTCCAGCTTGTATAAATATATATATTATTTATATATATATACTAGTAGAATACGCGTGCCATGACGGGTAGAAGCAATAACTATAGAATTAGTTATGAATTTCAATGTTTTCTCTATCTTTTAATTGGGGAGGTGGGTAAAGTACACTTCGGTGTCTTTTAAATAGTAAACTTTGCAACAAAAAAATAATGTGCCCACGTAACTCACTATGTTACCTAGAATAAATATTCCATTATTCAGAATTAGTTCAGTTTAGTATTTTGCCAAGCAAGTGTTCTTGATCTTTTCCTGACAACTTATCCTTAACAGTGCTCATCAACTGTTCAGTCTCCGCTTGGATCTTCTTATCACTCGTTTGTCTCAATTTCGATCAAAATGCAGTACAATACGACCCTTGAATCCCTTTCCATCTCAGTGTATCTATACTCGATGCCTAACTCGAACATCCTCAAATATTTCATATGAGAAATTCCTCTGCACCCCATTTTTGAAAAGAATCTCTCCAGTAAAATACACTATATTAGTGATTGTTTAATCGTTGGTATTGAGAGCTTTATACACTCAAAGAAATTCCTAACAAAAAACAATGAATGTGCCGCTACCATTACTCACAGAAATAACTATTTGAATTTATTTGACGCGAAATAGTCCAATGCCCAATCCGTTTAATCTAGAGTGGCTAAGAAAAGGCCTAGTTCTCAAGCGTTTGGTCGATTAAAAAAGGGGATTCTGAACTGATGCATGGTATCTATTTTTACTATCATCAATAGACCAGATGTGATTTCCTCGGCATCGTATGAAGCCAAACGTTTTAAAAAAAATACTTATCAATTTCCGGTTTAGGGCGTCCAACCGCCAGAGTTTCTTGTTAAGACGGTAAACAGTCTTAGCAACATCTATATATCTGTCCGCGATGTTGTCAAACTTGTCAAGAACCTAGATGCCAGTAAGGTAACTGCGTCTGACAACATTCTAATCATAGAGCTTAAGGGACTTCAACCAGAACTAGCTCGTATTCTTACAAAGCTGTCCAACCGTTACTTAAATAAGACATGCTTCTCATCCCATCCCATCCCATGGGCAACTTTCGCCAGTCTGCCCAGTATAAAAAAATGCTATAGACTTGTCTTCTGCATCTAAGTACAGACTAATCAGTCTCCTATACGTCATGAGTAAGTTTTTTGAATCAAGAATTTGTCAACTACGTCAGCAAAAACTATCTACTCGGTGCCGAGCTATATGGATGCCGTCCTGCAAGATCAACTGCTGATGTACTGACTGTAATATCAAACAAGATTAGTGAATCTATTGACGGTAGCTTTGTCTCTAGAGAAATAGTTCTTGACACATCAACGGCGTTTGATAGTTTGAAAGAATGGTTTACTTTACAAGGTAGCTAACTATTGAATATCGAGAAATGTTTTTCAAATATGAATTTTCTTCTCTCTGATATGTTTATAAAAGTAGTATTTGATGAGAAGAAGTCTTAAGCACATAGTGACAATGCCGGTGTGCTTCAGGGATGTATTATGGGCCCAACTCCTTTCCTGATCTTTATTAATTACCACGCAAATTACATTCTAAGTTCATTTGAAGACATTTATGCAGATGCTCCAACAATCTATGACTATTTCTTCAAAGACCATTACTGATCAAGATCCCTTTGTTTCTCTATCTTCCCACGTTGTACAATAGGGAGTGGGATAGCTGGTAACTTTCAATACATCTAAAACCAAGATTATCTCCTTTCACCACAAATGCTCGGATCATCAGTTTGCCCCAATGAATGGCTCTCTCCTAGAAGAAGCCCCCTGCTTTTATAAGCTTCTAGAACTGACTTTACGCCAAACTTCAAATTGAAGAATTACATTAAATTAGTTTCCAAGGTCACTGGGTAGATGGTTCAATCATTCTATAGTACCAGAATGGTATCTATCTCCTGAAATAATCGTGTACCCTTATAAGAGACAAACACAATCTAAGATAAGTTATTATTTCCACATCTAGAGTGGTGCCGCTCAAAGCACCATTTTTCTGTCCTGACGGAGTACCCAACCGACTTCTAAATCTAGTGATAGGTGTCTCTACACCATATTTCTCACGAAAAAGAGGTTGGTAGCCTTTCTCTACTCTATCGTTATTTTCATGGTGGGTGCTGGACCGATCTCTGATCTATGGTTCCCCCTGTATAATTAAAATAAAAATTCGTCTCACCACAAATGCTGTCAATAATTTTCCTTTCTCACTCTGTGTATATAAAACTAAACCGAACTTCCATGAGCAAAGTTTATTTCCCAAAACCATCCATCTATGGAACCTAATACCATGGGTCTGTTTTGTAACTGATTATGGCACGACCATATGTTACCAATTCTTAGTTTTTGTTTCATTGTTTTCCTGAGATATTTGTTTTAATATAAGGAAAGTGTTGGTCCCAGTATAGATCTTTGAGGAACGCCAGCATTGTGCTTAAAATCTCAGCTCATCAACAACTACTTTTATAAATTTATCTGAGAGAAAAGATGTGATGGTAACATCAGTCGATCGCGGAATTGTTAAACATAGCATCCAAGATGAGAACAGTAGTCCGAATAATCGAGGTAATACAAATAATATACAAGGTGTTCGGAACAGATGTGCCACTATTTGGAAAAAATAACGCCAATAATTGCTGCATTCTCCAGAAATACTTATTATATCACTTAGAGTATTTATTAACGAAGAAGCCACCATGAGTCTCCACCACAGCCTTAAGGCGGGGCCTGACCTTGAAGCACACAGACTTTAAATTGTCCTTTGGAAGACGCCTGAACATCAGTTTGATCCTGGTAATCAGTCCGTTTTGGGGTTGCAGGTGGTACAATTGGTATCTTTCTCAACTGCGCCTAAACCATAATAGTAAATGAGGTTGCGAGTTATTGAGGGGTAGATGTTGCATTGCTGAAGGCATAGAGGTTCTAAGACAGTCACTTCTGTGTTTCCCAGACGTCTGACACGAAGCTAAGACGTGACACTACATGGCATTCTGCAGCCCCATGATTTTCGAAAATCATGGACGGCATGCGTGGCCTCTGCCGCAAACACACCGAAATACTATCACGGCTTGAGGGAACTTTGTGTGCATGGTGCGCGGGTCTACATATGGAAGTATACTAGCCACCTGTAGTTCTGCGCTTTGTCCAACTGGTTCTGAGAAGAAAAAACGATACCCCCGGCTTGAATGGATGTTTGAGCTTGCTGAGGAGTTACCTGGATTTTGTAAGGCGTTTTTAGAGGTAGTGGAGGTGAGTAAATGGCCCTTACGGCGCGTATAGGGAAAAGAGAAGATTCCTGTTCAGTAGTTTCTTCATAGTCGCCACTTTGATGCCAATTACCTCGCTAATGTCGGTATTGCCGTGACGGGATCTTGCCGCACCTTTTCTCGCAGCCTCTGGACAAATGTAATGGAGCTAACACAGCCAGGACGCTTGCTATGATTCCTTCTGTGCGCCACTGCTTCCACATCTCCGTCGATATTCTCTAGCTCCCATCTCGTCTTTGAAAATATTAAAAGAAGCACTAAGCTGCAGTTAAGATTTCTGATCTTCTTGATATATTATTATCAGCAGTAGTAGCAGTACTAGTAGTAGTAGTAGTAGTAGTAGTATTTTCTTCTAATGTCAGGAATTCAGATATTTAAAAAAACAATGGAGGCTGCATTGTAAATGCATCAAAATGCGGACATTCGAGAGAAAATGTATTATTCAAATCTAAGTTGTAGATTAAAACATGTATTTTCATTATAAGTTTTAGATTTCTATTTCTGTCTTAGATTTCCACCTGATATTATCACATTTTTTATCACGTCTTGTATCAAGGAAATATGGATTATTCATGAGATAACAAATAACCAGTATTACTTATGCATACACATATCAATCATTTACGATTAGGAATCAGAGAAACGAATATTTATTCCCTATTTCGTTGTTTTTAAAGTATACACATTATTTGGTAGAGAGTACAGGTGGCTGACAAATATCGAGGCAGGACTGGTCGAATAAGTCACGCAATAGTTAGAAAGTCTTTTCGAAATCATCAGTTAAGTGAAAACAGTTGCTGAGATACGCGATGAGTATGTCGCCCTTTGTGGTAATCTGAAAATGGATAATCATTCAAAACCTATGCACGCATAACACAAGCAACGTGATGGGGATTGTTTCTGGAATTTTTCTTTCAGTGTTCTACGACGTTCGTTTGTTTTGTTTTTTTACGGCATGTCAACCAGTGCTGGGTTACTTAATGCCGAATGCATACATGTTTTGTATAGGATTGATTCTTATATTTATACATTTTTATTACATACAAAACCTACTGTTCCTGTAGTGGAAAATTAGGGAGGGGTGTTTTGCGGAGTCCAAGGTGAGGTTTAGGGCAAAGCGCTGGGCATGCTAATTAGCCATGTCCGTTTCTGTGGAAGAGACTCTGTGGTAGTTTGATAGTCAAGGGGGGGGGGGATTGTTGATTATCCATTATCACACTATTATTTTCAAGAAATCACAAGTTCCTAATTTGTGTGACACGGTGAGATCTCAGTATACCGACTCTATTATATTCCTCACAGTGGGGTTTTGATGCTACAAATTTTCACCTGATTTATGGCGGTTGAAACTGCGAAATGCATGCTGCCTATACAAAATTGCAGCTGCATAGGTCGAGTAAGCCATTAAAGAGAGTGAAGTTTGTTATGGAATATACATTATTATTTATACATCGAAATCGTGTACGGATATGACCTCTACATTTTTATTAAAGAAGTAAAGGATGTTTCGGTCGAATAACCCCCGTTTAGTGACTTTTAATCCTGCAAGTATCTCTCACTCCCCCGCTTTCTCTCTCCTATATATATCACGCGACCAGTAGTGAATAGTTATATCTCTATGCTGATGAGTCCCGATTAGAAAAGGACGAAACGTATACGTACATAAATAATAAACAAAAAACAAATATTTATTAATTGTAGCCCCTAGGAAACCCTCTAAATGGGCACTGTAAGTTTAGTATTAACACAGCATGACGTCGCTAGCTATAAATGCATCGTTTCTTTCATTAAATTGAACGCTCTTGTGACGCTAAGCCGCCGAAGTAAGTGTTAACATTATTACGGTTTATTTAGCAAACCGGCGTTGGCCGAATGGTTCTAGGTGTCTGGATTTTAGTTTTAAAATACTCGTAGCCCGGGGTTTCGAATCATGCGACAATTAGTAGATAGTTATATCTCTGTGTTGATGAGTTTAAAAAAAGGACGGAACGTATACGTACATAGATAATAAACAAAAAAAAAATATTTATTATACATATGAAAGTTTTATGTGTATGCGTATATGAACCGGATTCACTAATAAACTAATTAACTAGTCGTTATGAATTTGGAGACATAGCTTAAAGGTGACTAATGTTAGCTATATTTATTTTAATTTACTTTCAGACAAAAGGAGCAAAGCTTGTATGGAAGTCGTTCGTTAAAATGTATATACCTCCGATTTTTATGAAATTTTAACCATAGGTATTAGACACAAATTAAATAAACCGTAATAATGTTAACACTTACTTCGGCGGCTTAGCGTCACAAGAGCGTTCAATTTAATGAAAGAAACGATGCATTTATAGCTAGCGACGTCATGCTGTGTTAATACTAAACTTACAGTGCCCATTTAGAGGGTTTCCTAGGGGCTACAATTAATAAATATTTGTTTTTTGTTTATTATTTATGTACGTATACGTTTCGTCCTTTTCTAATCGGGACTCATATAGTCAAAATTTTAGTTATTTCAAAGTATTTTAAAGAGGTTTTCAGGGGCATCATATTGGCCCGCTCTTCCATTTTGAAAATTCAAATATATATTTTCATTGAAGATGGCCCATTATCATTAGAAACCAATTTAGCAAGATTCCCTGAATTTCACTTCCCGTTTAAGATCCCTTAAAGTTGAACCTTGCATTTTAGACATTTTCTAGAATGAAAATCATGTAATCGATTTTTATCAAAATTTGAATAAGGATTTTAGACATAAGGCTTAGTATCATTATATATTGATATTAATTTTCGTAAGAGGGTATAAAAGTGGTGCAAAACTTTTGCTCAGGGAAAGTATTTTATCAGGCGTGGTACGGGTATACATTTCGTATATATATATATATATATATATATATATTAAATTAATGTACATAGTGTGTAGTAGGTTTGGTAGATTTATTATCACTATTTGAGCCGATGGTATTCGTCTAGTATTTTATCCCCTTTCATGATTATAACAGCTGTTTTCCATCAAATAACCATCTCCTTTAGATTTTAATTGGAAATTAATTCATCTGACATTAGGGAATTTATAATTAACCCATATTAAAATAAAATTTCATATATTGGAAGTAAAAAATGTGGTGTAATGTTTAACAATGTTAACTTTCACTACTACGTTAAGAGCTCCATTTCGATTCTCGCCAGTTATGGATGAACATTGTAGAGTAGTCTACATTATAACGCTATGATAGGGCAACAAATACATTCGATTAAAACTCACTTGGTGTAGAGATTAGATGCTGTCCTTTATAATGCAACTCATTAAATCCCATCTATCTGCTATTCATACACTAATACGTCGATCTCGACCGGGATTGTAAATCTACACCACACACACACATACATAATTAATTAATTTTTCTAAATAAATATTTATTATTCACAGACATCATTAACAATTCGGTCACCGTGACAGATTAACTGTGAGAGGAATAAACGATATATTTGTTTACAAACATAGATCGCAGAGCGTGTTCGAACTGCCATAATGCTCTTATTCTCTGTATTATTTCCTATATTTTTGGATTTCTGTATACTCTATCTTCTCACAGAATTTAGTGGGCTTATGATTTAAGGTAAAACACTGTAATTGGTGTCTTCAGACAAACTTTAACATCTTGTTTGAAGCTCATATAGACTGCATAGCAATTCGCTTTGATTGTGTCAAATATCGGCAAATATATATCTATCTATTATTATAATAAACGGGAGTTTATCACTGTGTTTCCCTAATCCATTTTCGTATATACTTAAATAACACAAAATACATGCTAAAATATTCCTCAGGTTTTTGATTGAATTATGCTTTTTAAAATGTTTAATTGTTCTAAAAAGCCGTAGTTTATATAATATATATATATATATATATATCGCTCCCTCTCATCCTGTTGATTCAACCATTCTCTAATAGTTCTTAACACTTACGTGAGTATTTAGAGAAAGGTGACCTTTTTTTAGTCTCGTCATTCAATTTACATGCGTGTGGCTGTATAACCCACAAAGACGGATGTCAATTACATGACAAAAGAATAAGTCTATTTACTTCTATATAAGAATAATAAATATTTTTTACTAATTTCAAATTTACCATATCACTATTGATGTTTTCTGATACTAAGCTGACAACTATTTTGCATGGATCGTCACCTGTATATTATATGGTCTACCGAGATATTCATGTCACACCTTCGATTTATTCAAGTATGCCCTGAATTTTCCTTCGAAAATCTTTGTAAGATTTATGTTGCTTCGAAATTGACATTAAATCACGCTATGATATAAATCGTGATCATTGATTCTATTTATTTATGACTTTATTGCAATGTTTAAACAAACTTTGTAAAGGTTTTGATATTGAATATTTCGCTTCCTTTTGTCTTTGGAAATTGATTCTCATGAGAATTTATCTGAATCATATAAAAGAATAGTTTTGGTATATTATCACATGCATTATGTGATTTTACCATACCTAATTGCATGATGTCTCTCCCCACTATCACAGAAATATTTTAACCATCATATATTTTAAATTCCAGACAGGTAAATGTGTTCAGCCTGTCAAATAAGTCATCAGAAATCAATTTCACACTGCCGTTCGTCTCTTTTCTTTGTTTTTCTTTATTTTCTCTTTTTTTAACTTTCTCATCCTAAATATATTTCCTTATTTGTGTGTAATATTGTCCTCTATGAGAAAACATCTTTTTTTCTCTTTGGCCATTCATGTAGAAAGTACATAATATATCGACACAACGTATGAAATTAATGAAGCCTCTTTGACATAGCAATATTGTCTCCTTATCCTTATATCATATATCTATTAGTATACTAAAGCTGAGATAATAAACGTTTGAATCCCTGATGCAGTTTTCCTATATATTTTGATCACATAACAGCTGTGTAAAATATTCCTTCTTTGGGGATTAAGTTATGTTTTTATCCATGTTATATGTTCTAATTAGCTGTAATTGTCAGTAAATAATTAAGTTATCCCTCTCTTACTAAGTGGTGGTATATTACTCTCACCCGTTGATATTCTATGATGTACTTTGAACATCGCTTCTTTTTTTATTTCCTCTTTCTCTCCCCCTCTCTTTATTATGTAATAAAGAAATGAAAGAATGAACAGATTGAAATAATCCCTTATAAACTAAAAGAGTTATATAACCACATTCAGTAATACAATTTAACCCGTAGTTTGAGAGAGAAAGATTATATATATATATATATATATATATATATATATATATATATATATATAAATTATGTACACACATATATATATATATATATATATATATATATATATATATATAAATTATGTACACATATATATATATATATATATATATATATATATATAAATTATGTACACATATATATATATATATATATATATATATATATATATATATATATAAATTATGTACACATATATATATATATATATATATATATATATATATATATAAATTATGTACACATATATATATATATATATATATATATATATATATATATATATATATATATAAATTATGTACACATATATATATATATATATATATATATATATAAATTATGTACACATATATATATATATATATATATATATATATATATATATATATATAAATTATGTACACATATATATATATATATATATATATATATATATATATAATTATGTACACATATATATATATATATAAATTATGTACACATATATATATTTAGGCAAACATTATTAAATAACACGGAATATTTTGCTTGATAATACTTTTTTTATTTTCTGAATCTTCCGAATGGTCCATTTAGTGTTTTGGTCAAGTTGCTGTATGTAAGTTTAATATGTTTCTTGTTCCATTTTATTTCCTATTTTGTGAGTACTTTCGATTTAATTCGTCAAATCTTCAGGCAGTGTTAATTTTGGTTTCTTAAAAATATGTCTTTATTGTTAGGGTTTTTTTTATTATAACGGCCAGTAATTTATAAAATGAGCGTCTATAATATTGAGATGTTACATGAGAGCGTGATTATGTTCTAAGAGCGTGTATGATTCAAAAGTTTGATTGCTTCACCGTTAAGAATTTGATTACGTTCTGAACGCGTTTAAGATTCAAACGTATAATCGCTTAATGGCTAAGAATTTGGTAACGTTTACATACAGCAATTTGACCGAAACACTAAATGGACTTTTCCCAAAAAAATGAAAAAAAAGTATTATCAAGCAAAAACACTCCGTGTTATTTAATGTTTGCGTAAATAAAAATATGCTTCTTAAATATATATATATATATATATATATATATATATATATATATAACCCGTATGAAAGCAAATCGATGTCCAGATAGATGACTAAATAAAACTTTAGTTTGTCAATAATGAGAATGAGCAAAACATATAAAAACCACAAACACATTCCAGGATGAAATCAAATATAGAAAAGTAACAATTATATTGTAATCAATTTCTAATCGATAGTTTTCATCATAAACAAAATGTTATTTTTGCTTCCGTGTTACACTAAAAAAAATTCCCTTTTTTCTCCTCTATCGTCTCTTTCCCCCTCACATCGAACATGACAACATTCTAACATTTTAGGACTTAAGTTCTACAAAATGTCTGCAACACCCTCCCCCCGTTGCTGATCATTTTAGGTGTGAAAAGTCAATAGGAGATCTAAGATATGTAGATGAACACATACATGACACATGTAAAGATTTCTTCATCTCATTGGCTATACTCAGTGTCCCTCCTACTGTCACGCACTGCATACACACCTCATTATACTAAGGAAGGTCGAAAAAAAGTTCTTTTATGTCAACAGATAAGAAAAAATATTTAAACATTTCTATATTTTCAAATTAATTTCCATACATATATATATATATATATATATATTGTTAACATCATTCACCCCAAACAAGGGAGGACGCCACTGTAGACGTAATGGGCTACTGAGAAAAAAAGGGTGAAGGTTGTTTTTTTTGGGGGGGGCGGGGGGAGAGGGTCAACTTAAATTAGGAGCTGCGCGGTGAGATGTCTGTTTACATTAATTTTAAAATTCTGCATATCAGTAACGTCAGGAAAGCAGGGAGCAGGGATGGAGTTTCACAGTACAGCAGCACGAAAGAAAGAAGCTTTTGGAGTAGAAAGCTCTTCGGCATCTGGGAACCTTCAGTGTATGAATGAGATTTGGCAGATTGTCGGGTTGGTATAGTGAATTTAAGTCGTGGGGGTACTAGAGCGGCAGGCTAATCATAGCACAATCCATTGAAGTACTTGTAAAACAGGAACAAGGAAGCAACATTGCAGCGATGGGTCAGGGGCTGGGGCTTGTTGGATAGTGAAGGACCTATCAAGTTGGCGACTCTTTTTTGGACCTTGTCTAAGAGGGAGAGACTAGCGGATGATGCATCAGCCCAGATATGGCAACAATACTCCATGCATTGCCGGATGGTGGCTTTGTATATATATATATATATATATATATATATATATATATATATATATATATAAGCGGTAAGAGCCTAATTTTGTATTTTTATATTTAACTGGCTTTAAAACACAGTTTATTCTTGATTTAAACCGAGCTCAATGGGTTATCCAACGGGTCACACTTTCTTTTTCTTGTATGTGTTTGTGGTTGTTGGTTCTATTCATTAAACATGAAGTGCCTGTTTCTTTACTCTATTTTCCAGGATCTTCGTGTCATCCTTAACTAAACCACTTATCTCTACTAACTGTTTATTCGTGAGAAATCACTCATTTTAGTTTTATGTTTACTTTTTTTTAATAGTAAAAACATTTCCTCTCGTTTTAAGTGCCAACTTCAATCTTCCTCCTCGGGTTACCTCTTATAATCTCCCTTATTTTAGCTCTTCCTTATCGCTAGCGATCTCTATAACTGTGAGTACTGCGCCGCCAATAGTGTTACTCTCTAACCGATTTTCCTCCGCCTCCTCCAGCACAATATATATATATATATATATATATATATATATGTATATATATATATATATATATATCCGTCCTTTCTAAGCTGCGCATGCCTGCTTGGGTATATGTCATTTTGTTACCTAATACAAATTTGGTTTACTTTTTGTTGTTTAGGAACTTATAGCGATCTATTCAGAATGTAGGGTGGGGGTTATTCTGGTTGCGTATTACTTAGCTGTAATACACCTTAAAGGTTTAATGTAAATCAATGTCTGACCTAGTTTAAGTGTTGTTTTTAAAACAACTACTAGTAAGTATTAAAGTAGACCAAACTGGATGGTAGCGCTGTTATATTATTACTATCAGTTCTGAGTTATAATTTCACGGTGCCATCTAATTTACTGTTAATATTAATATTCTTATAGAAATAATATCTGTCAGGGTCAATACTATGAAGATGAAATAAACTCTTTTTCCCGTAAAAATAATTGTCATTGTCAGCTAAATATTTTTTTGGATAAATACAACGGATATGTTCCTACTGTATGTATTTATTTAAGATTGTAGCAATTAAATTCTATTTCAAACAATAAATTGTCTATGTCGTCTTACCATAAAATAATTCTCAGCTAAATATTCTTTAAATCGATAAAGCGAATATCACTTTTTGAATTGCATTCAATTAAAAGTGTATTAAAGTGTAGTAGATGAGGCGATATAATTTTGTTTTGGAGCAATTCATTTCCAAATAGAGAAAGTAGAATTTTGTACGTTATTGACATCAGATTAATTACCAATCAGTTACTTTGATAATCGACCGATTTCATTATTTTTTTAATAGGTTTAAAATCTGATAACGTACCTACAAACATAAATTAGCTGACTATAGGTCATTTTTTAGAGGGGTGTCAATGTCTGGCAAAATGTACAGAAGTTACATTTACGTCATGTATGCACAAAAGAAAAATATGCCCTCAAGGCAAATATTTAGGCTGAAGGTCTTTTGGTACGATTGACACAGTTGGGTCCCCGAATAAAAGCAGCTCACAACGCTCAAGTCATTTTCATAAAAATCGAGAAAACAATTTGTTAGTTTACAGAAAAAATATGCAGCGTAAAGCTAGTGTTATTTATGTAATCTTTTCTTTTTGCCTTGCTCAAAAATATTAAAATAAATAGAATTTACAGTTTCTATTACCAAAAATCTTCGTTCCGGCTCAATTGGTATGTTATAACACATCACAAGCCACAAGCTACTCATAACAGTGGTTTGAGTGAGACTTCTGTCAGAAGCGGTAAATAAAAAGAACCATCCGTGATGAGAAAACTGTCATTCGTACAAAGTTATTTGTAAGATTCACAATTTAAAGTCATAAGACTAAATTATCTCAAACTCTAAAAAGATACATTAAAATAGTTACCTGAAGTTTAAGAATCAATTTTAGACTACAAAATAACTCTGTAATATTAACCTAGTGATTTTTTCTTTCTATCGTAACAATATTTTCTTATTAAGAATATTTATAATTTGAATTAAATATGAAACTAAAAGTAAACTTTTAGTATATAGAACCTATAGTGAAATGGTTTAAGCTCAATATACGAGATAGAGCAATTATGAAGATAGATGAAAGAAGAGTGATAAACATGTACGAATGTCCAGATTTATCTCAAACTTCAATTGTTCAATACAAGCTATATTCTGTAATAAAATTATATTTATTATTCTTTCCTTAAGCCAAGGCTTTTCAAAGATCGAAATCCTATCATCCGAGGAATTATATAGATAGATAAGTTGGCAGTGGAAAAGCCAAAATTCAATATTTGACAAAAATATTAAGAAATGAAGAGTGAAAACAAATAAATTTCGTGTAAAAAAGATATGGGTTTTGTCCAGTTGCTAATTGCTCGTTGATAAGGTGTCCAATGAAAGGATATTTAGATGGAGAAGAAAAGTCTTTCGTGAAGGCAGCATGGAAAAGCGTTAAAAAATGAAGTAACTCCAATAGTGAGATGTTGAGTTCAGATCGTAGGTGGAGCGTACTTAATCGGAATTAATATGAGAAATCGGGCCATTTTAAAAATACATCCTGGGCCGAAGCTTAATTGTATACAAATGACATTGGTAGTTAAATATTTAAGCAATCCTTAGTACAAGTGATACTAAAAATATAATAAGTAATTATGACTTTTACTCCGTCATGACTGATGGAACTAGAACAATCTATCCCGTTGATTAAATAAATTGTTCAGTTTTAAATAGAGTTCCGAGTCCAACAAGACGCACTTGAAAAAATCTGAGGTTACATCAGCCGAAACGTTGTGAGAATTACATCTAAGATGAGAACAGTAGTGCAGATAATCTAAATAATACAAAATAGTTTTTAGTTCTGTATTGTTTTATTACAAAGATAGTGGAATGGTCCATTGGAAAGTTGTACGTAAACATTGTGCGAGTTTCCCATTTTGACTGCAAACACATATACGGGCAGATCAATGGGGATTTAAATCTGTTTTTAATGAGTTTTTTTCACACTGGCGCCGAGTCACAGTCTCCACGGATATTCGCAAAAGATGAAACCACCGTTGGTTTCTGTTCAATAGAAGAAAGGCAGCATTTTCTGCCTGTGGAACAATTTACTGGAAAAGGTCGTGACGATGACTACCATATTCAGGTTAAAGGGGCCTTGAGCAAACATTCAGACTGCATGTGGATGTAAATAGCTTTTAACTCTTTCTTTACATGACGTCTTACACTTTATTATGTGTGGCCAAGTTGATTAGATACGATATACCTGTATATAACTGAATGGCTAGTTTACTCGCGTTATATAGATACATTTGAAGTTACATTTCAGTTACTGATTAAACTGTAACAATGAAAGACGCAATGTAAGATTCTGCTCTATAAGGCCTACAGTCACTCGTAACTCTTTTTTACTCTGAAGATAGACAGAAACAACTTATTGTTAAGGAAAGTGAATATCCATAGTTAAGCTCAATTAAATATAGTTTAAGTCGTATTCTTTTTCAGAAGTGAACCACCTTACCTAAGGATTTTATTTTTATTTTCCGTCCGATACTTTCTTTATAAACTCTTATAAGATTAAACTGTATCCAATTCCATTCATATATGTTGACCAATAGAGTGAACGAAAACACATGCCATGGCCCAAAACACTCTAGAAAAACGAAAGTAAATTTTCAACCAAAGAGAGACTCCCAACGAAATATTGACAAAAAAGCGAAAATAGCGGTCACGTGAGTGCTCTTTGCTATATTTGCGCTCGCAAAATCAATTTTGGTCCCCAAAAGCAAATTCACCGTTTGTTTATATCGCACGGGATAGAGGGATCAGAACTTCAACATTATTGACAGTAAAGCCAGGGCAACACAGTCTGTTGACACGATATTACGTCCTGCTTCCCTACCCTTCAGGGCTAGATAGGTGAATGACTATTAACAATTGACTCACACGCATACACACACTGACAAGGGCAGCATACACGTAATGCCTACTGAAGGGTACTAACATATTCTGTAACACAAATATACACACGAACATAAAACGTGCGTATACACATATACACATGTAACTCTCGTTGCTTTCATCTTCGAACATTCTGTTATACAAGAACTGAGGTTTTTAAACGAAACATTTAAGCTCTATTTTTTAATTTATTTATAACGAATGAATAATTCGACATTAGCAAAAATAGTATAAATTACGAATTTCGAGAAAAACTCGGACATTTCCATTATTTATTTTGTTCGAGCAAGAAGCTTCTTAAAGAATTAATGTGTGCACTAAACTTTCAAATACTGTGCAACTTACACAGGTGCAGCCACACCAACGCACAAATATAGACATGAATTTATTGCCATGAGATGAACGCTATAAAATGAGAAAACTAATACAAACATTATCTTTCTTTCAGATAAGAATTTTTATTTACGTTTATTTAAACTCACACTGATGGCTTAGTATTGATTCGTTTCGTCTGCAATGCCAGAATTAGTCTTACTGACGGGGGTACACGCATTACGTGGAATAAAACCATTATAACGCTGACTGACAACGGCCCGTCAGCATTAATAGATTAAAATACGATAAAAGGGAAATTGTTCCGCTGGGTTCTGTAAAAGTGCAAATGTCCGGCACTTGTGATACAGAAGACGGGCGAAGTGTTAAATATATAATTCCCGCGTAATTTCATATTAGTAACCAAACCAAGACATCTATAAGACAAAATGGAATTCGTATGAGACACACACTGGGTTACTTAACGAAAACCGTTAGTTGAATGCGGGAATCATTGACGGATGAGAAGTCAGAAAAACCTTTAATTAACGGAAGTTGGCGAAACCAATTGACTTTCAAAAAAAGGGAAACCTTTTTATTCGGCTGACAACTCGAGCAGACAGACGCGAAACCTGGCAGATCCTAGAAGGGCAGCGGTGAACGTGTGGGTGGTCGTGTAAAATGTAGCTAGGTGTAACGTAAAAAGGTATCTATCTATGCATCTGATGGTCTTTTTCTCCGAAAGCGTAGTTCGCACGTCCAGAGATCCCTCACCCTGTCTGTAAATATTCTAAGTGGTCTGCATTCATAAACCCTTTTATAAAAACTAAACGTCGTGATCCGAGTGATTGTATCGAGAGACGACCAATAACCTAGGTTCGTGGCGACAACAGGTGTATAATTGTTTATTAGACAATCGTTCGTTTCAAAAAGCTCGGAAAAGTATAGATATTAGTTTAATAGTTCCCCATGAATCCTTTGATAACAACAAAGCCGAATTTCCGAATTTGTATCCATGTGCTGAGAACTTTGAAAGAAACAAGCCGCAACAATAAATAACCCGTATGTATTCGTTATGTCCACAGTAGCTGTTATCCTTTTTCAGTGATTCCCTGTATTATAGATATTAACAGCAATATGTAATAATGGGAAAAAAAATTACATGTTTCAAAAAGAAATGATGTAAGGTGAACAGAAATCGGGGGGGGGGGCTTTAGTTCGATACCAAGTGTTGTTCATCAAAACATTTAAACACATGAGATATCCTTTAGAATATAGAGCAGAACGACAGCAGTATATAAGGGAGAGGACGCAATAACTAGGAATCAAATTTACTCCTCCTCCTCCTCCTCTTCATCCTATTGGAGCTGGTCTAATTACCGTGCTATACAACGATTCATTAGATTGATCGGAAAATAATGACGTATAATAAGAAACAAAAATGTATTTCTTAATTATTTATAAAGTTTGTTCGACTTATTAGTTTGCTTCAGACGGGCAGTCATTGTTGAAATACTGACATTAAGTGCCTAACGTTTCGGAATTTTTAGATGGGGATTGATAATTTGTATTATTTGTATTACTAGGACTAGTGTTTTCACCTTAAATGTTATTGTCACAACTTTTTAGTCGATGTAACCTCCGAACTTCATGTGCGTCTTGTGGAACTCGGGAATCTGTACCAATTTCGAAGGGAACCCACTATTAAATCCGCGGGAGTAGTTTGCTCTCTTTCCGTCAGTGATGACCGGGTACAAGTCTTTAGTATTTCACAATTGTATTCTTAGTATAGCCCGTACTGAGGATTAAACTTTTAACCTCCATACGACTATCATTTAGTGCTGATTATTTTTTAGCACTAACGTCCGTAGACTACGGGTTCTTGCAGACATAAAGGTCGGAGATTACATCGGCCAAAATGTTTCAAATAACATTTTTCTAACACCTTGACGTGTTTTATTTAATGATCTCTTTCAAACGGTCGTTATCAAATGCGCATGGTCGTCCTTTACCTTCTCCAGCTTCGAGGCTTTACTTGTTACTACAGAATTTCCTAAAGATTCTTCGGACTGTCCAGTCAGTTGTGAATCTTTCTCTTCTTACTCTGTAGTTATTATCGACTGTATGAAAAACATTATGACGAAGTTCTAACTCGTGCTAGAATTATATACGCATTTCTTTTTCTTCCGTTTTCGTTATAATGCTTCAGAAATTATTGAAAACTAGCGGAACCCGTAGAAATTCCACTTTTATATGCTTCGTATGTTGTATAGTGCCGCCCTGCTTTAAAATATGCCTAGTCTATGGACGTCCAGTGCGAATGGAGACCCCCATTATATTATTGTATCAGATTTGTTCAAACTGAAACCTACTTATCTAAGTACTCTTGTTATGGGGATCTATCTCCAAAACCGTTGTTGTAGTTTGTGACATATTTTTCTTCTATAGACGTGTCACGCGACGCACACTCTGGACAGAATTGATACATTTTGATTGTTGCCCGAAGGCTACAAAAGTATATATAAGTTCGAGTTTCACGTTTGACACAACAGTGGCGTCAGATGAAATTAAAAAAATGTTATGTTTTTCATAGCGACTGGGCGATACCATCTTTTAAAAAACATACGTAGAAACATTAAATCGTGTTAACGTATTATCATATAGATTTATTCAAATAGCAAATACCAATTATTAAACTATTTTATTTATCTTGCTCCCACAAGGTAAGATGTGACACAAGGTCGGGAAAGTGAGATTTGAAAAGCCAGCGCCCGAGAAGGTGAGCACTCTAGCCTACAAGAAATGCCTGAACAGCCCCGTCGGCATTCCCCGGTAGGATGCCTCAGGCAGTAAGCAATAAACGTATACCTCCCCAAAGAGGGGAGGCTAAGCCTGGGAGGGTCGACCTACTAGAACTGCACAGGACAAACCCACAAACCGGCGTTATTCTAATTGTGTCCATCCTGGGCGAGGTTCGGATAAGCTGCCTGAAATGGTGTGGCAACCCTGACACGATTGTACACGCTATACATCGAGCGGGGAGTTGTTCTTCAACCACCCGAAGCAAGCGATGCATTTACGCCAGAAATTCGTCTACCGTTTTCCCTGGGCGAAGACGCCTCGCCACAAACTGGTCGAATGCGTTGAACCTATTTGTCGCATATGCAGCTGTAAGGGTCCATTTAATTTGCATCGCGTCTGCCCTCTCTTCTTTAATCAGCTGTTTGTACACAAGGGCACTGCCTTGTAGCTGTAATGGTCGACCATGTATGTGTCCATAGCGCAGGGTTTATAAACCAACTCCACAGTTCCTATCCATTCAACGATGGGCATGTAAGTTATAGCACCGCTTAATTTCGGGATAAACCAGATGTAGAAAGCCTTGACATTCATTGTGAAATATATGCGCCGAAATGGTTTTTAAGAGAGGATTTGGAAGTCTATCGGTGAAAGGAGTTTTAAAAGTAAATGCCACGGAATTAAAAGTAATTATACTTGCTACCTCAGTCAAAAAAGAAACCAACTCACGGCTCGCTCGACGTTTTCTCTCTTTTCTCTTCTTTTCCCCCGTTCTGCTCTTCACAGCAACGAGTTATTAAGTTTAATCAGACACATAAATACCAACTCGATCTGCATACCTACACATAGATTTGCTGTCTCGGATGTTAAAATAACTAAAATTAAGACTATATTCTTAATCCATCGGGCAGTGTTCGAACCCTCATTCTACCTACAATTCAAACATTTCTTTAACCTTAAAATTGCATGCCAGGCAAAGACAGGCTCTTTTATGACGGGGATGAAGCAAGTCGGAGCCACTTCGACCGCTCGCTCCTGGTTAAGGATCATCACGTTCGTCACAACATAAAATACATATTGTCAAGGGTTCGTCAAAATCAAGACTTGTGGGGCCATACATTTCCCAACTTAATTCCTAGTCGTTTGTAGATTTTTGTCAATCTACTTTTGTAACCCCTTCCTTCCCAATTAGGCTCTTGAAAGGCTTATATTTCGCTTAGCCTTGTTTTAGTCCAAGAGATTGGTCGGTGGTGGGGTTTCTTTCGGGCTTGGTTTGTCTGATAACTGATAGGTAATGAAAACATTTTAATATCCTTGCTAAAGGACGAGGTCATAGTTACTTTATGGTCGGGATTTATCCGGGTAATAAATACAGGAGACCGAAGTCAGATGTGGCTCTTTGAGAGGTGTCTCTATATGCACTCGCTAAATATCGGGATATTCTCAAATGCCATTTTGTGCATGGATATGTGTTGCATGAGATATTTCCAACGTGGGTGACTGGGTCGCCACTTCCATATGTAATATATCTAAGTTCAATTATTTTGCCGCTGAATTTATCACCGTTAGTAAAAAGTGATTCTGCCTTCCTTTTGTTTTTGTCATTATGCAACATAATCATGTATCAATCTTTAGCTCATCAAATGGCTTCATACGATGTCTGGGGCGACTTCTATTAAAAAATGAAAGAAATGAATCTACGATTCCATAGTCCATGATTCTATCCATTATATCTGATGACTTGCCATACTTGGTCTTCATCAGTATATAAGAGTCATTAAATACTTTACAATCTATCTTCTTCCTTCTCCTCGATATAATCAATCAGATTTAGACCGTTTGTCAATTTTTGCCATTAATAAATCTTTACTACAAAATCGATATCTGATTCTGCCTAGCTAATTTATTTGATGAATCGTTGCCGAGTGTTCTTAAAATAAAAAATATATATAATTCAATTAATTCGTTTATTCGCTTGAAATATTTTTTTTAATTGCGCCATTCAGAAAAAGGAGAAGTAACACTGTATTTATCAATAGAAAGTTACGTTCCTTTGTTTGGTCGAATTTTCACATTTTTTTAAAAAGGACAAACATTTTTTGTTTTACATTTCAACTACGTAAATTATTAATGAAAATAAAAATAATTTCGCGTTACGCCGTGTATGGACAGACACTTTTATATTGAAAACAAACGCAAACCGATCAACATTAAGATAATTAAGCGTTTAGAGATATATTTGCCAAACAATTACATTTTAATCCAACCTTTCGACTGAGATCAAGGCGTACTATCAGTTGTGTCTGATGAGGCCACTCTCCAAGTAATTTTGAGAAAAGGGGTAATACTTCTCGATGGACATGTCTTCAGTCGAGAGGAAGTTCCGACGGGGCTATGCCGTTCTTATTGTTCCAATCAAGAGTGGCACATTTTCCCTACATTAAAGCTAAAATTTGCTCTCATTGCAGGCAGTCAAGTATATAGGGATATGTTTTTTAAATATAAATTGTAAGGAGGGCGTAAAAAAATGCACAGCAATTAACTCATCTAGCTACAATACAAGCAAATAACTTTCTTTTTGTCTGTATCTAAAACCAAACGGAATTTTCATGGACAACGTTTATTTCCTAGAAATTCCCATCTGTGGAACACATTATCACGGGGTTTCTTCCCAACATAGTCGTTTCCAAGCCTAAAACTTGTTCAGGCGTCTTATTAAATAATTGAACTCTGTCCATTCCACCCATCGGTTGCTATTCTCTCGTGGTGCTGTTCTTTATACAACTGACTATATCTTTAACATTTATCCTCATGTGGCCTGCGGGCCTTGATAAGCAGTTGTCCATTAGTAAAAGTAAGAAACTTGTCAGTAAATATATTAAATATATCAGAATAATACCGGTTATCAATTAAAATAATTAAATTAATTTAAGAGTTTATAGTTTGATTTGAATTTTTACTGGCAAGTCGAATGCTTCCAAGTAATTACAGCGTGTTGTTTTTCTAGTTGAATGATTTTAAAAGAAGAAATAGAGAAAAAACAACGAGGGCAATACAATGGTTTGCGTATTGAGGTTGTCGTACGCAGCCAGTTAGAGACACAATTCATTCAGGACTTCTAAATGAGGTCAAGTGAGCCTCTTAAAGATAAGAACAATTCAATGGTAGGTAATGGCCACCCACAGTTAAAAAAAAGATAAAGAACTGGGAAATAACATCTACTCTTTTACCTCCACACGTCACTAAATTCCTCTCTCTCTTTCTCTCTCCCCATATATATATATATATATATATATATATATATATATATAAAACAATCTTCTGTCGTTCGAGTATTTTGAATAAGAGCTTGGTGTAATGGTTATATCACGGACTATCGAATCGACTCTGCCGAATTTAACTAATATACAATCTCTTCTGTCCATTTTCACGCTAATACATGTAGCTAGATAGATACATTTTTGTACAGTGGTGTAGCAAACTGAACGCCAGGTGGTTCACCCGTTTAGGTAAAGGAAATAATCTGATCTTCACTCCATCGATTCACGAGTCATTTCTCTATTTCCTCCCTAGAAATCAATGACACAACTACTTGTTTGTTTTTTCATATGAATTCAGCACATATGACATTCATTTTACATTTTTACTCAGTTATTTGAGTTGCATAAGTTCATCGTAACCTAGACGACAATTTTCGATAGGAACTCATCTCGGTGATGTAACGTAACAAAACACAGGAGGCGACTGTGTGACGATCGACACATCCTGCTGCATCCCTAAAGGTATGAACCCCTACAGACACCCACTTACGAGTAACGTGGGCACTTACATTCAATTAATGGTACACAATAAAACCTTTGAATTGAGATTGTTTCGCAATTAATGACGATAAGACGTAAGATAACACACGTGCAAAACGGTGTATTAACCTCTATCGATATAAAATTAGGTATGTATTTGTATATAGAGGATTCACTCCTAAACTGATTAACCGATCACTATGAATTTTGGAACACATCTGCCATGCGTAAGAGGTCCAAATAGTGATATATATGTAGTTAAATTTAATTTTGTGAAAAAGGGGTAAAAAGATTGTGAAAACCTTCCCTGAAAATTCAGATGCTTTCAATTATTTCTCAAATTTTAACAATAGTTATAAGACATGAATTAATAAATATTCCCAATATTTCCGTTTCTTTGGAGTATTTTAAAGAGTATTAAAGCACATATAGGCACAACCTCCTATTTTAAAATTCAAATATATAAGATGTACTTCGACTTGAATTCATGGGTATTAGAGATCAATTAAACAAGATCCCCTGAATTTTAATTTCTTCTGACGACTCCTTGAACTTAAGCTTTACATTTTAGACATTTTCTAGAATTCAATCATGCAATTGATTTTAATACAAAATTAGAAACTGATTCTGAACACAAGATTTAGTATCATTATATCTTGATTTTAATACTCGTAAAAACAATGTACCTAGAATTAAGAAATATGGAAAAATCAATAACTTATATTTCTTGTTGGAAGTTTATTGATTAGACCGATCTCGAAATATAAAAAGATTCAAAAACATTTCTAGAGTTTAGGCCATCTTAACGAATTCCCTTATTTGGGCATGATCGGTTAATAACACAGACATGAGCATAACGTAGGTTTGAAACAAGATTTGTTATTCATTTATGACTTATTAAAAGCGTGTTTACGAGACTTTTCTGAAAATTAAAATAAAAGAATGAAATCCCATATTAAAAGTTGAAAATATTTTCTTCTCACCCTGGTCATAGTTCTGTTCAGGGAAGGTTACTTGTAATGTGACGACTATTATAAACTAATATATTTAAAAGAATAACAACTACAGAGGTTGTATAATCAAATTAGTTAATGGGTTAATAAATTAATACATCGCTGTTACGTAAATTAATAACGGTCGACGACGCTCGAATGTAAGCAACACAAATAAATAACACTCTACGCTATCATTCTTAAATACAAATACACAATAGAACCAGATAAACATTCAACCCTCATAACCAGTAATCAAGTTGTATTTAAATAATTCTAAGTTACATCTAAGGCTCAAACAACCATATAGTCCGTCCCTGTAAACAAGGTATTCCCCTTATAAAGGGCAACCTAGGAAAAAACAACGGACGATAAAAGCAGTCTCCATCGTTGCCTGTTCCATTTTTCAAAGTGTCTTTTTACCTTGAAGCTGACGATTTCAGATGGATCGTGAAGTTATTTTCTAAACAGTAAATATATTTTAAAAACATCTTACCACTATAATACCTAGAAATATATTTATCGAGTACCCTTAAAATAAAAACGAAACGATATATCTGACCAAGATTTTAATCTAAGCGATACACACAGAACATTTGATAGATACATAATTATAATTACCCAAAAATTAACAAAGCTAATTAAAATACAATACCTCACATGACCTAATAAAAAAAACACTACATAAATATTATGTGGATAACAAGTCTTTAATGACCTATCGATTAAATACCCTTTTGGTCAGTAATTTTGGTTGAAAAAATTAACTTTATCTTACATTAGATACCAAGCTCGACCGTCACTCCCCAACCTTACGCCTTAAAAACCTATACCTTAAATTAATAAACTACATCATAATTACCCAAAAAATTAGTATACATAGTATACATATAGATACAAGATAGAAATCCTGTAATAAAATTAAACATCGCTATTATGTAAATTAATAACGGTCGGCCACACCCGAATTTAAGCAACACATCGGTCTTAAAGGAATAACACTAAACACCATCACTCCTAAATACGAGTACAGAATAGAAACAGTAAAACGTGCAATCGCTGTAATCAGTAATTAAATTGTATTTTAATAATACTAAGTTACACTTTAGGCCAAAACAAACATATAGTCCGCTCCTGTAAACAGGATAATTTCCCTATATAGAAAACCTGACGAAAAATATCGGACGATAACAAACGGTGTCCACTATCGCTTAATACATGTTTAACTGTGTTCCCCTTGAAAAGCTTAATAATCGAAATGGTGGGTAAGGGTATTTCTGAAAAACTAAAGACATACCCGTTTCAATGAAAGCATGGCACTTCTTTGGAATCTGTAATGTATAGTTTTAAACAAATAATTTGTAGTTTACCTCTCGTATTCTTACGATCAAGCACTTGATTGATTTCTTTTCAACATACCTCTAAAAACAAATATATATATATATATATATATATATATATATATATATATATATATATATATATATTATTCGTGCGTTATTGGGACGACCACGGATTTAACCAATTGCATCGTCACGCACTCCAATCACATTCAGGTAAATTGTTTACTTTTCGTAACTATTCAAGCATTCGTAAGTAATTCAAGTCCTTTTTCGCATTGTTTGCTTTCTTATGAATTAAACCATGACTAAGCTTACAGACACACGGTTGAAAAGTCGTTTGTTGTGAAATGGGCTGCATTAAATTCATATGACGTTTCAGTAACATGTATAACATCTACAGATAAATATAAAAGCCGATAAATAGTTCGTATGAACTCTTAATAAAGACGTTACATTGTACCTGTGGGGAAAAATAAATGGTTCAGAAAAAAACGGGAAGTCAGATTAAATGTGAGGTTAAGACAGAAAGATATGTTCAGAAAGAACGGAAGAAAAGAAGGGATAACTTTTATTTTATTAACGAGAAATGTGCTGCTTAATGTCAAGAGATGTATGACACATTCTCCCCCACTCATAGGGAATCCCGAGAGACTATTTGTCACAAACAGGTTGTTTTTGGGTGTCCCGACGCTTACAGTTCCTGCACATCTTTCGAAAACTGAAGACTACCAATCTTTGATACGCTGTGGGGTGTCCCGTCGTGCCTCGAGGGCCCCCTTCTCCGTGGAGGCTGCACCCATATCTGGTATCAAACGTCGACACGACAAACACGAAAGAAAGACATCGTTTTAAACTTGAATTTGTAGAAGGGTTCTTTTGTTCGGTAAATAGTTTTGGCTCGATCTTTGCTATCTATAGAAATGGGCGGGTTTGGGCTACAGATTTTAATGGCATTGCTTTCTGTTCGTTTGTCCTTAGTCATTTATTATCACGTCTGATCGCGTCGGCTTCAAAGTCATACTCTTCAGATCTCTCTCAGGGCCATTTGATGTCATTAGCGCCAGTTAATATTTCTCAAACTTAACTAATATTAACCCCGGGTACAGCAAATTTGACTTATGTGACCTTTCATCTATCACATTTTTTTGTTATTGTCAGAGCTGTTGCTAATCCAGCCATAAGTAAAATAGGCACTAGTTGATCTACCTGTTAAATATTTAACTCAGAACTGTTGTTATAAACTGAGTACCCCTTATCGTATCGGATAGTGTACCCAGAATCCAAGAACGTGTGTGTAAAGAAGGAACATTGAAGGTGCACAAATAAAAAGCATTTCTCATAAAGTATTTACCGTCACGTTGATCTCATAAGGTTGTAAGTTGGAAGCTATGGGATTAATTTTAGAAAAAGTCATTAAAAATATCACGTGTCCAATATTTTCGCGGCGCACTATATATATGTCTATATCACACACATATATATATATATATATATATATATATATATATATATATATATAATATACTTACGCAGCAGGTCATTATCCAAGCAAGCGTTGTTGAAAGTCACGGAACTTTCACGTTTGTAAATCTTCTTCGTGAGGTTCTCAAACCGTCGAGCTATCCTTCTGGTTTCAGGTGGAAGTCCTTAGAGTATTTCACCGATTGTTCTCAATTTGACCATTTTTTTTTCGAGGGCTTTCTACTTTCTTAGTCGTCTTCAGGAGTAGGTTTTTAAACTAAGAAGACTTGAGTTAATGTATTATAGTTATCGTTTAGGGCGAATGAAAGCAAAGAAAGGGTGTGTGGTTAAGTTGTTTTTTATTCTATCTGTTTATGTATTTGGTTTTATTGTTTATTTATTTATTTTATTAATTCTTATTATTACTGTTATTTATTTATTAGTTATTCTTATTACTGTTATTTATTAATTATTAGTTATTATTATTACTGTTATTTATTGATTAGTTATTTATTCTTATTACTATTATTTATTTTATTACTTGATTTTCATTCAATTATGGAATACTTTTAATATGTTAGTACCTGTGTTGAAAGCTATTTTGTTAATATTAGGCTGTTTAGTTTAATGAATATTGCTTCTTTTAAGTCCGTTAATGCAGTTATTTTTGTGTATTATTTTGGTGTTAGATGTTAATATTTTCCGTATATCGGCCGACTGTAGTCTTTTGTTAAGTGTAGTAATGTGACGTTGGTTACGGATAAATAGTATTGACGGTGTTATTTTAAATAATTTGGTTATTTGTTTTAAAGTTTGTGCAGTAAATTATTTGTTTGATCTTTTTTTGTTGGTCGTTAGGTTTAGTGTATCGTTTTATTATGTGAAGTATGGCTTTTTAGTCGAGTTTGTAGTTAGGATGCGTCTGTTTTTTGTAATAGAGGTTGATCGTGTCTTTTTGTTATGGGTTTTATTTTTTTTTTATCGTGTATGGAGTTTATACATGATTTTCCTTGGGACTCTGTAGCGATGAAGATATCATCTACATAGGGAGTATATATATTGGGTTTAGATGTTGTGTCGGAGAAAATTGTATTTTCTATATTTGTCATGTAATATTCGGCGAATGTGGGGCCTAGGGGAGATCCCATCGAAACGCCGTCCATTTGAATATATATTTTACCGTTGGGGTCGGTGAAAGGGACTTAAGTAGGAGTTTTTCGAGGGTGTTATTGCTGGAGGTGGTATGGTGCTGTGTTTGTAGACTTGGTTTAGAATTATTTTAATACCACTTTTTATTGGGACGTTGGTAAATAAGATTTCT